>SJYQ01001547.1:729265-832927 GCA_006410935.1 Redunca redunca | reverse complement strand
TTTTTGTAACTCACTGCACCTTTGCTCTGTGTAAAACGTAACTCTGTTTGGCATTTTTCTGAGGCTGACATAGATTAGAAATATAAAGAAAAACACTTTTAGGGAAAATAAGTTTTCTAGTTGAGCAGCCTTTATCAAAAGAGGGTCATAAAATGTTCACAGGCCTCCAAGGCCAGAAGATACTGTACACAACATCTTTTGTGAGAAAGGTATGCAAAAAAATCATGGTTTCGATAAGGGCAACACTGCTGGAATGTTGGGCTGACTCTGTATGACCTTGCATCTTTCATTTCCTCTATGTGCAAAAAAGGTATATAAGTCCCATTTAAAAATAAAGCTAGGGGCCTCGCTGATCAAAGCAGCTTGGTCTCCTCGTGTCAATCATTTTCTTCTTCTTACTCTGTCTTTCAGGCTAGTTCCCATCTGGAGTACAGAAGTCCGCCGTGTCTACTTATTTGCCTGGGTTTTTAAGACCTGAACCGGCACTCCCTCGGGAGGCCGGGAGGGCACCTGCGGCCTCACGTAGACGGTGCAAGTCTCTTGTCTTGAGACTTTATTGACTTTCTGTATAAACCAAGGAACATCAGCCTCTTTTCTTCTCTCCTCTATTTTCTTATCTACAACATTCTTAACTGTCTCTCTCTCTCTAAATCAATCTCAATCGCCGACGCCGTTTCTCCTTCGGGTTTCCCTGGATCCTGCGGGGGCTGGACCCCGGCACCTTACCTGCCTCCTGAGAAATCTGTATGCAGGTCAAGAAGAAACAGTTAGAACTAGACATGGAACAATGGGCTGGTTCCAAATTGAGAAAGGAGTACTTCAAGGCTATATATTGTCACCCTGTCTATTTAACTTCTATGCAAAGTACATCATGTGAAATGTCGAGCTGGATGAAGCACAAGCTGGAATCAAGATTGCTGGGAGAAATATCAAAAACCTCAAATATGCAGATGGCACCACCCTTATGGCAGAAAGCAAAGGACTAAAGAGCCTCTTGATAAAAGTGAAAGAGGAGAGTGAAAAAGTTGGCTTAAATCTCAACATTCAGAAAACTAAGATCATGGCATCTTGTCCCATCACTTCATGGCAAACAGATGGAGAGACAATAGAAACAGTGAGAGAGTTTATTTTGGGGGGCTCCAAAATCACTGCAGATGGTGACTGCAGCCATGAAATTAAGAGATGCTTGCTCCTTGATAGAAAAGCTATGACCAACCTAAACAGAGTGTTAAAAAGCAGAGACATTCTTTGCCGACAAAGGTCTGTCTAGTCATAGCTATGGTCTTTCCAGTAGTCATGTATGGATGTGAAAGTTGGACCATAAAGAAAGCTGAGCACTGAAGAATTGATGCTTTTGAACTGTGGTGTTGGAGAAGACTCTTTGAGAGTCCCATGGACAGCCAAGAGATCCAACCAGTCAATCCTAAAGGAAATCGTTCCTGAATATTCATTGGAAGGACTGATGCTGAAGCTGAAACTCCAATACTTTGGCCACCTTATGCGAAGAACTGACTCACTGGAAAAGACCCTGATGCTGGGAAAGATTGAAGGCAGGAGGAGAAGGGGACAACAGAGGATGAGATGGTTAGATGATATCACCAACTCAATGGACACGAGTTTGAGCAAGTTCCAGGAGTTGGTGATGGACAGGGAAGCCTGGTGTGCTGCAGTCCATGGGGTCACAATGAGTCGGACATGACTGAGTGACTGAACTGAACTGATACTGTTTGCTCAATGATTATATTGGTTCCAAAGGAATAGGACATGTAGTGGGCATAATTTGGGGGGAGAGGGGAAAACAGACAACTTTCTTATCAGATTAATAGAAAAGTTGATATATTATTTCACTACAAAATCAAAGGATCCCCAACTGGATAATGATGATTTTGTTGTCAAATGCAGAGTGGAAACTATTACAGTTGACCCTGGAACAATGCATGGGTTAAGGGCACCTGAACTGCCCAGTGGAAAAATCCTAGGTAACTTACAATTGGCTTTCTATATCCATGGTTACTCTGTATCCAAGGCTCCAAATCTACAGATTGAAGCAACTATGAATCACATAGCACTGCAGTGTTTGCTCTTGAAAAAACCCGTATATAAGTGGATCTGTGTGTGTGTGTGTGTGTGTGTGTGTGTGTGTATGTGTGCCATGTGAGTGGGTCTAAAAGTCACTCAGTCATGTCGACTCTGTAACCCCATGGACTGTGGCAAGAATACTGGAGTGGGTAGTCTATCCTTTCTCCAGGGGATCTTCCCAACCCAGGGATCAAACCCAGGTCTTCCACATTGCTGGTAGATTCTTTACCATCTGAGCCACCAGGAAAGCCCCATAAGTGGATCTACACAGTTCAAACCCAGTGTTGTTCAAGGGTCAACTGTACTCAAACACATTCTTATGCCACTGCAGCCTCATTTCTTTCACTGTAATGTCAAAACTTTAGGAAAAATAAAAAGAATTCTTCAAAAAATGTTGGGACCCCAGATTTGTGGAAATAACAATATGTATTTTCCTAAAAATAAAACCCTGGATTTTGAAAACAGGCTCTTCGGTTGGTGATTAGTAGCATTACCAAAGATTTATTCAATTAAGAAAATCATTACCTAGAGATGTCACAAATCTTTTAAGTGGCAACTCTCCAAAAGTATTTCACTTTATTCTAAATGTGTGAACTTCACATAGGATGAAATGCTTATTAATGTAGCCATTTCTGAAGACTGTGTTCTTTTTGTGGTTTTTAGAGTATGGTCATGAGTGATGGAGCCATCCCCACTTGTTCTTGTGACGGTTCATATTTACTCTTGAGATGATTGGCTAGGACAACTGTAAATTCTAGCTCAAGTGACAGTCACAATCCTGGACTCACTCTCACCAGCTCAAACAAAGAACTCAGGGACTCTTAACATTAGGATAAGATTTAACATGACATTATTCTTCTGAGGAAAGTACTTCAGATAAATCTTCCTAGTCTCTAGATAACAGAGAGTACAGGCTGCTTTGTGCAATAATCCCTCAGAGGAGAAACTTTGAAGGGGTCCTATTTTTCCTTATGGCATATTGAATCTGAACATGTGAATTGTTCTTACATATACATCAGCTCTAAATTCTCCAGGGTAAGAGTTCTTTTCTAGTTTTAAACACACTAAAGAGACCTGTTCTGGATCTGATTCTCTCCCAGGCTAGCCGACTTAGATATAAAGCGGATTTATAGTTCACTCGCATACATCCTGAGTGCAGTGTTGTATGGAGGACAACACTCCTTTGTTCTGAATAAGAAATAAAATCACCAGGATAGCTAGGGTATTTTAGGGTTATCTCAATCACACCCTATATCTGGAGTTGTAATTATGAGAAATGCATCAAAGCAACTCCTCATTTGTGTATGGATGAAGAGAAAGAACAGGTCTCTTTTATCCTTGAAGAGTAAATAAGGGGTATACAGCAACATGTAAGCAGTTTGGCATTCTTGGATTTCACAGTCATGGTTCTACCTAGTCTTTTGTGATATTAAACCCTGACTGGAAGTGTTTCATGCTTCTACTGAGGCATAAATGTCACTTGAACATGCAGCAAGGCCAGAAACATTGGATTAGCTAGTGAGCAAATTATTTGCTGTTGTTTAGTCACTAAGCCATGTCTTACTCTTTGCAACATCATAGACTGTAGCCCGCCAGTCTTCTCTCTCTATCCATGGGGTTTCCCAGGCAAGAATCCTGGAATGAGTTGTCGTTTCCTTCTCCAGGCCATCTTCCCGACCCAGGGATTGAACCCACATCTCCTGCATTGGCAGGCAGATTGTTTACCACTGAGCCAACAGTGAGCAAATGGATGAGCCCAGTTGACTACTCAGCATCCTCATCTCAAGGCACCTTTGTCGTCTTCCTTCTGGGACATATTTACAATAACTGGAATAAAGTTATCTTATAATAAACCTCTGTTACTTATGAAATCTGGTCATGAAGTAGAAAAGGAGACAGTTGAACTTGAAACTGTATATAATGCATGCTCACTGTAATGGAAGCATGATTGAATCACATTTTGAATTTTGTCCAAACAGTTTTCAGGCTTCCCTTGTGGCTCAGCTGTAAAGAATCCACCTGCCACTTTTTTCATACCCGTGAATTTAGGGGATTTCCAGGCCCACATTTTCAGAAATATCTTTCATGGAAGCAAGGAGTTAACTGTATCTATAAAAAAGGTGTGAAACATATCAAGGCGCATGGAAAGGCATTTGCAGGTAAGAAATAAAATGTAATTTCTGCCTTCCAGGAAAAGGCTTCAAGGCAGTGTCTTTTTCCAATGTTTGATCTCTTAAAAGATTTATTTGGAGGACATAAAAATTATCAAAAAATATTTTGTAGGACCATCTTAAATGTTACCCTTGTTCAGTCACCATGTCATGTCTGACTCTTTGCAACCCCATGGACTGTAGCATGCCAGGCTTCCCTGTCCCTCACCAACTTGAGAAGTTTGCCTAAGTTCATGTCCATTGATTCAGTGATGCCATCCAACCATCTCATCCTCTGTCATCCCCTTCTCCTCCTGCCTTCAGGCTTTCCCAGTGTCAATGTCTTTTCTAATGAGTCAGTTCTTCACATCGGGTGGCCAAAGTACTGGAGCTTCAGCTTCAGCATCAGTCCTTCAAAAGCAGTACCTTATAGAGAGAAAATATCTAAAATAATCCCCAATTTCAGTCAATAAAACTCAGTTAAATTTAGTAATATAAATTCATCCTGAAAATTCATTTCTAATAAAAATTTTAGTATAAAATACAGATATCATTTGACAAATAATTATTTTACCATTTCATAATATAGAAAATATAATAAATTTTTCCTATGAAAATAACTTCTGATTTGTTGTGAAATCCTTTAGTGGCTCCTCATTGCCTTCAAGATAAAGTCTGTATTCCTTCATGTGGTCCACAAGCCCCTTTATTGCCTACCAATGAAGCTTCACCTTGAACCACACACCCCAACTTATATTTCTCCAAGCACCAATCACACTGAACTTCCTGGGCATTTTGGGCCTTTGTTTATGATGCCTTCTCTGTCTGATACTCTGTCCTCAGTCTTTTGACCTTTACAACTTGTCTCAGGAACAAGTCTTCTAAAAGGCCCAAGAACTTCCCCAATCTGTACTCAGTGTCCATCAAACCCTTTCCCAAGGACCCCATGTATCGTAGCCGTATTGATACTATATCCTGTCTACTTGTCAGTTTTTATCATTCACTCATTCAAGCATTGCACAAATATTGAATGAATATTAACCATGTGACAATCACTCTTTGAGGCACTGAGGACAAACAATGAACAGAAAAACTACCAGCTATCCTGGAACTTAGTTTCTAGTGGGGACACAAAAAACAATAACACATAAACATACAATAAAATGCCAGGCAACTTAAATGCTATGAAAAAAAAAAACTCAACAAGGTAAGGTAAACAGGGAATAAGTTAGTTCTGGTGAGGAAAGTGGTTGCTTTTACAAATAAAGTGGTTTATTTTTAGAAAGATTGTCCTGAGAGACCCTTTAATTTTTTAATAGATTTGATGTAAGCAAGAAAGCAAGCAATACTGGTGTTTAAATGAAACTGTGTTCTAGGCAGAGGCAGAGGAAACTATACATGCAAAAGTTGTGAAACAAAAATATTACTGGCACATTTGGGGGAATAGCAAGGAGTGCAGAATGGCTACCTACATACACTCTGAGAGGAAGAGAGGAGTACAAGCTGGCATTAGAGAAGTGTCATAGGATGTTCAAGTAGAACAATGGTCCTCAATAAGGCTGTACATTAGAGACAACTGGTGAACTTTTTAAAATGTAGGACAGCCCAGTCTCATCCCAAGAGAGTCTAAATTTAATAACTTGGAGTAGAGCCTAGGCATTGATATTTGTTGTTGCTTGTTTCTTTACCAATTTTTTCAAGGTTTAATAAACTTTTAATTTTAGAATAGTTAGGAGGTGGATTTAAGGTCCACTTTTTGGAGGGGATGGGCACAGATATTTTTAAACAGATCTCATGATAATTCTAATGTATAGTTTATTTGGGGTATTTTAGGCCAATTTAGGATTTTGACCAGCATCCTGACTGAGATGGGAAGGCCTTGAAGAACTGTGACAAATGAATAATATGATTTGACTCGTGATTTCAAAGAATTTCTCTAGCTTTTTAGTGGACTATGAAGGAAAGGACAAGAGCAGTGAGATCAGTTGGGATTCTTACAGTAATTCAGGTGAAGAGTCTGTGGACTTTGGGACCAGGGCTGGCTATGTGCTACCTGTATGGAAAGGGATCACGATTTCTTTATATCTTCGGAGTCTAGCACATGTAACAGGTGCCCAATCAATATTGCCTGAATGATTGTGAAACAGATGGTTTATGTATTGCGCTTTGGGAGACAGCACAGTTCAAAGGGTAATAAGATAAGAAATCTGGGAAGGATCTAGGCCATAACATGGCCTGGATCTTTTACAACCAGTTGAACAACTGAAAACAGATTCATTATCTATAAAATGGGAATAACAATTCTTCATGGGGTTGTTAGTAGACTAATAAAAAGAGTCAAATATAAGGAGTAAGTTTATACTGCTAGTAACCTGCCATAATTACTCAAACCTTACATACACTTTGTGATACAACAGTGATAATGAGTGTGAGACATGGGGTCCTAAAGACTTGGTTCTTATCCCAGCCTTAGTATTTATTACTTTGACCAAATGATATCAGCTCTGTAAGTCTCATTTCTTCACCTTGGAAATGAAGATAACAGTTCCTAGCTCATAAGATTTCCGTAAACATCAAAAAATACCATATAAAAATACTTTGATTCCTGGTATATAATAAGCTCTCAAGATGCAAACTACTACTATTGCTGTATCATCACTAGAGTATGTGTTACATGTTCTCAGAACATTTTCTCATTTAATACCAGTGTGCTGGATACTCTCTGTTTGCCCCTCCAGATCCATTCTTCGTTCTGCTCTGGGCCTGGGCAGCTGACCTTTACGGGCTATGTGAGGATAGTGCCCAGTTGAAAGGCAATCAGAGGATATCATAGGGTAAAAGGAGAATGATGGTAGAATATCAGTCCCCCTCAGAAACCTCCCCCCATGATATCGAGTTGACATTGGCTGTGTTTTCCTATGGTAACCCTCAGCACTGGGCCAGAAGCCCTCTCTACACTCTCCATTTCCATTAATTATTTTCTTTTCTGCCCTTGAAGGACATGAGGTGGCAATGCCTTATTCCTAGCCAGAGCACTGTCCCTTTTTCTATATATGTACTCCAGTTCAGTTCAGTTCAGTTTCTCAGTCGTGTCCGACTCTTTGCAACCCCATGAATTGCAGCACACCAGGCCTCCCTGTCCATCATCAGCTCCCAGATTTCACCTAAACTCATGTCCATCGAGTCGGTGATATCATCCAGCCAGCTCATCTTCTGTCGTCCCCTTCTCCTGCCTCCAATCCCTCTCAGCATCAGAGTCTTTTCCAATGAGTCAACTCTTCACATGAGGTGTCCAAAGTACTGGATTTTCAGCTTTAGCATCAGTCCTTCCAAAGAACACCCAGGACTGATCTCCTTTAGAATGGACTGGTTGGATCTCCATCCAGTCAAAGGGACTCCCAAGAGTCTTCTCCAACATCACAGTTCAATTCACCCTCTAATAAATAGTCCCTTTATTGGAATCTTCAATTATTTAATTTGGGTGTATACCAGTTTCCTGTTGAAATCCTGACTAATAAATCTGGAAATATGTGTCATTCCCATTTTGAAGGTGATGATACTGAACCTTTAAAAGATAATACTCAAGATAGTGAAAACAGAAGAAATTTCAAATTAGATAGCCATGAGTTCAAATACTATGGGAATTTGAGCAAATTACTTGAACTTTTTTTTGCTATGTAAATCATGTAAACTTATTCTTAACTGTGTGAGTTTGGACAAGTTATCTGAACTCTCCAAGGCTTAGTGTTTCCTACTACCACAAAGGATTTCTGTATTGTAAGTAATACAGATTTTAAAATAATTATCATAGTATCAACCAGAGTGGTTAATTTAAAAAAATGTTAGTTTTATGTCCCAATAAGTCCCTACAAGTCATACATAGTCTTTGGTAACTCCTCTGTCCATGACATTTTCCAGGCAAGAATACTGGAGTGGGTTGCCATTGCCTCCTCCAGGGGATTTTTCTGACCCAGGGATCGAACCCACATCTCCTGCATTGGCAGGTAGATTCTTTACCTCTAGTACCACATGTTGTTGTTCAGTCACTCAGACATGTCCAACTCTTTGGAAACCCATGGACTGCAGCACACCAGGTCTCCCTGTCCTTCACCATCTCCTAGAGCTTGCTCAAACATCATGTCCATTGAGTCGGCGAGGTTATCCAACCATCTCATCCTCTGTTTTCCCCTTCTCCTTCTGCCTTCAATCTTTCCCAGAATCAGGGTATTTTCTGATAAGTCAGCTCTTCTCATCAGGTGGCCAGACTGTTGGAGCATCAGCTTCAGCTGTCCTTCCAATGGATATTCAGGATTGATTTCCTTTTGGTTTGATTTCCTTGTAGTCCAAGGGATTCTCAAGAGTTTTCTCCAACACCACAGTTCAAAAGCATCAATTCTTTGGGTCCAGCTCTCACATCCATACATGACTACTGGAAAAGCTATAGCTTTGACTAGACTGACCTTTGTTGGCAAAGTAATGTCTCTGCTTTTTAATATGCTGTCTATGTTTGTCATAGCTTTTCTACTAAGGAGCAAGCATCTTTTAATTTCATGACTGCAGTTATGATCTGCAGTGATTTTGAAGCTTTACTTGGGAAAACCATAAAATTTTGGATATTTGGTAATTTCTGATTCAATATCAGTGGTCTCTTTGTAGGCTAATCTTTCTCTTTGTATTATCTTGTAAGTACAGCTGTGGATGTAAAAAGTATCTTGGCCTACTGTAGAAAGTTTTCATCAAAATGACATTTACTAATGATAGCAATCATGAATACTAAATCTCCCTTTTAGATATTAGCTTTTTCCTATTGGTGTATTTGATAGTTGTTTATCTTACACAGTGGGACCGATTTAATTCAAAGCTATTTCTGAAAGCTTCTCAGGAGTTGGCAAACAAGTTTTTTCAACAGCATTTGGCTTTAGAATAATTGTTTCCACATTGGAGATTTTCAGTGATTATCAGAAATCATTTACAATCTGATTGGCAATGCAAGTGGCATTGAATGGCTTTATTGAATCTGATGTTTTGTCCAACAGGTATGTTGACAGGAATATGTCAGCTCTAGGCATATTACCATTTTGTAACACAAAGTAACTGTCACTTGGAAATTTCATTATAGAGTGGTACACTGGGCTTGATCCTACCAGGAAATATAAATTGCTTTTTTTAAAAAAAATTAGGCTCTCAGACTGCCAATTCAAAAAAATAAGTCTTTTTATTTTAAAGAATTAATTCCCATGGATTTTAGAGGTGAAAAATAGGGCAGAAAGCAAGCTAATTGGCTATCCATGTGCACCAAATACTCTTCATAATTTATTTAAACATCCCAACAGTCCTGCAAGGCAGGAATTACCTCCAGTTCACTGAGATTCAGATGGGTGTCTGACCATGAATAATCCATCTTGGAAGTGATGGATGTGGGTCTCAAGTGTAGGCTTTTCTGATTTCCATGCTCAATCCACCCCATCTAATGACCTATGTTGTCAGTGCAGAAATTTATTAGAAAATGGCTCTTTAAAAATTACTAAAAATCTCATTTTACTTGATATTTAGGTAATTTTCTCAACTACTAACTAATCTCAAAGGTTTCTCTCCCATTCTTTTGCTCTATTCTCAAGTTAAGACCTCTTAACTTGATTGCTATAATATCATTTTAACTTATCTTCCTGAGTATTGTTTTGTCCACCCCAGTACATTATATATATTAATATTTTAAGCACAGAGACCTGATTATTAATTTCTATTGATACCTTTCTATGACTCCTCCCTGCAGTTCAGGAGACCTGTGTTCAATCCCTGGGCTGGAAAGATCCCCTGGAAGAGGACATGGCAACCCACTCCAGTATTCTTGCCTGGAAAATCCCATAACAGAGGAGCCTGGTGGGCTAAAGTCCATAGGGTCACAAAGAGTTGGACACAACTGAGCAACTAACACTTTCATGGCTCCTTATCACCAATGAGGTAAAGTCAGGATTCCTCAGTACCATGTTTGGCATTCCTGACTATGTATTCATCAATCAGGGTAACTTCTCATACCTTTAGTTCAAAGAATATGGAATTTTCCTAAATCGACCATACTTTTCCATGCCTCCCAGTTTGAACATATTTCTCTCAGTACTCACCCCCACATTACCTAGAGAACGTTTACTTATCTTTCAAGAGCTTGGTCAAAATTCCCCTTTCAATGAAGTCTTTCCTGTCCTTTCCAAATGATTTTATGCCCATATCATTATTTCTCCTTGTAAGGTGCTGAAGGCTTTTTGTTATGATTTGTTGTTTCCTTTTTGCCATTTGTTTCCTCCTAGTAAATTTTGAGCTCTTTGCAAGCAGGGACTATGTCTAGATGTTCAATAATTATTTGTGAATTTACAAATCTATTGAAACCTTTAGAGATAGTTTCATGCTTTCAAGCAAATATCTTTCAAAATAGCAACTTCAGGGACCTAATTCATTGTATTGATGCTTCTGAGAAAGTTCCAACAGACGTGACCCTTGAAATCTTCTAAATGGGCCCTGGGTATGCCTAGAAAGTGATAGTTGCTCACACTATTAAAAGTTGGGAAGAAGGCTCAAGAAGAAAGAGAAAGAAAATGTAAGAAGCAGAGAGCAAAAAAAAAGAAAGCAGCAGAGAATAACCTGGATGTAACAGGGTTGAAAGAGGTAGAAGCTGCATAAAAAGTACAATCTATAGATTCAATGCAATCCCTATCAAGCTACCAATGGTATTTTTCAGAGAACTAGAACAAATAATTTCACAATTTGTATGGAAATACCAAAAAACCCTCAACTAGCCAAAGTAATCTTAAGAAAGAAGAATGGAACTGGAGGAATCAACCTACCTGACCTTAGACTATACTACAAAGCTACAGTCATCAAGAGAGTATGGTACTGGCACAAAGACAGAAATATAGATAAATGGAACAAAATAGAAAGCCCACAGATAAATCCATGCACCTATGGACACTGTATCTTTGACAAAGGAGGCAAGAATATACAATGGGGAAAAGATAATCTCTTTAAAAAGTGGTGCTGGGAAAACTGGTCAACCGCTTGTAAAAGAATGAAACTAGAACACTTTATAACACCATAAACAAAAATAAACTCAAAATGGATTAAAGATCTAAATATAAGACCAGAAACTATAAAACTCCTAGAGGAAAACAGGCAAAGCACTCTCTGACAAAAAATCACAGCAGGATCCTCTATGACCCACCTCCCAGAGTAATGGAAATAAAAGCAAAAATAAACAAATGGGACCTAATTAAACTTAAAAGCTTTTGCACAATGAAGGAAACTATAAACAAGTGAAAAGACAGCTTTCAGAAATGGAGAAAACAATAGCAAGTGAAGCAACTGACAAACAACTAATCTCAAAAATATACAAGCCACTCCTGCAGCTCAATTCCAGAAAAATAAACAACCCAATCAAAAAATGGGTCAAATAACTAAACAGACATTTCTCCAAAGAAGACATACAGATGGCTGACAAACACATGCAAAGATGCTCAACATCACTCATTATCAGAGAAATGCAAATCAAAACCACAATGAGGTACCATCTCATGCACCAGTCAGAATGCTGCTATCAAAAAGTCTACAAACAATAAATGCTGGAGAGGGTGCAGAGAAAAGGGAACCCTCTCACACTGTTGGTGGGAATGTAAACTAGTACAGCCACTATGGAGAACAGTGTGGAGATTCCTTAAAAAACTAGAACTAGAACTGCCATACCACCCAGCAATCCCACTGCTGGGTATACACACCAAGGAAACCAGAATTGAAAGAGACACATGTCCTCCAATATTCGTCGCAGCACTGTTTACAATAGCTAGGACATGGAAGCAACCTAGATGTCCATCAGCAGATAAATGGATAAGAAAGCTGTGGTATCTATACAAAATGGAATATTACTCAGCTAATTAAAAAGAATGCATTTGAATTCATTCTAATGAGGTGGATGAAACTGGAGCCTATTATACAGAGTGAAGTAAGTCAGAAAGAAAAACACCAATACAGTATATTAATGCATATATATGGAACTTAGAAAGATGGTAACGATGACCCTATATGCGAGACAGCAAAAGAGACACAGATGTAAAAATAGACTTTTGGACTCTGTGGGAGAAGGTGAGGGTGGGATGATTTGAGAGAACAACATTGAAACATGTATATTACAATATGTGAAATAGATCACCAGTCCAGGTTCGATGCATGAGACAAGATGCTCAGGGCCAGTGCACTGGGATGACCCTGAGGGATGGGATGGGGAGGGAGGTGGGAGGGGGGTTCAAGATAGGGACACATGTACACCCATGGCTGATTCATGTCAATGTATGGCAAAACCACTACAATATTGTAAAGTAATTAGCCTCCAATTAAAATAAATAAATTAATTTTTTTTTTTTAAAGTACAGATGTAGCTTCAGAGTAACTCAGATGGGTTGTGGCTTCCTGAGCATGGAATAGACAAGGGAGGGTTTCAAAATAAGAAAGGGGGACAGTAGGCCAGGCTAAATTAGCCAGAGCAAATGTTACAGCCTGATGGGGCTCACAACTGTGTTCTTCCATCTCTTCATCCAGTATTGGGAAGCTATACAAACCCTACTAATTATAATCAAGGGTATGTCACTCCCATCTCACCTGTTGCTCGTGTAAACAGATTACTTGTGAAAGGAAAAAACAATGAATTTTGGGAGCAAGAGACATCTGAAGTTGACTTTATAAACCCAAACAAAAAGTTCAGATAGACAAATAATATCTTTTTTCCTTTACTAGTTAGATCCTTGTAACAAAATTTTGTCTTTGTTGACACTCTGGCAAGTGATAGTGACAGGCCAAGGAATGTCAATAGCAAAGTGGAAAGGAAAGAAAAGCAAGCAATGGGCCTAAGAGTTAGAAGGGATAATTAGATCCTTTATAGCTGAAAGTGGAATGTAGGCACAGTTAAACAATCATTAACAAATTTCTTTATTCAACAGAAAATCGGATTGCCTGTTTTTTTTCCACCCTGAGCACATACCCACAGGCACAACCAGAGAATCCTCTGGCCACTGATTCCTCCTAACTAGTCTTAGCCTCCAAGCTTGTATTATCTAATGTAATTGCTGCTACCACGTGTGGCAATTTAAATGTAAATTAATTAAAATCATAAAAAATAAAAAGCTTGGCTTCTCTGTCACAGCAGCTACATTTCAAGTGCTCAGTAGCCACATATGCCTAATGTATTGGACAGCACAGATGCAGGACAGTTCCATCATTACAGAAGTTCTTATGGGAAAGCTCTGCAAGCTTCCCAGTTTACCCTAAACATCCCCACTAAGCTAAGACTACTCATGCATAATTTTATCATATCACTTCCTGGCTCATAAACTTCTGATGGATTTCTTACTGCCACCAGGGCAGTGCCTCTCAACATAAAACGCACATTTGTATTATCTGGAAATCTTGTTAAAATGCTGTGTCTGATTCAGTAAGACTGCAGTGATCCCATGATTCTGCATTTCAACTCAGCTACCAGGGGACACTGATGGTGTTCCTTCAACCATATTTCATCACCTTGCATTCCAAGTTCTCTATTCTCTCACCAGCTCTACCTGATGTCCATCAGGTTCTAGAAATGGCCCTTCTTTGCTCCAGGGGCTGTTTATTAACAGTTCCTTCTGATGACATATTCACTCCTGCTCCCTTCCTAGGTTCCTCCAATTTCTTCATCCTTAGGGAGGTTGTCCCCAGTGACTCAAGCCAGCTCAATCACCTCTACAGAGATGGCTTTCAAACTTCAGTGTACATAGAGATCACCTCAAGGAAGCTTAAGAACTTGTGCTGCTCAGGTCCTGTGTACTTGGTCACTTCAGTCAAGTCTGACTCTTTGTGATCCCATGGACTTCCAGGCTCCTCTGTCCATGGGATTCTCCAGGCAAGAATATTGGAGTGGGTAGCCATTCCCTTTTCCAGGGGATCTTCCTGACCCAGGGATCAATCCCAGGTCTCCTGCATTGCAGGCAGATTTTTTTTTTTAATATCTAAGCCACCAGGGAAGCCTGTGCTCAGGCCCTACTTCAGGAGAATCTAGTCCTTACATTTGAGATGAGGCCCAGAACCCACTTGATTCATACTTTAGGTGATTCTAAGTGTTTCCCTAACCAAAGTCTGAGAAATATTGTCCTTAGTATACTTCCTGGCTATATAACTGATTTTGATACTTAAAAAACTTATATATAACCTTATACTGATATTCCACTGCTTGTAGTATTTTTTTTTTTATCTATTGTGAAATTAAGTATAAACAGTGTTGGAATCCCTTGAGGGAGATTTTAAAAGCCTTCATTCAGAGGCCCCATCCCGAGACTGATTTAACTGGTAAGGAACTCATCATTATCAGTGTGTGTGCTCCGTTGTGTCCAACTCTTTGTGACCCCATTGACTGTAGCCCACCAGGATCCTCTGACCATGGGATTCTCCAAGCAAGAATACTGGAGGGGGTTGTCATTTCCTCCTCCAGGAGATCTTCTTGACCCAGGGACTGAACCTACATCTCTTAAGTCTCCGTCTCCTGTATTCACAGGAAGATTCTTCACCACTAGCACCACCTGGTAAGCCTCTGATAAGGGAATATATTTCTGTTTGTTTTCTAAAGCTCTGTAATTCCTTTCCCATGGCTGCCATAACAGAGTACTATAGATTTGGTGACTTCAGGTTACAGACGTTCGTTCTCTCAGTGTCCTGAAGGTTAAGGGGGCTCTCAGTGTCCTGAAAGTCAAGGGGCTGGCAGGGCCATGCTTCCTCTGAGGGCTCTGGGAGAGAGTCTGTCTGTTGCATGCTTCTCTCCTAACCTCTGCTGCTTACAGGTTATTGTTGCCATTTCCTGGTTGATAGCTTCATCTCTCTAATTTCTGCCTCTTTCCTTGCATAGCCTTCTCTCCTGTGTCCACATCTCCAAATCCCACTCTACTCATACAGACAGTGGTCATGGGAATTGTTTGTGTGTGAATGTGTGTGTGCTCAGTCGTGTCCAACTCTTTGCGACCCCATGGACTGTAGCCCGCCAGACTCCTCTGTCCTTGGGATTCTCCAGGCAGGAATACTGAAGTGGGTTGCTATTTCCAACACCAGGGGATCTTCCTGACCCAGGGATGGAACCCGTGTCTAAGTCTCCTACATTGGCAAGCGAATTCTTTACCACTGAGCCACCTAGGAAGCCCCCATGGGGTTTGGGACCCATACATATCAAGTCTGACCTCGTCTTAACTTGATTCCATCTGCAAAGACTATCGCCAAATAAGGTCACAGTCAGCAGTATCTTGGGCTAGGACCTCAATCTCTCTCTCTCTCTCTCTTTTTTTTTTTTTGTGGGAAACAATTCAACCTGCAAGCTCCTCAAGTGATTCTAATGCACAGCCTAGTTTTAAGAACAATGGTTCTGAAACTTGAACATACAACAGAATCACCTTGGGGCTCAAAAATTGAAAGGTTGCTGAATCCAAACTCAGATTTGGATTCTTGGGCCTAAGAATTTGCATTTTTTCAGAAGTTTGAAAACCACTGGTGTAGGGGAAGGAAAGTACAATGAATGCACACTTTGACCCTTAAACAAAGCATGTTTGAACTGGGTCCACTTCTATGAGATTTTTTTCAATAGTAAGTACTACCATACTATACAGCTTATGGTTGGTTAAATCCATAGAATCACAGATGCAGAGGAACCTCATGAACAAAGGACTGAGAATAAGTTATACACACAGATTTTTTTTACTGTGCAGAGTATTGGCACCTGCAACCCCTTTGCTGTTCAAGAGTCAACTTTATGTCTTTCCTGCCCTTGGAGGAACAATGTAGGTATCACCTGGGAGCTGAGGAGAAATACAGAACTTTGAGCCCACCCCAGATTCCTGAATCCAAGAGTGTATTTTAACAAGATTCCCAAGTAACATGCACTTCCATTAAATTTTTAGAAGCATTATTGTATACTATTCAAAATAAAGTTGATCTTAAATCGCTGGTTGAATTAGTTAGTAAAGGGATGGCTGGATAAAGAAATAAATGTGTGCTAAGTTGTTTCAGTCATGTCTGACTCTTTGCAACCCTATGGACTGTAGCTCCCAGGCTTCTCTTCCATGGGATTCTCTAGGCAAGAATACTGGAATGAGTTGTCATACTCTTCTCCAGGGGATCTTCCTGACCCAGGGTCAAACCCACAGCTCTTATGTCTCCTGCATTGGCAGGCAGGTTCTTTAACATTAGGGCAAGCTACGATTGAATAATAAAAAAGATTCCCTAGCTGCCTTTCTCCCAGGAAACAGAAAAGTGGTCCTTCTAAATCCATTGATCAAGCTGTCTTAGCAACTGTGAAGACAGTGGCTCACCATCACAGTGGCTCCAAGGGAATCTGTCTGTTGGTTCTTTGGCAATGGAGTGTTCTTGCTTATTTGGCCTTTCTCAGGCTTTAACCAAGAAATTCCATACTTTCCTCTTCCTGCCTCTTCCCAAATGACCTCATCTTAACATTTTGTGCCTTCTCTATCAGCACTTTGTCATTTGTGCCAAAATCTGAAATAGGAGGCTGGCTGGAATACAGAGCAGTAGAGCACAGTGTAGATTTAATGATGAACTGGATTTGGGCCAGAAGGGTAGCAGGTAAGTTTCAGAGTTTCAGCTGAAGAAGAAAGAAAAGCTTTTAGAAAGCTTAGAGCCAAGTCAAAACATGCCATATATGATTTTTTTTTTTTTTTTTGGCAGATATGCTGTAAAATAAGAGTAGACCAAATTCCCCAGGTAACAGTAATTGACCTATAAATGTCATTATTGATAGATTGTGTTTCTGGAAACATTGTTCTAGAGCTAAAGTGCTCATGTGAATCTCAAAAAGGAATTTAGAGACAAGCTTTGAAAGTCTTTCTTTTTCTCTCTCCACTACTGATTTCCATTTTCCTCTTGGAGAGCTGCACTTTCTTTCCCCTCTTAAGCAAGTCACACACCCAAGCTGTCACAAACAGTTGTCTTCTAGAAGGCCAATGTTTTCTTGGAAAAAAAAGTTGTTTTTCAAAGGCCATTACCTTTCATTCCTTCATGGAGCCATTTTACATAGACAATGAATCATTTAATAGAAAGATTAATAGAGTTCACATTAAAGTTTGCTTTTTTTAACTTGACAGTTTGAGAAAGAGTTGATATTTCATTTTAATAAAATGGGTATTGTCTGGAGAGGCACAGGCTGATTTCAGGAAGCAATGCGGTACATGTGGTACCTCCTGTCACATGGCTTAAGAAGTATTCCTTTAATGTTTTGTTGCCTCCTCTTCCTCTTCTGTAAAACAGGATTAACAAAGTTACCAATCTGTCTCCCAGATGTCTGTTAGAAATAAAGATAACACACATCTCATAACCAAGAAAAAAAAAAATCTCTCGTGTCTTTAGCCATATAATATAGATACATTTCTGCAATCGCTACTTAATTTAAATTTTCTTTTCCTTTTGGCATGAACTTATGAAAATCAGTTTCCACATTCTAAATGTTCAGTTAAAGCATATAAGATTTTTTCTTTTTTTTTTTAACTTGTCTGAAATTAATCAGTTATCCACATTAGCAGCTTTGTAATAAAGAACACATTGACAGCTCTAGATATTTCTGTATTTGTCCACAATGAGAAATGTTGCCTACCTAAATCCAGGATGAAAAAATTCTCCTTCTTCTCTCTGTCATATATTCTACTAGTAAATTGCTGAATCACTGTGCGTGGCAGCTGAGTTCAGCTCTTGGGCATGCCTCTTAGAGAACTGTCAGGGGCACCCAAGGTCTCTCTGCTATTTCTAGATGACAGGAATAGCAAAGCAGCCTGATGCCATACTCTCAACAGCTATGTGAGTATGTGTGTGTATGAGAGAGAAGTTATTTCCTTCCTCTTTATTAAAGCTGGTAGAGACTGTATCCCTGCATGTTTATGCAAATCACAGTTTATACAATTTGAGCATAATGTAAGGATCTTAAGAAATCTTGTAATATGACTCTAAATGGTAGTATGATAAAATGTAGGCAGCCCTGGACAGGAGTCAGGGGAGTTGGGTCCTGTCTCACTGAGGTACATAAACTATAAGTCACTTTCCAAGACTAAGGTGAGTAAAAATTTGATACTTAAAATTTTCCTTCTCTCACTGTAAAAATAAACCACAATCTGCAGATTAATTCTACTTTAAAAAATTCTTATTGGGAGTAGTACAACATTCTGGTAATAAGTTTTATTGATTTCCAGTTCTATTACCATTTTTGTCTTCCTCAGATTGAAACAAGTCTCTTTAATTCATCCTTGAAAAAGTCTTCTGCAACCCCTTAATTATCATCCTTTAGAGCGAGACATAATAACATAGTAAATAGCTGATGAACATTTAATAAAACTGTAGATTATTTTATAGGTCAAGAATATTAGCTCTACAAGAGAAGAAACCAACTTAAATGCTGGAAAAGGCCTGCCTGGATTTGGCTGAATATTTTACTAGTAATGTGATACTGAGCATGTTACATAAGCTCTTGGAGTATTAGTTTCTTGTTCCCTAATAGACCCTACACTACAGAGTCGTTGTGAGAATGAAATGTTATAAAACATGTAAAGTTTTTAGCATGGTGCTTGATATGTAGTAAATGTTTGTGACTTACAGTGAAATATTATCTAATTAAATGTTTCTTAAAATGCTTGACAGCTGGGTCCTAAATTCTCTGGATTATGCAGAAAATTATTTTTTGAATTTATCTGTTATGATGGATTTTATTAACACTTATTTGAATTTACAGTATTGGGCTCTATTTTAGTTACCGTTTATTACCGACTGAGTCTTTCAAATAATGTGTTTATAATCCTTAAGCCTTTTTAGTTTCACTGATATGTCATCAACCTTCCCCAGTCCTCCAATTCTTTGTCAGAAGATGACTGCCTTTTTTTTTTAAACACAAAATTATCCTTAAAATTTTTTAAAAGATTTATCTATATGTATATATTTTGGCTATGCTGAGTCTTCATTGCTGCACACGGGCTTTCTCTAGTTGCAGAGAGCGTGGGCTACTCTCTGTTGCGGTGTGTGGGCTTCTCATGGCAGTGGCTTCTCTTCTTGCAGAGCAGAGACTCTAGGGCCTGTGGGCCTCAGTAGCTAACACACAGGCTTCAGTAGCTGCACCCGCTGGGCTCAGCAGCGGTGGCGCCTGGGCTCTAGAGCACAGGCTTGATAGTGTGGAGCACGGGCTTAGTTTCTCTGCAGCATGTGGGATCTTCCTGGAGCAGGGGTCCAACCCATGTTCCCTGCAGGGGACTCTCAACTACTGGACCACCAGGGAGGCCCATGACCACTTTTGAAAAAAACAAATTCCAGAAGAAGGTCTATTTCCAACAATCAACCCCTCTTGCTAAGTAAATAGAATTTAGATGTGGAAAATTCATTTTTAAAAAAGAAGATAAGAGAACATTGTAAGAAAACTTTCATAGTAGGAAGACAAGGCAAATTTCTGAATTATTTAGGGAGAAAAATCTACTTTTTATTAAGTTATATGAAAATGTTGTGTTTAAATACCCTTTATCTGATGGCTTTGAATATCCAGTTTATTTACTGAAGTAAAAGCGAAAAAATTCTTTGATGTTGGGGAAATTTTGCAAATGCTAGAGCAACTGAAAGACATGTTCTAATTTTTCTGTTTTCTTCTGCTGTCTCTATAGTGTGTGTCTCAATATGCTAAGGTTAATTATCTAGAATATCTCTTAAAATCTCCAGAGGCCATTGTAGACAATGGGCTGATTATGTATTGTAAAGTTCATAGGTTTTTTTTTTTTTATCTTTGGAAAGAATTATTGTTTCCTTTTATCCAAACTGCAGTTTATACTCTAAAAACAGTGTTACTACTTATATACTCTATGGCTTCTCTGGTGGCTCAGACATAAAGAATCTGCCTGCAGTGCAAGAGAGGCCCAGGGTCGATCCCTGGGTTGGGAATATCCCCTGGAGAAGGGGATGGCTACAGTACCCCTGCCTGGAGAATTCCATGGACAGAGGAGCCTAGTGGGCTGCAGTCCATGGGGTCACAAAGAGTTGGACATGACTGAGTGACTAACGCTTTCACTTTCGTACTCTGAGATGAATAAAAATTTATTATTGTCATGATAATGGTAACTGTTAAGCTATTAAACTCAAGAATAACACGTGGAAAATTAATAAGTTTTCTGACTATGGGGTTTCAGAACATTTGTTGAAATAAGAAGAAACAACTTTTCATATCTAGAATTTAAATGGAAAATTCCTGATTCAAGTTATATCTATAATGATTTTCATGATAGTATGATGGCAGAGAAAAATTGAAGATGACTGCAACAGGAAACTGGCTAAGGATTGATTAAACCAAGATGACCACTCATGATGTAATGCCTCTGAGTAAAACTTATTAGAAACAGTATAATGCAGAAAAAAAAAAGAAACAGTAAAATGGAAGACTGATGGAAAATAGACAAATGAATTTATCATTAGAAGTATAACTGTCAAATGGACTAGATATTTGTTTTGTCTGGGTATTTTTTCTCTTTTCTAATACAAGGATTTAATGCTGTAAGTGTCCTTCTCAGCTCTGATTTAGCTGCATTCCCATGAATTTTGCTATGTTTTATACTCACTTTCATTCAGTTCTATGTGTTTTTAAGTTTCCTTTGAGATTTCTTTTCTGATCCATGGATTGTTGAGAACCATGTTGTTTAATTTCCAAGTGTTTGTTAAGAGAGCAGATCTCATGTCAAGTGTTCTTAACACACACACACACACACACACACACACACACACAGCCAAAGGAACACAAGGAAACTTTGGGAGGTGTTGGATATGTCCTTTACCTTGATTGTGGTGATGGTGTCAGGGGTCTTTGCCTATGTGAAACTTATCAAACTGTGCACATTAAATTGGTATAATTCTTTGTATATGAATTATACTTTAAAAAACCTATTAAAATTATTTCATTTGAGTCTAATCTCCATTCTGTAATGATTCTACTAATTAGTTTCATTCTGATGTTTGTTTACATAGTCTTATTTGTTCATCAGCAACACTGGCATAGTAAAAAATGAGAAAATATTTAAAAGAGCACGACTATTTCTAGGTATTAAACTGACAGATTAATGTTAAAGATAAGAGCATTTGCTTCAGATTACTTATAGGAATAATAGATGTAAGTGATTAGATTTGTTGTTATGCCAAAAAGCAGGAAAAATTATTGTCCCAATAATATAGCTCTGCCAACTTTAACTTGTTCACCTTTCAAATTAGTTTAATTATTAAGACCATTATTGATTATAGAAACAACTTGACCAAATAATTTATTCAGTAAATATCAATTCAACAAATATTGACAGATACCCTGCCACTCAATATGTTCTAATCTGCTGTAAGAAAAATAGTCCATTGTATGGACTGAATCTTACGATCTGCATTGTTTTTCTGTATCGCTTTCTCATGTGTTCCATTAATAGAGTAATGGCCCATTCAGCCTTGGTCAAGCCTATATAGACTATGAGATCTCAGTTTCTTTCCTGGTAGAAAACTGAAGTCTAGTGTCATAGCATTGGTGCCATAAGTGGCAGGTATGTGATCAGGAAGCCTCCCTGACAGCTGGAAGATCTGTGGGTTATAAACACAGTCAACCCTTCCCTCTTGAGATCAGTGAATTAGGGAAGCTGGAGGGTGTATCATAACAATTACCCAGCCACACCAGCATTTATGCATTGTTATTTCATTACCATGCCCCCCAGCCTCTTAAACTTTACCTAAAGCAATTATTACTTAATCTGAATTATTACTCATATAATTGACAAGATTAATTTTTCAGAGGCAGCATCCACACTTGTATTATATTTATGAGAAAGTTCTAAGGGTGGCTTTAAAATACCACACATTTCTTAATATTGGGGAGCCTTGTTCAACTGAAATACAGTCACCTTTAATGTATTTAAAAACAGTCCAGATTTTTAGTTATTTGATACAGAAATTTTATAGTTACTATATAATAGATCATTATACAGTATTTATCCCTGGAGCAGGGCATGGCAACCCACTCCAATATTCTTGCCTGGAGAATCCCATGGACAGAGGATCCTGGCGGGCTATGGTTCATAGGGTTGCAAAAAGCTGGACAAGACTGAAGTGACTTAGCACAGCACAGCACAGCATTCGTATTTCAAAAAGTCGAACTGATTGGAGGTGGAGGAAATACTTACCAGTCAAGATGCAGATGTTATAGGTTTAATAAATCTCTCAGACTATCTGAAGCTGGAGAATTCTGGAACCCTAATAAACTGTTTCATTTTGTTCTCTTGTGACTCATAAATGAAGACTGGCGTCTCTTTGGGCAGGTTTTAGAATACTATGCAATCAAAACTTCACAAGGACAACACACTGAACTTATGCTATGGCAGCCCTGGCACCCAAGGGTGGCCCTTGATTGCCAGTGTCCAAACTGATTCTTTAGGTCCAGAGTTCTAAGGAAAAACTTGGCCCAATTAATTGCATCTATATTTCTCATTTCTTTCTTTCTCACTGCCCTTAAACTCAACCAGTCCTGCTGTTGGAGGTTGATTCCAACCACAGTAGGGAACTCAAGATTTACTCCTTACTAAAGTCTATCCACAAGAAGCTAAGGACTTGAAGTAAGCCATTATTGAGCTTAGACCTTACTGCATAATGAATGCATGGGCTAGAAACTGACAAACTGTGTTGTGGTGTAGACTGTGGACATTGATCTTCTATTTGCATTCATCTACATAGATTACTTTTCTTTCTATGCTAAGATTCTTTAAGTAGGTCAGCCACTCTCCTATTGGGATATAGTGCCAAGAAGTGGGAGGATTTCAGCTGTTCATAAACTTTTGATGAGCCAAAACCTGGAAAACTCAGAGACTTACAGGAACCAGCCAGATAATTACTGCTGCTCTGGTAGTGACGCTGGTGAACCCCAAACCACATTGCATCAATCTAAAAAGAGTGGCTCCTTCTAGGGTTTCCAACAGGCTTTATAGATTAAGGGTGTTTTCAAGATGTGGGCTTCTCGGTACTAAAACTAGAAATTCCTGGGCAACTGGCATGAGTTGGCCACTCTAGCTTCTACTCAACATAGCCAGCTGTTACTATATTTGAACTTCCTTCTTTCTAATTTTCCTTTCTTCATTATGTAAAATCTTCTAATGTTGGGAATTAATTCAAATCTGTTTTTGGATAAAAACAATGACTAAACTTGGTCCAGGAACCTCCCAGTTTGTAGTCTCTGTTTAAGAGGTGAGAGTGTGGACTGAGGGAGGGAGAGTTAAGTAGATGACTTTGCTTTGCTTTTGGTCTGTACCTTAAACTGGAGTCAAAAATTAATCATTGTAGCTCATGTATCCATAATATCTTACTAACCCTTGGACTTCCCTGGTGGCTCAGACGGTAAAGAATTTACCTGCCAATGCAGGAGACCTGAGTTTGATCCATGGGTCAGGAAGATCCCCTGGAGAAGGGAGTGGCTACATACTCCAGTATTCTTGCCTGGAGAATTTCATGGACAGAGGAGCCTGGTGGGCTACAGTCCATGGGGTCAAGAGTCAGACATGACTAAGTGACTATAAATGTTCCATGTAAGCTTTAAGGCTGAAACCTAAACTAGTTATAAATTGTGTCATTTTAATAGTTGTGTTTTTTTTTTTTTTTAAATCCTTTTATCTGTAAATACACTCTGGGAATCCACCAGAGGTATCTGTGAGAAAACAGAATTCAGAGACTGTTTATGCTCAAGACTATCATCACAACTAATATTCTAATTATCACAATACTGTGCATGTTCTTCTGTCCTTTCACCATTGACCCTGTCACTCTTTTCTTTTTGCCATTTTTAATTTGCTTATTTTATCAAAAACAAACACCTTTATATCCTCAGCTTTTTCTTTTTCACAGATCATCCCCTTCACCCACTAGACATAAATAAGTTAATAAATATAAAAATACATACAGCAGTGCCTAGAATGTAATGTGTCAATAAACATTTTAATCACAATCACAATAATTATTAACTGAAACCTGACTCTGCTCACCTCTGAGTGTGAGCAGAGGTGACACACTATTTTGCAATTCTCTCAAAGAGAAGCTTCCTGTTGTCTATAATGCCTCAGCTGTCCTCACGGGGACAAAATGATTGCATTCTCCCAGCTACCCACTGTTGTTGATAGATCATTATTTTTCTTTCTTCCTGTGAAAACTTGTGTTTTCAGATTCTTACCATTGACCCAAACGCTGTTTTCCTCATCTTTGTCGCTTAATCACAACCCTATTGCCATCGAGGAATGGTGATGCCTCTGCATTTTCCTCCACCCTGAATCCTGTCAAAATCCCAACAGACTGCATGTCCCTGTGAATGAGCCATCCATTATAGCTTCCTGCTTTCTGCGCCTTCAGTTTTACTGTGCGCCTCTTCAGCGTCATCAAGAGGCGCTCGGAAATCTTAAGTGTCAGCATACCACTCTCAGACTACATCCTCCTCCAAAAACCTCTTTTACAAAAGGCACTTGAGCCTTTGCCTTTGCAGTACCGCCCCCTTTCTCAGCATCATCCTTCATAGAAGAAACAAAAACTGCCATGTGGAAATAGCCTTGCTTTCCCTCCATTGAACCTTGACAGTTAGGTATCTGTCTTTCTACTACCTGACTCAGAGGAAAAGGACCCTGGCACCAACTTGATCAAGCTAAACACTGTCTAGAACATTTCCAGATCACTTCTTTCCATCCTTTCATTCTGTGTTAGTTCTGGATCCTTACTGTTTGCCTGTCAATCCATTTAAGACTCTTAAGTCTCTTGCATATTAAAAAAAAAAACAACTCAAAACCCAACAGAAATGCCTCTCTATATCCTCCAGCTATTACCCCACCTCTTCTCATTCCTTCACACCCTAAGTTTTCAATGCTCTTGTCCAGCATCTTTACTTCCCACACCCTCTTAAGCATTTCACACCTGGGCATTTTCCAGTCACTCTAATGAATAACTTCTGTTTAGCTCACTTAGCACACTTGATCCTAGGAGAATCATTTTATTTTCTAACACACTTGCTACTAAGCAGTATTTGACTAACCTTCATTCACTTTTTCCTCCATTGCTTTATGTAGAGAATTTCATGTGTGTGCATGAGTTTTTGTCATTTTTCTGGCCATTTTTCAGCCTCCTTCACTGTATCCTCCATGATTTTTTTCAGTTTTATACTTATTCCTCATACTAACCAATATCCTTGTTATTCTCATTCATAACTACAGAACAGACCACCACCGACGTGATAACTCTCATATCTATACTTGTGTCTCTGACCTCTCTTCCGAATTCTTGATTCATAATACACAGTTCTCTGCAGGGCTTCCCAGGTGGCACCAGTGGTTTAAAAAAAAAAAAAAATCCACCCGCTAATGCAGGAGATGCAAGAGACATGGCTTCGATCTCTGGATTGGGAAGATCCCCTGGAGGAGGAAATGGCAACCTACTCCAGTAGTTTTGCCTAGAGAATCCCATGGACAGAGGAGCCTGGCAGGATGCAGTCCATGGAGTTGCAAATAGCCATACACAACTGAGCACACAGGTGGGAGTGTGGGAAACCTGTCCCTCAGTGTCCTAAAATCCTGCAAAACAACATATATAATCCTGCAAAACTGACCTGGTATTTCCCAGACTCTCATCATAGTCTTTACAATTGTCACCAGAATTGATTATTTTTTTTCTAGCATTGACCTGAGAATCCTTTAGAATCTTCCTCTTCCAGTTTCCCTACATTTAGTTAGTGCTATGTTACTGTGAACTAGGAGTCTTGCCTCCTATAGGAATGGCCGGAACTGGTGGCCCAGCCATGCTCATACATTGGTTGGGAGCAGCCCACGGAAAGCACGACCTTGTCATGAATAAAGTGGTGGACCTGGTGGGATAGACACTGGGGCCATTGGTCCATGATACTCTACACACTGCAGGAGATCTGAGGAATACATGTTCATGGCTTCTGCTTTCCAAGTCTTGTCCGTTTAACCTCCTAATTATCTACATACTTCTTTCTGATCCATTCCTCTGAACATCGCCTCATCATCTTTTGGGCGGGGGGGCGGTTGGAACACTACTCTTCTCTCTGCCACTACTCTTGCCTGTTTTTCTCTCTAGTTCATTCTCCAAAGTGCTGATAAAATACTCCTTTGCACATACAAATCTAGCTTGGTAACTCCCAGCAACCAGATTATAGTATTGCAGTGGACACTCAGGGATAAAAGCCAAGCTTCTTAGCATGGGAACAAGGACGTACCAAAATTCTACTGGGCTGGTCCAGCTGTATCTGTCAGTGTGACTTCTCCAGAAACTCATAGTGCAATCCACTGACTGAATTTGTAGTCCCTCCAATGCATTTTCCTCAATTCCATGCCTCATGCCTTTACACACAGTTTCATCTGCCTAAAGTGTCAGTTCTTCACTCTCCTGCCTCTCCCTGCCTAATGGCATTGTTATTCACTGGCACATGGCTTAGCATATTCTTCTAAGCCCACAGTTCTTATCTTGGCTGTGTAGCAGCTAGAGAGCTTTCAAAGTAAAACAAAACTGAGGCACAAGTACCTAAGATTCTTATTTAGTTAGCCTGGCTTCTTTTTCTTAGCACAGCATTTTTGAGATTCATCCATGTTGTATGTATCAGTAGGCTGCTTAAATAATTACTGAATTGGTGGTAACTGAAGAGACATGACTTTTTTGAATAATTAGTGAACATATATGCTGTTGAGTTAGAGTAGTTGCTAGAGTTCTTTTGCCAATAATCTTACATTGAAAGCAATTTGAAAACTAAGCATTTAGATGAATCATTTGAAATAAAAGTTTGGCAACTGTTTAGTGGATAAAGCTGGTTGTTCGAATTCAAGTAATTTTTTTAAAAAGCCAGTTGTTTCTCTGAATAATTTTTTTTCAAAACATTTTGGAAATTTCTGTGAAAAGGTCATGTATACAAGACAACTAATGACTACTGATTCCATTTCCTTCACAAAGGGAAAAAGAATAAAAACCATATATTCGCGAAAGTTGACTCTTAGGAGTGTCTGAATTCTTATTCTGAATAAGAAAGTTCTGAGGCAGTGGACTTGGCTTTGCCTCCTGGGGGCCAGCTTTCAGCTAGATTTGGGAACTGGAACTAAGAAAAAGATGGCAAACAAGGTGCCTACCCCCCCGCCCAGCAGAAAGTAGGCAGCCTGCTTCTCTGAAGCATGGCTTGCAAGGGCCTAAGCAGAAAGTCAGGACCCAGGTATGTTCGTGAGGAAAGGGAGAGCAGCATAAGCCACATCAGAATGGAGGAAAAAGGAGAGCCACTGGGGCCATGGCCACAAGCTCTTCATAGACAACTGTGTTTTGACTGTGAGTGGGTTGTGAGTTGGGAATAGCTTCAATCTGGTTCAGCTATTCCTGTGGAAAAAATTTTTTAAAAAACTGAAATGGTAGTGACAACCAAAAACATAACTAAATGTCACTTCTTGAGTTGAATGCAAGGAATACTCATATCTAAAATGTTTAGTAGACTATCAGAGAAATGTTTGAAACACAAGGGGAAATAGTCTTCAAAGCGGCCACACAGAAGATGCAAGTTACCTGCAAAAGAAAGAAACTATCCTGCTTCGGTTTTCTCTTTGTAAAAATAAAGGGCAACACGGACAGAGCAGCATCCACGTCATCGTGAAGGGAGAGGCTGTACCCAGCACAGTTCTTGTTTATGTATGGTACCAGGGGAGATTTTGAAATATGCAAATATTCCAGAAACATCTCACTCACTTATACTAATGCAAAGGAAATTACTTGAAGATGTGTGTAGCCAACTGAAAGATGTCTAAAATGTAAAATTTTCTGAGAAAGTTATGCTATAAAAGATTGATGATAAGCATCAGTGTCAGTTAAAATAGAAGTAGGTCAACAAATCTATAGGAGACCACACAAGAAAAGATAATTTGTATAGGTCACACCCTTCCTACAGTGCAAAATCCAAGCCATAACAAGAAAACTTTGCATAAAGAGCCTCCCCTGCAATGTGTCAAATGCCTTATAAAAATTACATCCTGTCATCCAATAATCCTTTCCCTGAGCTAGCCTAAGAAACCATCTGAGATACAGACAATATAGACACAAGGATGTTCCTCACATCATTACTTATTATAGTGAGAATCTGAAATGAAATATTCAGCTGTCATTGAATGGGTACCCAATTACATGTGCATTTGAAATAAGTGGAGAAAAAATTATAAGGCCGAGTATGGTGCGATTTAGGCAGGCATTTGATCACAAAGGATACTGACAGTGGATATTTCCAGGCTTGTAAACTGCTGAGCCAGTTTACATGCTTCCCTGTATGAGGCCATCCCTCTTTCATACCTAAACTCGCTACTCTGGAAAGGAGTATGCAACAGTCCTTTCTGTTTTTCCTAATGGTTAATTTAAGCCCTATTTGTAAAATTCTCCCCCCAAATGAACTCAGATTTGTTCCAGTGTTCATTATTTTCCACCCAATTATATACATCCAATCCATCTAGAAGGAAATCCAAATAAGTTGTTATGAGTTCTTTGATCCCAAAGTCTTCACAGAGAATTCCAGAAACAAGGGATGGAAGAGTGCTGGCACACAAATATTTATTTATGTCCAAAAAGTATTTATTGAAAATTATTTGAATATATCTGATGAAGAGAATGCAGCGTCAGGAAAGTTTTGAGAAGTTCCAGAACTGGTGTGGAAAACTAAATGATTGTTCAGCAAATGTTCACTCACTGCCTAGTGCTCCCACCTCTTTGGGAGCAATGTCTTCTCTGTACTGTGGGTAATGGGTTTGTCTGTGTGACATGTTTTGGCTGATTGGATGTTGGTGAGATGACTGGCAGAGATTTGAAATGTGCTTGTGAGATTGGATGTAGCCTTTTGACTTTTGCCACAAAAATAAAATGCTTGGGTAGCCAGCCCAAGAGAAATGAGAAATCCATAAAGTAGATCTGGATCTATCCTACAATTTGGCACCCAGCACAGAGAACCCAGTCCAGACCAACAAAATTCTAACAACTTGAAGATATGTGAGCAGAAAATGCATTCTTGTTGCTGTAGGTCACTAAGTTTTGTAACTCAGTGCTTTCTTATGCAGCATATAGTGGCAGCAGCAAACTGATAAACTTCTGTCTGTAAATTTGGAGACAAATCAGTAAATTATTATTTTTTAATATAAATGTATTTATTTTAATTGGAGGCTAATTACTTTACAATATTATATTGGTTTTGCCATACATCAACATGAATCTGCCATGGGTGTACACGTGTTCTCCAACCTGAAACCCCCTCACCTCCCTCCCCATACCATCCCTCTGGGTCATCCCAGTGCATCAGTCCCGAGCATCCTGTATCACGCATTGAACCTGGACTGGCGCAAATCAGTGAATTAAACAAAATGTTGTGAAAAATGTTAGTACTTGTCAAAGATGAATGTAAAATATGAACAACTGTAATGTTACTCAGGACCAAAAAAATACAAAAGTAATAGTTAAATATATTCACAAGCTAAGCTCATGAGAGAAGGAGAATAGAGGAAATTTTAAAAAAGAGAGTTTATTCAGAATCTTAGAACCATCAGCAGCTGAGGGCTAAAACACTTGGACTAAAACCTTCTAAAAGTTGGAAGGAAGTGGAGTAATACACATGGTCTATATTTTGACCCAGTTATTTTATTTATTTGGGCCTCTGCTTTATCTTCTAGAAAAGCAGAGAATAGCAGTGGGTAAGCTGTTTCAGCATTAAAGCTTGATAAGCCTTTGAGATCATTTTAAATCTCTTTAGTAAAATAAGCTTAGAAAAGTATGCATCAGAGATTTTAAGGAAATTAAATTTTCATTATTTTGGTAAACCTGACTTTTTATAGTTATTCCTTATTCAGATTATTAAATAGGACACTCATAATTCAATAAGAAATCAATTCAATAAGTAAATAAGTTTCCAGCTTAATGTAAAAACTGATTTGAACAGATTGCAGATTTTGAGTTAGTGATGTTTAATGCAATTACATCCATTTTCTTTTAAATTACTTCTCTGCTAAATGTTATTTCAATATTTTAAGATACCTTTTACATATTTCTAATTTCCCATATTAAGGAAACACTTTTTCTTTCAACATTCTCTAAGTGAAAATACACTCTATAAGACATTTTCATTTTGAAAATCATAAAAGCAGCTGAAAAACAGAAATTTCTATCAGTTTTTATCCAAATGATCACTCAGTCACAAATTTTTTATTAATTTTGTGCTGGTAAGCAAGTAAGGGGGTTTCCCTTGTGGCTCAGCTGGCAAAGAATCTGCCCGCAATGTGGGAGATCTGGGTTCGATCCCTGGGTTGGGAAGATCCCCTGGAGAAGGGAAAGGCTACCTGCTCCAGTATTCTGGCCTGGAGAATTCCATGGACTGTATAGTCATGGGCTCGAAGAGAGTTGGACATGTCTGAGCAACTTTCACTTTCGCACAAGTAAGGGTTTAGGGATAATAAAGATTCTAACAGATTTGGATGGTCACCTAGTTGATAAGACTGAAACTATCTAATCTATTAAAGAGTAGCACAAATATAAGCTTGAGAAATTTATGACATGACATAGATCATATAAATATGACAAAAGTGCCTTGCATTCTAATAGCCATTTGCTTTCAAATGCTCCTGATAAGTGGATAGGGCTTTCTCCATATACAATTACCTTTTGTGAAGAATACGTATGAGAAGTGCAAAGCCTAAGTTAGATAGGTCTATTAACCACTAATTAGATTTTACAAAAGTAATGATGAACATCAAAGTTCATTACATTCTATTCTAGGTTAAAATTTAATTAACAATGATAAATAATTTTAAGAATTTAAGTATTGCCCAAACCCCAAACTCGTTTGGGGGTTTAAGTGTATTTTTCTTAAATATTCTTGTTTGTTGTTTAAGTGTATTTTTCATAGCAGAGAGTATCAGAAAGAACATTGAACTCATCCAGTGATGTTTATCCATAACTTCAGTCATATTCATAGCTTCACACTATTTCTGTTTTGCTGACCTATGCTTAAGAAATATGACTTTTACTTTTATTTCTATAAGCATAATTTTCATTTTTTAAAATGTTTGGTTAATCCCGTTTACTCTTTATATTTAAAGAGGTTCATCAGTTACAAACTATTTGGTGGTTGTTGTATTTCATAATTTATTTATGTACTGTTCCAAGATGGAAAACCAGGAACAATTTTTAATCATAAATTAGGGGGGAAAGTATTTAACACAGTTTCATGATCCAGAATCACTTGGTATTTTAAAGAGTAAAATGATGACTTCAATGTGGGCAATACAAATGAGATCTATGCATTTACATAATAAAAATTAAAATTGTAAATAAAATTTAGAAGGAAAAACAAAATTCATGGCTAGGCAAAGAACTCTATTTCACCAAAAATCTTTCAACAAGTTTTATATGGGTGAACAGCAGACAGTTGTTAGCAGTTACATAGGAAAACTAAATAAAAAACACATGAAATATGCTCTCTTCTCAAGTCTTAAGGAGCTAAAGTTGTAGCTCTAATGTCAGAGCATTGTGATCCATGGGAATTTAAAATGATATACCATGTGTTTTAGTAATGTTCACAACATTATTTTTAAAGAAAACTAAAACTTTATTTGTTTTATTCTCAACCGTCCAGGGGATATTTGAATTCATAGAAAATTATCTCAAAGTAAGCCTGGGAGATGAGAAGCAGCAAGATAGTTGCTCTTCTCAAGTGTATATTGATTGCTGAGTATTTGGGGAAGAGAAGGAGGAAGAATAAAAAATGTATATAAGTAACTACAATAAAGACTAGTAAAATATGCCATCAAATAAAAAATAATTCTATCCATGTTAAAAAAGGGGAAGGTGTGGGGAGGAGAAAGAGGACAGATAAATTCATTGATTAAATATTTATTGATACTCTCCCATATACCAGATGTTGTGCAAGGCTCTTAACCAACCATAAAGATAAAGAAATATAATTTCTGCTCCTCAGGGCTCAAAATCCAGAAAGAATGATAAGACAGGAAATGTGCGCACAGCCGTCTGTGAGTTCAAGAATAGCAAGGACTGTATTTTGTTTGTTGTGGCATCCTAATCAGTGAGTGAATGCTCACTAGATGCTTAATTCACATTTCTAAAAAATCAATTAGTCATCCGCACATAGACAACTTAAAGCTAAGCATGACTTTTTTTTTTTTTTTCCCTATTTAATCTTCACAACTCTGAGGAAGCAACTGTCAAATAATGAAAATGAGGGTTGGAGAAGCTAGGGAAGTTGCCCTAAGTTACACAGCTAATATATGGTAGTGTGTATCCAGAAGGCTTTTAATCATTTATTTTCTTATTATCTTATTGAGTGATACAACTTGCAAAATGATATAGCTAAATTGTTGTACGGGTTAAAGAAGGAATTATTCCAACTACGGAAATCAATAGAGGCATAAGAGTATAGATGGTTGCCCTGGACACCGTGGAATGGAGAGAATTCTGAGAGATGGTGGCAAAATCCAGAACCATATTTTCTGGTAACCATTCATTAACATCAAATAAAATTAAGAATTAAGTTCCTCAGTTGCACCAGCCACATGCCAAGGGTTCAATAACTACGTGTGGCTTCTGGCTACCATATTGGTCAGCACAGACTTATAGAGCTTTTCTATTCTTACAGAAAGTTCTATTAAAGAGAGCTATTCTGGACAGAGGAAGTAAGTAAGTAAGTGTTAGTCGCCCAGTCGTGCCTGACTCTGCGACTCCATCGACTAAAGCCCACCAGGCTCTTCTGTCCATGAGATTTTCCAGGCAAGGATACTGGAGTGGGTTGCCATTTCCTTCTCCAGGGGATCTTCCAGACCCAGGGATTGAACCCGGATCTCCTGCACTGCAGGCAGATTCTTTACCGACTGAGCTACAAAGGAAGCCATTCTGGACAGAAGGGACTATGAAAACAGAGAAAGCAGCAAGGAAACAAAGTTCAGGTCTGTTCAGAGATCAGGGTGTTGAACTTGGTGATAGCATAAAGTCCTTGCTACTATGTAGGACATGATAAGTAAGTGCCAGATTAGTTTTGATGATGTTAAATGCTGGCAAGTAGAATTTATGTGAACATGGAATGCATTGAGAAACCTGGAGGATTTCTCATTAAGGAATGACGTTATTGGATGGGCTTCCCCGGTGGCACTAGCGGTAAAGAACATGCCTGCCGATGCAGGAGGCATAAGAGATGGTGGTTTGATCCTTCCCCTGGAGGAGGGCATGGCAACCCACTCCAGTATTCTTGCCTGGAGAATCCCATGGACAGAGGAGCCTGGAGGGCTACAGTCCATGGGCTTGCAAAGACTAGGACACGACTGATACGACAGCACGCGTGCACAATCTGTTCTCTAAGTGGTTCATAGGACTAATGAAATAGTGAGAGCTGATGGTTGGAAAACTGGCCATGAGGTTGTTGAGCCTGGGAAAGGAAAAGCTGAAAAGGATGTGAGAAATTTAAGTTAGAACCTCTGTGACTTGATATCCTGAGGAGAAAGAGAAAAAAAAAGGTTGAATAACTAGGAGAATGGTGTCATAACTGGGAGAATGGTGTCAGAATGGGAGAATATTGTCAGAAATGCAGAAGTCTGGAAAAGGATGGGATTTGTTTCAAAGGGAAAAAAATAAGTGTAGTTTTGAACATGTTGAATTTAAGCTTCTTTTGAGACATTTATTTGGAAATTTCCACGAAGCACTAGAGAAAATTTCCAAATCCTTTATTTTCAAAGAAAAATCAATGGCTGGTCTATGGAGATGAGATAGATGGGGGAGACAAGGAAGTCATCACCAGCAGGAGGACCAATATCCAAAACATGAGGAGTGAAGTCCAAAAAGGTGCCAAAGTCAAGAAGAGCGGATATGAAATTTGAAGTAAAAAGCCAAGAGTTGGGGCGATGACTGATGTAGTCTAATTTGTCTCTTACAGCTTTGGAATATTGTGCACTTTCTTAGCCTTATTGGTTTAACATGATTCCCCAGAAAGACTACTACTAGAAAAGTTCCTAAAGGTTTCAATTTCACACTGTTTGCTAACATCTTAGATGTTTATGATAGTATGACAGTGACTTTGCTGTGTATGAAATGTTATCAGAAATTTGTGTGGGATTTTCCCAAATTTTTTCTATGGACTTTCATACATGATACAAACTGTGGTTGTGTTTCATTGAAGCAGAAAGCCTTGTAAGAGTTGTAAACTATCAATCCTGTTGTTTCAAATATCACAGAGAATCTTGAGAATTTCTTTCATCTTAATATTAATAGATCCCTGGAGTGATTCCCTTTCACAAGAATTTTTCTATTCACCATTTAGATTTTGTTAGTGTAATTGGTGGTAGAAGGAAAGAACCAGCTGTGAAATTTAAAAGGGAAAACAGAACACAGATGGTAAGATAAAGTTCTATGTATTTGTCCAACTTCATGAATAGAGATAGGAAGAGATAAAGATCTTTCTATCTTTGAAAAGATAATTAAGTCTTTATCACAAACGAAGACAAGGTACTTTTGACAACCAAGATTTCAGGGAAAAAATAATGTAACATAAAAGGATGGGTACTAACCCAGAATTTTGAAGTTTTACACAGTGGATTCCTGAACATAAGGCAAGTGTTCTAACAGACCTCACTCTATATGACTGAATATATAAATGCTGATTTTGTTCAGTGAGTTACTTGTTTAAAAAGGTTAAATGCTTGTAATTTGTACACTTCCCAAGGCTGTAATTACTAAAAAGCCATTGAAAGTCCTTCAGTTAGGGAATTTTTAATGACTTAATCCTTGATCCTCCTTGAGATATCTTGAATTCAAAAGGAAGGATGCAGGTGCAAAAAACCACAAGAGAGGTGAACTGAATAACCTCTAGTAGAATCAGAATTGAAATGCAGACCTCCCAAACCTCAGTGGCAGTGTACATTAGTCAGAAAAGCAAAATGGACTTGACAGCAAAGGGAAGAGAATTAATATGAAGAGGAAACTGTGATGGTGTTGAGAAGTTAGTCATTAGCTATAGCAATTAACTACAATTACCATTACTTACAAAAGCATAAGATATTTTACCCAAGCAACTATTATTCAGTAAAAGATAATTATTTCTCGTGATTATGTTGTGTGATAGGCTGTGTGCCATAGATCATCTAAGATAAAGTGAGAGTAATTGTCTCAGCAGCTGTGTTTCAAAACATATACCTTCTGCCTCAAGATTAATGTTGACAGCATCTATCCAATCCCAAACATCCAAAGGAAAGGTGAATGCATTTAACTCTCATCCCAATATGCTGTATACACAATGTCAAAAATATAGGTGCTGAAAAGACTGTTTTTCACTTAAATAATGGAGAAACTGGAATTCTACCATTAATCTTTTGATCTGAATTTGGATTTTCCACTTCTAACCTTAATTCTGGCAATACAGTTAAGACAGGAAACAAGAACTTACAGAATTTCTCTAACGTGAACTGTGTTTTTCCATTAGCACAACATGTATTTGAAAGTTTTTCTTGACTGTACATAGTTATCTTTGAATATGCCATAAAAGCAAAGATGAACAAAACAAGAGCAAGGTGGAGTTAGCTGAGAGTTTCTGTGTAATGTAGCAAATTATGGAGAATATATTGTAAGCTTTCTATAAAAAATTCAGAAACAATTTTTGGACTTGTATTATCTATTTTATCTGCTTTAAGTAAATAAGTGAATTAAGCATCAATTGACACATCTTAAAATGCTTCCACAGCATTTTGTGTACTTGATTCACACTGCCACTGCCATCAAAGGGCTGTTGCTCAACCTGAAGCAAGGATAAAAGATCATTGCATGATTTTTATCTTGACTCAGGTGAAAAGCTCAAAATGAGTTTACTGGAGGCCAGGAGAAAATGAAAGGGAAACAACTCCAGAGAACCAGGTGATGTGAAGCCTACCACCATACTTTGGGTCCTCCAGGAAAAAACAAAAAGGTGTCAGGGGGATTCTGGCTTTTCAATACTTCTACTTTCCCCTTCTCACTTTTTCTAGGATCCCACAGGATATAACCTGGCCAAGTTCCTCACTGCATTTAGAATGGAAGAGAGGGAGGCAGTAATACTTATAAGAGACAATAAGTAACCTGAAAGAAGAAAACAACAGTACATTCTACATGGGCACCAAGACAGTAGTTTTATGTGGTCTAGGTCAGTGGTCAGCAAACTATGGCCCTTGGGCCAAATTACCGAACTTCCTGTAAGGCATAGTTCAGGCCGAGGCAGAAAAGAAGGAGAGACGACCTCAATGGAAGTAGGTTACCTTTATTCAGGCAAGGGGGACAGTCAGCCTAATGACCAGGCTGAGTGCAAGAGGGATCAGGGAGGCTTCATATTTAAAGGGAGGTTTGTGGAAGCGATAAGGGAAATGTTAGTCAGGTGGGGTGTTTTGGGTATTCTTTAGTTGAGATGGCATTTGTAGTTGGGCAGGGGATGATAAGTCCTCTGGGTAGGGGGTGATAAGTCTCAGTTAGGTACAACCGGCCTGGAGCATCAGAGCAAGACCTAAAGTTCGGTTTTGTTTTCTCTGAAGTTAGATGACTCAGCAAGCGCCTTTGACACTGTTGTTTTCTTCTGTAGGCCCAAAGACTCCTTCATTCCAGACCCTGAAGTCATAAAAAATGGGGGAAAGGGCGCCATATCTCTCTGGCTACTACCTGCTCGATAGGGGTGACAGTTTGGGGTCTGGAATGGAGGATCGTCCTAGGGCCCAGGGTCTCCTTTTCCTGAGCTTGGGATGAGGCTCTTGAGAAGAATGGTCTTGACCTGGTCTCAAGAGATGGCCTGAGTCAGTTTTTGGAGAAACCTTTGAAAGAGATTGAATAGACAGGGTCCAAATAAGAAGAATAAAATGATACGTACCAATGGTCCCAGGAAAGGGAGCAACCAAGAGAGGGCCTGTTGGAACAGGTTTTGGGGACTGTAAAGGTTTTGTAACTCTTTTCTGTAGTGTTCAATTCTAAGTTCTTTGACTCTGCCCTGGACTATGCCCTTTTCATTAACAAAATAGCAGCAGTCCTCTCCTAGGAAAATGCAGGCCCCTCCCCTTTTCACAGTGAAAAGTCCAGGGCTCCCTTAGTTTGTAGGGCCACAGAAGCTAATGAGTTAATTTGTCTTTGGACTGAAACGAAGGACTCCACTACCTGCTCCATGTCTTCATTAAGTTCTTGGGACAGCTTGTAGTAAAAATGGGCCGAGGTCGAGATGCCCCCAATCCCATTGCCTAGGGCTACTGCTAGGCTGCTACCAATCAGGAGGGGTGCTATGACAGCTCATATTTTCCTGTGGGAAAGTTCCCCTTGGGGGTAGACTATTTGCTCTACCTCTTCTTGAAGAATGTTAGACCCAGGGTCAGGAAGACAAAGATGCAAGGTCCATGGAGGTCCAGGGGGAGATATGAATATGCATAGGTCCCGCAGAGAAAGAAGAGTCTTGGACTGGTGCAATTATTTGTGCTGTTTCAGAGAACCCATGGAGAAGGCAATGGCACCCCACTCCAGTACTCTTGCCTGGAAAATCCCATGGACAGAGGAGCCTGGTAGGCTACAGTCCATGGGGTCACAGAATCGGACACAACTGAGTGACTTCACTTTCACTTTTCACTTTCACGCATTGGAGAAGGAAATGGCAACCCACTCCAGTGTTCTTGCCTGGAGAATCCCAGGGATGGCGCAGCCTGATGGGCTCTCGTCTATGGGGTCGTGCAGAGTCAGACACGACTGAAGTGACTTAGCAGCAGCAGCAGCAGAGAACACAAGTGGAACAGAAGGTGGGAGCGGAGTTTGTAAGACCAGTGTAGTTGGGACTAGAATAGTTGATACAGGTTATGTTTGAAGAGGCTGAGAGTAGGACATTGTCAGAGACTGGCCCAATGAGTTGCGTAGGTTTTTGTTGGGAAGGGGAGGTATAGTTGTCCTGTGACAGCCAAGTTGAGAGTAAGGGAATTGCTATGTGTGGTGAGGGAGACAGTGACATGCATATCCAATACTGGGATGTGTGTTGTGTGTAAAAAGAAGAGTTGAGAAGGCGGGTAAGGTGTTGGTTGCCAGAGGGAGGTTTTAGGAGAGGCCATAATTGGGAAAGGAGGTCTAGGCATTTATAAGGTTCAGGGGTCACCTGTAACCAGGAAATTATGTTCTTTATGACTTGTTTCTTTTCCCAATCTTGATCTAGTACCCCCCCCCACCATCTGAGTACCCCCATTGGGTAATGGGATAGAAGTAGGGATTTGGACTCCCCCCTCGCCCACCAAGGTTCATGGTGCATGGTCTTGGAGCCGTATTATAATATGAGGAATGAACATAAGAATAAATGTCTGAGCAGGGGCAGGGAGTAGCCAGAAGGCTGGGGAGTGCAGAAGGATAAGGAATGAGGGAGTCATGGGGCTGTTAGGCAGTGCAGAGGAAGTAGCACCCTAGAAGTAGAAAACAGCTAACAACACAGGCGTTACTGATGAAAAGATGAAGGATAGGTGACCAGTCCTGAGGGGAGACAGTTACTAGGCCTATAGCAAGGACTAAAATTAAGAGAGATGGAGAGAGGCCAGGCAGGGCAAGGGGCAGAAGGCCCCAAGTTGGTGGTTGCTTGAATCTGAGGAGGAATAGTGTTCATTAGGATGTAGAATGGTGTAGAGAATGAGAGTAAAGAAATCAATTTTATCTAGAGTCAGGTTGTAGAAGGTTCCCGGAAGCCTTGAGACACCAGTTGAGACATCAGTTTGGTCAGGTCTTTGAAGGAGGTTCTTGTATGGGCACTGGCCCAGAGGTCTTGTAGTAGTTGGGTCAGGAACAGTTGTAGGTTGAAGAGAGTCCAGGTCATGCAGTGTTTTCTTGGATGGTTGACAGGGGTTGTTGCCAGGTGAATTTTAAGGAGGTGGGTCCTGTGAGGGAGACCTGATAGGGGTCAGTTAAGGAGGGCAGTGCAGGATTGGAGGTGACCCATTTTAGGCAAGAGAGGTGTACCCAGGAGGTGACCTTTTCGAGTTTAGCTGCAGCTGGGGTAAGGAGGATGATTTTGAATGATCCCTGCCACTTTGGGGTTAGGTCATCCTGGGAATTATCAGACAGATAGACCATATCCCCAATTTGTAAAGGGGGCAGGGAGGCTTGGTGGTCAGGGGCAGGCAAGTTGTGGTTGATGTATTTCCAGAGGACATTGCAGATTTCCGCCAGCAGAGGGGAATGTAGGAAGCTTGGTATGGGAGGAGATTCAGGGGGTAGTCCAGGAGGGAGCATGGGGCTTCCATACATTACCGCAAAGGGGCTTGGCCCTAGGGGCTTTCTGGGCAAAGCCCATAAGAACTGTACAAACAAGATCTTTACGACCCGGATAATCACGATGGTGTGATCACTCATCTAGAGCCAGACATCTTGGAATGGGAAGTCAAGTGGGCCTTAGAAAGCATCACTACGAACAAAGCTAGTGGAGGTGATGGAATTCCAGTTGAGCTATTTCAAATCCTGAAAAATGCTGTGAAAGTGCTGCACTCAATATGCCAGCAAATTTGGAAAACTCAGCAGTGGCCACAGGACTGGAAAAGGTCAGTTTTCATTCCAATGCCAAAGAAAGGCAATGCCAAAGAATGCTCAAACTACAGCACAAAATGCTCAAAATTCTCCAAGCCAGGCTTCAGCAATACGTGAACCGTGAACTTCCTGATGTTCAAGCTGGTTTTAGAAAAGGCAGAGGAACCAGAGATCAAATTGCCAACATCTGCTGGATCATGGAAAAAGCAAGAGAGTTCCAGAAAAACATCTATTTCTGTTTTATTGACTATGCCAAAGCCTTTGACTGTGTGGATCACAATAAACTGTGGAAAATTCTGAGAGAGCTGGGAACACCAGACCACCTGACCTGCCTCTTAAGAAATCTGTATGCAGGTCAGGAAGCAACAGTTAGACCTGGACATGGAACAACAGAATGGTTCCAAATAGGAAAAGGAGTACATCAAGGCTGTACATTGTCACCCTGCTTATTTAACTTCTATGCAGAGTACATCATGAGAAACGCTGGGCTGGAAGAAGCACAAGCTGGAATCAAGATTGCCGGGAGAAATATCAATAACCTCAGATATGCAGATGACACCACCCTTATGGCAGAACATGAAGAGGAACTAAAAAGACTCTTGATGAAAGTGAAAGAGGAGAGTGAAAAATTTGGCTTAAAGCTCAACATTCAGAAAACGAAGATCATGGCATCCGGTCCCATCACTTCATGGGAAATAGATGTGGAAACAGTGTCAGACTTTATTTTTTTGGGCTCCAAAATCACTGCAGATGGTGATTGCAGCCATGAAATTAAAAGACGCTTACTCCTTGGAAGAAAATTTATGACCAACCTAGACAGCATATTCAAAAGCAGCAGACATTACTTTGCCAACTAAGGTCCGTCTAGTCAAGGCTATGGTTTTTCCAGTAGTCATGTATGGATGTGAGAGTTGGACTGTGAAGAAGGCTGAGCGCCGAAGAATTGATGCTTTTGAACTGTGGTGTTAGAGAAGACTCTTGAGAGTCCCTCGGACTGCAAGGAGATTCAACCAGTCCATTCTGAAGGCAATCAGCCCTGGGATTTCTTTGGAAGGAATGATGCTAAAGCTGAAACTCTAGTACTTTGGCCACCTCATGAGAAGAGTTGACTCATTGGAAAAGACTCTGGTGTTGGGAGAGATTGGGGGCAGGAGGAGAAGGGGACGACGGAGGATGAGATGGGTGGATGGCATCACCGACTCGATGGACGTGAATCTAAGTGAACTCCGGGAGTTGGTGATGGACGGGGAGGCCTGGTGTGCTGCGATTCATGGACTTGCAAAGAGTCGGACAGGACTGAGTGACTGAACTGAACTGAACTGAATCAGGTAAATCAGCTTTGAGTTCTTCTGATTTATGATTTCAGCTGTTTACAAATTAAAATTCATTAGAATGGGATGAATTTGTATATTGTACAATCAGATTTAAATCTCTAAATGCCAGTTGCATAATATTAATCTTTATAAAAGACTTGTCTGGTGGTGAAAAGAATATTTGGAAGAAGGCTGTGTGGGTTTGAATCCCTGCTCCTCTTATATTAACAGTGAAATCTTGGCCAAGTCATGCCTAATATGCCTCTGCTTTTTCCATCTGTAAAATGAGCATATTAAAAATACTTGCTTCACAAAATATTGAACCAAATAGTTAATATATATAAGACCCTTAAAACAACACCCATTACAAGGTAAGAGCCATAAAGTCTCACCTTACATTATTATAGGTCTGCCTCATATTACACACAGCTGGAGGCCAATATGTATGCAGTAAATGCAGGAAAAAAAACTTGCAAGAAGTTAAAAGTTTGATAGTAATAAAATAAAAATCTTATAAGATATACTTANTATACTTAAAAAAAAAACCCTCAAGATTTCAAGTAATTGCTCAGCTACCAAAAGAGTACTATATCTAATAAGCCAAATAACTTATTAAGACTGAAAATTCCTTCCCTCAACTGTTTATTCACTAAAAAGCTTGTCTTTAAGTTGTTAAAATTTTCACACTTGAAATTCATGAAGACTAAGTTAAACTGACTGGAGAGTTTCTATCATATTATAAGGCCAGTCATATGAAAAATAATTGAGAGGACTTTAAGTAAAGCAGTGGATAATATAAAAACTTTTAATTAGCTGTGATAATTGGGCAATGTACCCTGGATAATTAATGTCCACAGAAAATTCTAAAAGCTTATTATTTAAGTCTCTCCTATTTCCAAGTTTTAAAATTTATTTTTGGTTGGAACTGCAAACTAAAAACAAAGATACAGATTTTCTCTGTTTTGTATTTTTCTACCATAATTTTTATTAGCAAAGAAAAAGATGGCCAGGAATTAAGGACCTCATGGTCTGGTGGCTAAGATTCTGCCTTCTCAGTTCGGTGGGCCTGGGTTGGATCCCTAGTTGGGGAACTAGACCCCACATGTCACAACTAAGACCTGGAGCAGACAAGTAAATAAATAAATAAAACTAAGTATAAAAAAAACAAATGACCAGGAAGTAAAGCTATGTGAGGTTTCAGTGGTCTGTAATGATTGAATAATCTGTGAAATAAATTCAAATAGTTTCTGAAAACAAAGTTTTGGCTGATACAGACCTTAGTATGAGTCTGAAAGTGAAAATGAAGTCGCTCAGTCATGTCCTACTCTTTGCGACCCCATTGACTGTAGCCTACTAGGCTCCTCTGTCCATGGGATTTTCCAGGCAAGAGTACTGGAGTGGATTGCCATTTCCTTCTCCAGGGGATCTTCCCGACCCAGGGATCGAACCCAGGTCTCCCACGTTGTAGACAGACGCTTTACCGTCTAAGCCATCAGACAGTCAGTATGAGTCTAGGCTATGTCATTTATAAATTATTTTATTTTGCACAAATTATTCAAACACTGTCAGCCTCAGTTTCCTCCTCTGTCAAACTGAGATAGGAGTATTTACTTCTTATGATTTTTGAGATTTAAATTAGATGACACAGAAGAATACATAGTACATTTCTTGGCATAAATAGTTTGATAAATGTGAGCTGCTAATGGTGGTGGTGATGATGATGATGGTAATGATGGCTCCACTTAAGTTTGTTTTGCTCCATTTACATTTTGGTCTTTAGTCACTGATAGGTTTCGTTATTCTAATGTTTCTTTTCTACTTCTGTAAGTATTCTTTCTCCTTTTTAGGACTTTTCTTTATGTACCTCTTTCTTTAAGGGTTATGATTGTTTATTAAGATCTTTACATAGGAATTGAGATATGGGTAAACATATAGTAGTTGCTCAACAACTTGTTTCAAATTTTGTAGTGTTTTACACACCTTTATACCTATCAAATATGTAGAAGCTGTATAGGAATTTGGAGAAGGCAATGGCACCCAACTCCAGTACTTTTGCCTGGAAAATCCCACAGATGGAGAAGCCTGGTGGGCTGCAGTCCATGGGGTCGCTAAGAGTCTGACACAACTGAGCCACTTCACTTTCACTTTTCACTTTCATGCATTGGAGAAGGAAATGGCAACCCACTCCAGTGTTCTTGCCTGGAGAATCCCAGGGATGGGAGAGCCTGGTGGGCTGCCGTCTATGGGGTCGCATAGAGTTGGACACGACGGAAGCGACTTAGCAGCAGCAGCAGCAGTATAGGAATTTGAGGAAGACACAAAATATTTCTAAGACATAGTTTCCTCTGAGGTTAAAGTCTCTTAGAATTTGGGATCTGTGACACAGAACTTCTGGCCAAGGGTCTCTTATGACTCAGAGCTGTAGATACATCTGGTAGGGGTGAGGTAAGTAGTCGTCATGAGTAGACAGAAGGTAACTGCAATTTATTGGATGCCACTCTATGTACCTGGATGACAGCAGGTAAAGAATCTGCCTGCAATACAGGAGACACAAGAGACGTGGGTTCAATATCTGGGTTGGGAAGATCCCCTGAAGGAGGGCATGGCAACCCACTCCAGTATTCTTTCCTGAAAAATCCCATGGACAGAGAAGCCTGATAAGCTACAGTCCATAGGGTAGCAAAGAGTCAGACTGGACTAAGTGCAAACACTCTATGTACGCCTTTTAAGTAAATATTCCTCAAAGATCTACCTGGTTTCCATTTAGCTTCTCATGATACAGTCTCTCCCATGCATGCATTCATGCTCAGTTGCCATAGTCATGTCTGACTCTTTGCAACACAATGGACCATAGCCCTCCAAGCTCCTCTGTTCATGGGATTCTCCAAGCACAAAAGAAGATGTCTAAATTTTTTTACATCTTTATATATATATATATATATATATATATATATGTATATTTTTCAGATGGTTCAAAGGCCCTCTCTCTGGCCCTGACTTATCTCCAAGTTTCCAGTCTGATAGGCAAACTTCAGGGAGATGTCCCACCATTACTCCAACCAGTGAAGTGCTGGTAAACTGGCTCTCAGAAACGTTATTTATGGACTTGTCTGGTGGTCCATGTTAAGACTCCACCTGACAATGCAGGGGACACATGTCTGACTCCTGGTCTGTGAAAATCCCACATGCCTCGGGGTAGTGAAGCCTGTGTGCCACAACTACTGAGCCTGTGCCCCAGAGTCCACGCTCTGCAACAAGAGAAGCCATTGCAACGAGAGGCCCACACAACTGCACTAGAGAGTAGACCCTGCTCACCAAAACTGGAGAAAGCACACACAGCAACGAAGGCCCAGCAGCAAGACCCAGTGCTGCCGAAACAAATAGATAAATAATTTTAAAAGTTATTTGTAGGCATTGGTCAGTTTCTATAGTGTAAATACTTTCAACACGGCCTGTTTCCTAGCTTAACATCACTGAATGCAGACTTGAAAGGAGACGTGCACACTCACTACAGTGCAGCACCGGACTTTCCCGAACTTGTCATGCCCCAAACCAAATTCATCATCTTTGCTCCAATCCCAGTTAACAGCACTTCACTTACCAGTATATCCAGGCTAGAAACATAAGAGTCAGCCTCAGTGGAATAGGAGGTATTCCTCAGTTGTCTCCTGCTTACCCCTGTGCCTTTGCTGGTGCTGCTGCATCAGACTACACTGTCTCGTGTTCACAGCTTCAAGTCTGAGCTCAGACATGGAATCTGTTGAGAAGCCTTCCTTACTTGACTCTCCAGTTGGAAGTAGTCACTTTTTCCTCTGTAATCATACTAAGTCTTTTTTCTTTAAATAGAAACATCTAAAGTTGGTACATTAAAAGCAAACCCAGATTTCTCAACATGAGTAAAGAAAGAAGAGCTCCACCTGTAGGGTGTGAAGATGAGTCTGAAGTTCTGATCTCTGGTCTGCAGTCATTTACCTTCCTCCCAGGAGGATTTCATATGGGTCTTCTTTCCTTAATTCTGTCATCACAGTCCAATCAAGATTGGAACTTTAAAACAAAGCATTCAACAAACTCAAGAGAGACAGGAAGGAAATAAAGGACTTTGCATGGATCAGGTCAGTGGCCCACTCCAGCATGAAGGTTTGAGTTAGTAAATAAAGCTGACCTTTCAAAAGCATTTATTTATTTATTTATGCTAATTGTAGTCTTCACCAAATATAAACTTCTATCTGCTAGGATGGTGTTTTACTCATCTCTAAACCACTCATATAGACTGGCACTATATTATGTATAATACATAACTCAAAATTTGTGAACACAGACATAACTCAAAATTCATGAATGCATGACATGAGAACTTTGATTTCAAAGTTTAGCTTGAGAAGATTGTGACAGGTAACAGAAAATAAATATGCCACTATCCTGTGAGCATCCGTAAGAGAACTTTTGTGACCCCGTTTGACCTTAAATGAAATATAATAATTTTATTTTTACTTATTTCTATGTTTCTTCTGAAGAAAATATAGATAGAAATACACTATTCAAAATGCACAATAATCCATTAAAGGGAGATAACTCTTAGCCTTTCTTTCTCCTTCAGAAACATTAAGAGCCGTGACTGTTTTCCCATCCTTAATTTGCAGGCAATTGCTTCTAAAGAATCCAGCTTCAAATTGACATGAGGATTGCAGAATAAGTATTTGTCCTTTGAACTTTATTTCAAAAGATCTGAGAACTTAGATGGTATATTTTTCTTAACTGAAGAGCCTTTAACTTCTGGGACAAAAGAGAAAGAGGAGCTGTAGCAAGGACTGTGAGCAACCCTTATCCTGAAAGACAACTGGCCAGACGTGGATGCATGTGCTGGTCTAGCTCGTTCAGACTTGCTCCTCCTTGCGTAAACATTCTCATCAGACCCACCCATCTCTGTCTAGCAGGGATCAGTGAATCATGCTGAATCCAGATTTTTACCTTTTCAAGGTCTGTGTATTGCTTTTGCCTCCAATCACCTTTTCTTTGCCTCCTGCCTTTTTGCTTGACATCACTGTTTACCAGGCATCTGGAAAAGGAAATAGATTTAGAAGGAGATTTTGAATGGAGTAATATTTGGAAATAATTAGGCAAGAATTCCGAAGACCTGGTTTGGTTCTAGTTCTAGCTGATTTTGAGTAGCTATTGACCTTGAATAAACCCCATTATGTTTCTGGATAGAATTCATAAAACTTATTGAACTGGAATAAACAGTATTCATGAATTTGTAATATTATCATATGTTTAGGTGCTATGTTTGCCTTTTTAAAAAATAGACTTTTAGTGATATATACAATGCACTAAAAAGCACAGAAGTAGATATAGTACTATAATGAGAAATTAATGGGATCAAAATAGTTGATATGGGAAGAGAGGAAAATAGGGAAGAAAATATAGACCTAGGTACAGCGATGGGTAGCCTTGACCTCCAGATTTGTTATATAAAATTAATTTTGCACAAAGGAATTGGTTTTAAGAGGCAGAATGTACTGACAATTTATAGCTTTACTTAGTTATAGACATTGGTTGCTATTTTACCCTGATAATGTCTGCTCCTGTTTTTAACTTTTAGTCTGTATCTTTTGTTTTGCTTCTTATTTATGCTTTTTCTTTACAATTAAAAAATGAAAGCATACCTTAAAGAAAATAATAAAATAATAATTAATTAATAAAATAATAAAATAATTACACTCATTACCCAGAATCATTGAGTCACAGTTTGGGAATTCTAGTGTTTTGTTTTGTTTTGTTTTGGAGAAGGCAATGGCACCCCACTCCAGTACTCTTGCCTAGAAAATCCCATGGACAGAGGAGCCTGGTAGGCTGCAGTCCATGGGGTCGCTGAGACTTGGATGTGACTCAGTGACTTCACTTTCACTTTTCACTTTCATGCATTGGAGAAGGAAATGGCAACCCACTCCAGTGTTCTTGCTTGGAGGATCCCCAGGGACAGCGGAGCCTGGTGGGTTGCCGTCTATGGGGTCGCACAGAGTCGGACACGACTGAAGTAACTTAGCAGCAGTGTTTGTTTTTACTATTTGTATATAATGTATATATTAGTCTGTATTCTTCAAGAAGAAAATCCTCCAACAATTATTTAAGTGCAAATAGTTTATGTGAGCTAGCAGGGGACACTAGAAGGGCAGTTGGATAGTGAGAGAAAGGGAAGCAGCTAAGAAAGAGTACTTTTGTCAGCCCACATCTATGGTGGGTAACTGGAGTTTGTCCCTTGGAAAGACTCTGGGAAATAGTATGAAAAAAAAAAAAATACCAGGTCTTGATAATCCCATCTGAAGTTCAAGAGGGATGGCTTTAGGGCTGCTGGTATGCATACATGCCAAGTTCCTTCAGCCATGTCCGACTCTTTGCAACCGCACAGACTATAGCCTGTCAGGCTCCTCTGTCCATGGGATTCTCCAGGCAAGAATACTGGAGTGAGTTGATATGCCTTCCTCCAGCAGATCTTCCCAGGGACTGAACCTGCATCTCTTGAACTGCCAGAGGACTCTTTACTGCTGAGCCACCAGGGAAGCCCTAGGGCTGCTGTCGGGGGTGTTTGTGTGTGTTAATCCCTCAGCACCTGTAGGTCATTTTCCATGTATAGAGGGCACAGCAGCCTTCCATGGGCTGGCGGATGGCACTAGAGCACAGAAATGTGGATAATGGCAGCAGGGAGTTAACTGGAGCATACAGAAGAGTTAGAGAAATTTGGGTGTAGCACCAACAATGTCTACTTCAATGTATCACTGAATTTTTTAGGTAAATCAATTATTTTATAAAGATGAAACATGTTTACCTTGAGCAAGTTAGAAAAGTTAAAATGATATATTTTAAAATGATTCTAAATTTGACCATCTTATAGTAGTCATCAATATGTTTAGGTGAACACCATTCCCATTAAATAAGTGTATGTGTGTGTCCGTGAGTCTGTGTAGACATGTGATTGCATGTGTGTAGAGAGACAAATTTTGTGAATTCTTCATTTCAGGAATAAATTTTAATGTCAACTGAAAAAAAAAACACAATAGAAAAGCTGTAAGTTAAGTTTCACTGGGACCTTATTGAAGACTATAGCCTGAGAGTCAGCCACTCAAATAGCTCTGAAGAATGGCTCCGAAGAAGTAAGGGAGGAGCCAGAATATATATCAATTTTCTGCTGGAAAAAAAAACCAAAAAAACATGTAGTCTAATCACAAAGAATAGACATCTCAAGTTAATGATTTTAGTGTTGTTCTAAGTAAGGGAAGATGCTAGAATCTGAGGTCATTGAAATTTTCTTAGATATGCATCTTAATGATCTAGGGGCCAGTATATTCAAAGCACAGAAGGCTCTGTTTTTCTTCATTGCAAATTCCTCTCAGGGTGCACTTGTCCCTAGGCGACTGCAGTATCTCATGGCTTTGATTCTTGTAGAACTGATATGGCAGCAACATTGTTTTCTTTTCAGATACATCTGCTTTTCTTTGGTCAGATTCCTTATTAAGGAGTGTTGTATATGCTCATGATGGATTTTCCTTATCTTCAATATCTATTAGCCATTCTGTGGTTGTTTAAAATATTATTTTTGCCTCTTTCATATGCACTTATTAAAATTATCTTAAACTCTTCTTCTGCATCAGTATTTTGATTTTTATTGGTTTACTTTTTACTCTGCTTTCTTTAACGATTTTTGTGATTATATTTTAGCCTTCTTTTATTTTCTTAAATCTACACTTCCCTTTTTCATTTATTTTTATTGTTTTGTCATCTTATCTTTGAGTTTCTGAATTCATATTCTTACTAAGTTATTCTCTAAGTTAAGATTATTATGATGAATTTTCTTGTGCTTTGAATTATGTTTTCTTTCACCTTTAGGATCCTTGTCTTCCTTTGAAAGTCACATTTCTTTCTTGCTTGCTTGCTTTTCTCCTCTTCTCTGCATATTTTGTTTTGGTGTAGTATGTTTGCATTTTTGCCATGGCACTTTCTTTCACATTGCTCAAAATTAAGTGGTTCTGTTCAGACATTTTGTGTGATATTATGTGAGTACACTCATGATTCTTCCTGGTACAGTTGAACCAAGTTTCTTTTGCCTTTCTAGCTACTGTTTAAGAGATATTTTGCTTTCTGTTCATTTAAGAACCCAGTTGAAGTGCTATGCAGTCTATAATACCACGGCTCTGGTCTCTTCTGAGATGTTGTTAATTATCATATTGTGTTCTGTGTGTTATTTGTGCTTGTGCTCAGTCATGTCCAACTTTTTGTGATCCCATTGACTGTAGCCCACCAGGCTCTGTCCATGGAAATTTCCAAGCAAGAATAATTGGTGTGGGTTGCCATTTTCTCCTCTAGGTTATCTTCTGGACCCAGGGATCAAATCCACAACTCTTGCATCTCCTGCATTGGCGGGCAGATTCTTTTACCACTGTGCCACCTGGGAAACTGTATAGAAGGAGTAAAACCATCTAGTTTGGTAAGTCACATACTTATAGGGGGATAATACCTGGGTTTCACACTATTTTCTCAGTTCAATGTATTTGTTTTACTTTTCTAAGACAGTAATAATTCAGCTTCTTAGCCTCAGGACAAAAAGAAAAACTTAATCTATAGTTTGCTCTCCTTTATATTAAAAAAATTGCTTAGCTACTTATATTTTTCAAACTACATCTTTAGGTGGAAGAATGCCCAAGAATTGAATGGGATAATTTACTTACAATGAGATTATACATATATGGTTACATGCCAACCATGATGGTGCCTGTAATTGGGTGAGCCAGTTTTTGGTTTCTTTTAACCTTCATGACAAGGGGAAAGAGTTTGCTACGCTCTCATTTTAAATAAATGCTTGTTTATATTCTGGAATTGTTTTTAATCAATCAATATTCAGGCCTGTTTTATTGCAATGTAGATTATTTACAATATTAGTTTCAGGTGTACAACACAGTGATGCAATATTTTTGTAGATTATACTCCTTTAAAGTTATTACAAAATAATGACTATGTTTTCCTGTATTATACAACATATCTTTGTTGCTTATTTATTGTCTAAATGGTGGTTTGTATCTCCTAACCCCTTACCCCTCTTTTGTTCCACTCCCCTTCCCTTTCCCCAGTGGTAAACACTAATTTGTTCTTTATATCTATAATTCTGTCTCTCTTGTTATATTCATTTGTTTGTTTTATATTTTAAATTCTATGTGTAAGTAATAACAAAGGGTATTTGTCTTTGTCTGACTTATTTCACTTAGTATGACACCACCTAGGTCCATTCATGTTCCAAATGACAGAAATGTTGCTATTCTTTTATGGCTGAGTAGTATTCCATTGTGTGCACACACTATATCTTCTTTATCCATTTATACGTTGGTGGACACTTAAGTTGTTTCCAGCTCTTCATTATTGTAATTAATGCTATAAATATTGGGTTGCATGTATCTTTTTGAATTACTATTTTCAGATTTATTCTTGAATGATATTAATACATTATATAATTACAAATTAAAAAAAATTCTTACAATACACAGAAAGAATTCTTACATTGGAGAAGTTAAACTATCTGAGCATTATGATAATTTCCAGTTGATTCATTTTATAATTCTAAATAGTATATTGTGACATGAAATATGTAACTTAGAAATAGGACAATCAAAGGTGGCCTCTAAGAATACTATCAAACTCAACAGACATAAGTAAACCAAAGGTATCTGTTTTCAGTCAAAATCCATAGCAGATGGAAAAAATAACTGAATAATATTTAATATAACATTTAATAAAAAGACAAGGGAATGTGAGGTTATGAACACCTTTACTCAGGGACTAGAAACAATGGGATAGTGTTACCACCCCTAAATTGGAAGGGACAGGAGAAGGAAGGCTTACAGACCAGGTGTTAGAAGTGCAAAGGGGCTGCCTCTTACCTGGAGGAAGACATTCACAACTGAAACCTTGGAAATAGTGTTGCCACAGACTCTGATCCTTTTCTCCTTCCAACCTCAATTCTCCTATCAATGCTTGTTATTGACCAAACCCACAGAACGCTGAAGGCAGGAGGCCAGGTGGAGAAGAGAGGAGAAGTTAATCTCCAAGGATTTAGTAGGTCAGGAAAGGGTGGAGGATGGATCTGGAGGGACAAATGGAGGCCAGGCAGCAGAGCATCTTACCTTAACATTGTCTTTAAACATCATTTAAATAACAGGAATGAGCTCTTTAGCTATAGAAGTTAAGAGCATACGTTTCTGCATTTACATAAACTTACAAAGCCAATCATGTATAATTTGTAAAATGGAATCACTTCTTGCGTGTTCTATGTATGTAGGCACTCACGTTCAGAGTTGTTTCTACTACTTGAATTAGCTCATAGTTCTTGAGTGGTATATGAAAGGGACTTTTCAAATGGTGTTATGTGAATTTACTCATTTATTCTTCAGTAGTAGGCACTATGGTTCCCCACTTGCAGGTGAAGAAACAGAAGCTCAGCGAAGTTGCCTCAGGTTAATAACAAGAAGTGGGACTCTAAGCTGGGATGCTAACTGGGGCAACTGGCACCAAGGCATTTCCCCCTAACTACCATCCCTAAAGGAAGTCTATTAGCCCATAGGCTAGTCAGTTGCCTAATTTTGGAGTCTCATGAGTTTTTGTGTCATTCTTATTAAACTTGAGTAATAACTACTGAATTGGCAAAGTAACTTAATCTGAAAGAAATGACCCACTTCCCAAATTTTGTACACAAAGTCTGAGAATCAGATTCCAAGATGTTCTGGGTCTGAAAGGAACTTAGCCAATCCTTCCTTTAGTTGTGACCAGACCAGTCCCCTCTCTAACCTCATTAGCATCTTGCTGATTCACTTACTGGAACAGATGTAACTCCTGTTTCGTAAGCTTAAAAACCATCCTCCTGAAATACTGCATAGCTCCTAAACAGTGGTGGTATGAAGATATTTTGCATCAGATATGATTCTAATAGCAATGTGTGGCAACTCTGTCAAAGGGAAAGAAATCTAACCAAGTTTCTTCTTGTGAAACAGAATAAAGAAATGGAGATTTTTGTAAAAGAAGTAATGAGTTCAGTAGCTTCTGAAAGTGAAACTAGGAATTAAATGCAATCATGTAGAAGTCTCTCTTTAAAATGAAGGTCAGTTTGGGAAATATCTTAGGTAACCCAACCTCCATAACAAAATATCGTAGATTACATGGCTTAAACAACAGAAATGAGAAACAGAAATATTCTCAGCGTTCTAGAGGCTGGAAGTTCAGATCAGGGTGCATGCTTGGGATCTGAAAAGAGTTCTCTTCCTGGCAGATGGCCATCTTCTCACTATGTGTTCACATGGCTCTTCCTCAATGTGCGTCTGGTTTTGAAAATAAAAGACAGCTCTTCCGCTTCTCATCAGATCAACAATTCCATTCAGTTAGAACTGCTTCCTTTCACTACTTCCTAGAAGCCCTATATCCAAATGCTGGCACGTGGAGTTTAGGACTTCAACACATGAATTTATGAGGACACATTCAGTCCATAGTAGGAAACTACTTTTCTCCTGACTGGCACCCCACTCCATTACTCTTGCCTGGAAAATCCCATGCACAGAGGAGCCTGGTAGGCTGCAGTCCATGGGGTTGCACAAAGTTGGACACAACTGAGTGATTTCACTTTTCCTTTTTGCTTTTGTGCATTGGAGAAGGAGGTGGCAACCCACTCCGGTGTTCTTGCCTGGAGAATCCCAGGGATGGGGGAGCCTGATGGGCTGCCGTCTGTGGGGTCGCACAGAGTTGGACACGACTGAAGCGACTTAGCAGCAGTAGCAGATTAGTAAAATAGAATTATTCTAAACTTTATTCAAGAATAATTTTATCACAGCACATTTATATTTAAAATAGGAATAACCTATGAAAAGTTATTAAAAAATAAACCAGCAATTACTGCTTTATGAATCGCTAAATGCAGGCCATAACACGAACTCCATTAGCATTCTTAGCTTACTTCAAATTAAACTGATATATAAAATTTCTAAAATAGATTGCGCTTGAAATTGTAAAGATAATCAGAGTTTCCCTAAATGTGGCCTCCTTCCACTGTCATTGTAAATGCAGATGACCATGGCAATTGGAGTGGGTAGGGGAAGATTATATTGGCTCCCCTCCTCTGGAGCTTCTGTTTGTTTAGGGCAGTGAATCAAAGTGGCTGTTAATTGGGAAAAAAAAAAAGATATGTCAGTGCATTTGTGTCAAAAAGACACAAATACAATCAACCCACAATTCCCACCATCCTTCAAATGAGTTATTTCATTTGTCCACCTATAAGAGGCTTGACGTTGTTCTTGTATCACCTCTTTCCATTCTGAGTTTTTTTATATATGGCACTTAACTGCATTTCTTAGGAATATTAGTACCTGAGATTAGTTGGGTATAGTGGTTTAGGGACATAATTGCTCTGGGTCCTATGCCATTCCAAAGACAGCCACTCTTATTAATACCACAGAAGGCCGGATAGTGAAGATATGTGTGAGCATGGATAGTTGAGACACATTTTCACATGACAAACTATGCCTTTCAATTTTTCTGACTTATATGACTTTATGCAACCTCCTAGACTTCAATTTATTTATTTATGATATAGGTTTAATAATAGTATATAACACATAGTGTTGTGAGATTTATATATAGCATTATAAATATCATATTTGATGTATATTTGTATCCACATATGCATGTATGTGTCTATCTAGAGGGAAAGATCCTTTCAGTTGGGACCACTTGATAAATGTTAGTTGTTCTTACTACTTTTGATTTGGAGTTATAATTTCTCTTTGAATCTTTTAAGGTAGATACTTTTATCACTGGTCCAATTTAACTCAGTTTCTATGTATTTTTAAAGGGCAAAAGCAAGAATAATTTTGAAGTTATAAAATAAATTATAAAATTAATTTATAAAATTGGATTGGGGTGGTAAATAAGCCAAGGTTGCAATATATGTCTTACCTGGCTCTGATTTCTTCAATGAGTAAAAATGACCTTTTGTGAACATAAGACTGCATCTGAAAGAAAATCACATGCTTTCAACTTCAATACTGAAAATAAACATAATATTAAAACAAATTATCTCATTTTCTATTTAATAGTACACTTTATCACCAAGATTTTTTTTTTAAATGGAACAAGAATATGCTACATGACCATGAATACTAATAAAACCCCAATGACAATCTGTGCTGTCATCATCATCAAATGATCATATAAAATGCTTTACAGTGCCCCTTGGATTATCTATTTAAACAACATGCGTGATCCATTCTGAAGGATTACCATTGACCATCAAAGTAATTCAAAATTATGATTTTAAAACAATCAAGAACTGACAGAAAAGCTGGAGGTAACTGTGAAAGAAACTTTTTATTTTCCTGAACTGTTTAGAACAAGTTGCCAACCTGATATCCCATTATTCCAGAATACTGTGATGTATATTTTTTTTATAAAGAAGGACCTTTCTGGTACAGCTGTAATAAAACCATTAAAGTCAAGAAATTATCACAAAACATCACTAATATTTAATCCTCACAGTCCATTTAAATTTCACCAATAGTCCCAATAATGGTCTTTACAGCAATAAGATCTAGGTTTGAATCACAGGATACAGTCAGTTGTCAAGTTTTTTTAGTCTCCTTTTCCTGGAACAAACTCCTGTCTTTCTTTGACCATCATGACCTTGAAATTTAGAGGCCAGCTATTTTATAGAATGTTCTTCTGTCTTGTAGAATGTTTGGGTTTGTCTGATGTTTCCTCATGATTAGGTTCAAGTTGTATATCTTTGGCAGAAATATCACACGTGAAATGCTGTGTTGTTTTTGTTGTAACCTATCAGAGAGCACACAATTTTGATCAGTTTCATTACCAAAGAAGTTCACTTTAGCCACTAAATTAAGGTGGAGTCTGCAAAATTTTTCTGCTATAGTTTTCCTTGTAGTAACCAATAAATATTTTGTGGGCTACTACTTTGAAAATGGATTGCTAGCTTATTCCTCAGTGAACCCTCAATTTATTCACTTATGTGTATCTGAATGGACTCACAGTTTTCTGTATTATTTAGTGGGTTATAGTTGTTCTTTGCCATTTCTATTTATTTTGGCATCCATACTGGTCCTCACTTGGCCATGCAGGGACAACCAGTCCTATGGACACCCTCCTCACTCTCCTTAAACTTTTACACCCCACGCCTGACTCCCTTCCTATACAGATGCTCTCTCAATCTACTGGGGTTCTGGTACCCCGATCTTGACCATTGCAACTCCCCCAGACTGGCACAAATGCCTACCCCACTCTGTTCCACCTAGTGGCTTTAGAACTAAATTGTTCAGGAAGGAGAGATGAGGAGAGTAGAGGAAAGGAGAAGAGGGAAAATGAGCCACAGTTACAATTTGACAATGAATTATGTAGCCTTAAAATTCTTTTTCTCTGATATTTTCTCAATTTCATATGAGAAAACCATCAAGTCACTCTCAGGCAATTCATATCTATTTGAACTTGTGTGTGTTTGCGTGTGTGTGTGTGTGCGCGCGCGCATGCTTGCAATTGCTCAGTTGTGTCTGACCCTGTGACCCCATGGACTGTAGCCCTCCAGTTCCTCTGTCCATGGAGTTCTCCGGCAAGAATACTGGAGTGGGTTACCATTTCCTACTCCAGGGGATCTTCCCAACCCAAGGATTGAACCCAAGTCTCTTGCATTTCCTGCATTGGCAGGCAGATTCTTTACCACTGTACCACCTGGGAAGTCCCTATTTGAGCTTACTGGTCAGAAATTTATTTAAATTTTCTTTTAAATAAATCTTAATGATTGTCTATGTCTGCCTCCCAAGTCTGCATTAAAGAACACTGAGGGAGGATCTGGTCCTTTGAAGGAGAGAAGACTAATGATGGATTTCTGAAAGGCTTCTTTCAGAAGCTTTATAAGTATGCAATTTAAAGTGTCTGTTCACTAAAGAAAATAATAGAGTATGGAATATATGAAAGATCTTTTTGATTATGAGTGAAAAAGCATTCCCTTTTAAGGATATAGAACTGTTTGGTGAAACTGACTTGAGACCTGTACCTTTTCTGCCATTCAAATGTAAACTTTAACCCCAATCTGACCTCAGTCATGTGTATACTGTTGAAGAAATCTGTCTGCTTGCTTTGAGAAAATGTCCAGACAGGAAAAAAGCCCAGCAGAGTGAACTCAGCTTTCTAAAGGCTCCAACTGCCAAATGATCTATAGGGCTATCTGGCACGCAAAACCTGCACTGCTTGGTGATATCTCTTCTGTTGTTTCGTATAATTCTCCTGCACGTACACATTTTTTACGTTTCTGTTTTGCTTCATCAGGTTGGCTGTAAACAATTTGATTATACAAATGATACATTTAATGATTTTTTTCCTGGATATCATCCAAAATAGCAGTAGATATATAACTGTTTGTAGAATGAATCAGTGTGCGTGCTTGCAGTGCTTAGTGACTCCGTCATATCTAACTCCTTGGGACCCTATGAACTGTAGCCCACCAGGCTCCTCTGTCCATGGGATTCTCCAGGCAAGAGTACTAAAGTAGGTAGCTGTTCCCTTTTCCAGGAGATCTTCTCAACCCAGGGATCAAACTCAGGTCTCCTGCATTGTAGGCAGATTCTTTACTATCTGAGCCACCAGGGAAGCCTGAATCAATGGTCCAATCAATCAGTTAATTGACTCAAGTATGTGGCATTAACCATAGTTTAAAAACATTTTTTCTACCCTAAAAGTCCTTAGGCTTGGGTTTTCAAGAGAGAAGATAAATTTTTTGCTATTAATGATCCCATTTTTATTGTTATAGATTCTGCAACTTAAAAAAAAAAACAAAACTTTTTTTCCCCCGATATATTGGAAAGTGACATCTGAGAAGTGACAGTATATGTCAGTTCTGTGCAAATGTCACTTCTATATATTTTCCCAATATTGTTTAAGAAAATCATTATGTTCTTAGGCCATTCATCTCTCTAGTTTTATATATAATCAAAAATTGCTAGAGCAGATGAGAGATTTCCCCATATTTGTAAAACAGTCAAGGAATAATTTTAAAATGGAGTCTTCCTATGCTGCCCCAAAGAAAATGCTTCAACATCATCAGATATTTGGTATCGTTAATGAATTAAGGCAAATACATGGTTTCACCAATCAGGTTTTGTCTGTTGTTTTTTTTTAACTTGCCTTAGATCTATACCAGTTATAGATCTATGCTATATAGATTTATATAGTTATACTTGTTATTTAACAAGGAGTTCCACAAATCTTAAGTGTATTGTTATCACTAAGGCAACAAACAGAACATCTCTCCAGTATATAAGTACACTTTTCAGTGTCAGTAAATACCATTTTGACACAATGCTATACTTCTCCTCCTGAACACTAGCATTTTATGCAAATTTGGAAGGTGTTAATGATAAGCAGTAATATGGCTTATCTCTTAGATGATATTTGCCTGAAGAAGGCAAGTATTTTACATAAAAACATAGAAAATAAAACAACAAATATTTTGCCCTTTTCCCTTTTAAATGTACTGTTTTTCTCTCAGAGTATTCTAAAAACAGTAACTGTAACAGATGATGACTTGAGGATTTAATATATAAAACAGAATATACACCCCCATCAATCACTTCCCTGCTCAGACCCTCTAATCCTCTTACTAGTGTCTGCTGGGCCAGGCGTGCTGTGGCCCTCCCCACCCACTGCTTTCTGACCTCATCTCTTACTACTCATGCCTCTGTTTCTTTACCTGTTCCAGCTCCTGGGAGAGCCAGACTAGTTTTGCTTTTGTGCCTTTTTCTTGTGCTCTTTGCTCTGCTTGGAACTGCTGGTAACCCAAAGTACCACTCTGTAGGTGTGAAGAGAGGTGTTTTTTTTGTTTGTTTGTTTTGTTTTTGTATTAGCTTCCTCCATCTCAAATAAATATGTAAGTAAACAGAGTATGTTTTCTATGCAAATGTCACTTCCCAAAAAGGTCCTTTCAAACTTCTTCCAACCAGATCGCTGCTTCAGCATAGGAACTCTGGGATCCATGTCTAAAAATTCTTCCCGTTTCTCCTCACAGCTGACTGCACATCATTCAAGGCTCAGGTTAAATGCCAGCCCTTCAGAAAGATATAACATCATGTTCTTCCTCACTCCAGTCACTCTTTTCTTGCTGTGCTCTCTACTAGTTTTATATTCTTCACAGCACGTGTAACTTTCAGAGACCAATTTATCTTAGTGTCTGCTCATCATTTCTGTTTTTGGAGTGGATTGTAAACACAATGAGAGCAGGAGTTGTGTCTTTTTCCCCCCTGCTATATCTCCAGTTCTCAGTGATGCTTGATACTCAGTGCACTCAAAATCTATCTGTTGAGTGTAAACAAACATAGAGAACAGACTTATGGACATGGGGAGAGGGGAGGAGAAGGTGAGATGTATGGAAAGAGTAACCTGGAAACTTACATTCCCATATGTAAAACAGATAGCCAATGGGAATTTGCTGTATGGCTCAGGAAACTCAAACAGGAGCTCTGTATCAACCTAGAGGGATGAGATGGAGAGGGAAATGGGAGGGATATTCAAAAGGGAGGGGATATATGTATACCTATGGCTGATTCATATTGAGGTTTAACAGAAAACAAAAAAATTCTGTAAAGCAATTATCCTTCAATAAAAAATAAATTTAAAAAAGTCTTATATGTTGAATGTGGAAAAAATGATTTCTTTCCTTGACAAAGTTGGATACGTGACCCAATTCTAAACCAGATGACTCTACAGTCATATTTAGTGATCGTATATAACAACTTCAACTGCCCTCTCACCAGTATTTCTTCAGAATATTTAAATATTCTGAATTTGACAGAGAATTTGATACATTTTTTTCTCAGTGGTATCAAATATATTGCAAAAAGTTTAAATTTATGCTTTTATTTGTTATAGATTTGGAAACTCTGAGGTTGCTTCAGTTTATAATTTGTACTGAAGAACATACTCTTTTATTAGATGACAATATAGTATTTTAAGAATCATTGTCTAATATTTGTAAAATAAACAGTTGAAAGAGAAAATTACTTGAGGGTAATTTTATTTACAAAGGCAGACTTAATTTTAGGTAATTTTGGAAGAAATAATAGTAGCAATGTGGAGCTAAATGCATTCTGGGGAATTAACATTGTTCAAGTGGTGTAATTAGGCAGTTTCATAGTATTATCACTTGCATATAATTAGGACTAACTCTAGTTTCACTCCATTTTTTTTTTCAAAGAAAGCAATTTTGAAATTTCTAGATATTTGTGGTATTAAATATTATCATTATTTTCACTGACTTGCTCTTTTAGCAGACCAAAAGTGATACTTGAACACTTCTGATGTGAAATATATAGAAGACAATGAACTAGCTGAAATATTTTAGAAATGTATAGGAAATGAGTTTTAAAAATCCACTATTGTCATTTCAATTTTATTTTAGTTTACAAGGACAGTTTACTTTTTAAATTGCTAAATAACTGATACAGTGAAAATTTTCCTATTATGGAGAAAAACTTCAATATAAGAACACAATATGATTAATACTACTTTTAGCAGTTGATTTTAAAACTGAGGTGATGTGAAAAGAAACACTACAATCTACAAGTTAAGATTTGCTGTGCCATATAATGGAATTTGACAAGGCTGAAAAGATTTCAAGTGCTAATGAGTACTGTATGAACGCTAACAGGAATACCATGGGGAGTGGCTGCGCTTGCCAGAATTGGATTTGGAGGCAGTAGGAATAATATATCCTGGCAACCAGGGTCTGCTTGTTCTTCTAGAGTTTGAGATTTGAACAACAGCAAATATAAACAGACTCACATCACACTTAAGAATCAATATATTTTGCTACTTGACCTTTTAGAGTTCTCTTGATCCATCCCTGAGAACACAATGTTTCTTAATATTTACTTCTTGACCCTCTGCCCTCTGGCTTAAATACCTCACCTCCCCTCTAACCATCTCTTTATTGCTAAGCCCATTTCTCTGGTTCCCTTCCACACTCATTCTCTTTTCTCATTTACCCCTGCTTATCACTACTTCCTTCTGGGTTTCTTCAATGTTGTATTTCCTCCTTCCCCTCTTTGCTTCCCTGGATATTCTGTCCTGGTCTCTTGAGCTGAGTGTTTTTAGATCGACACCAAGTCTCTCAAGTTTCCCTCTCCCTGCAGCTAATTCCATTGACCATCTCAGGTATCCTGTGCCCAACTCCACTTCCTAGGTTCCCAGCCTCAGACCACTCTTCATTGAGCACTTACTAAGTGCCAGGCAGTTGTATAGAGTTTCAAATAAATAATCTCATTCATACTTCAACAATCCAAAGAGTTAGGCACCACTCACCCTATTTTTGGATGAGAAAACTGAGGCCAATTTCTCATGCTTAATAATTGTCTGTGCCAGGATTTGAACCCAATTGAGTCACTCTTTTTTTTTTTGGCTGATCTGGATCTTAGTTGAGGCACTCAGGATCTTTTTTTCTTTTTTTTAGTTGCAGCATGTGGGATCTAGTTCCCTGAGAGGGATTGAATCCTGGCCCCTGCATTGGAAGTGTGGAGTCTTAACCACTGGACCACCAGGGAAGTCCCAAGTCTAATAGTTAAATACCATAGAATATTAGCTTCCAACTTTGTTAAGCATTCATACTGTAAGACTTGCCTTGACCTTATGCTGTGATTTCCTTCATTCTCACTTCACTCAGTACTCACAATTTACATCTTGTACTGGTGTCTGGTACAACTCTATATCTGACTTTTTGCATTGTAACTCCACTTCCTCTTAGTCTGGCCAAGGGAGGCCAGGGAAACCTGGGAAAGAGAAATCCATGTAAAGTCTAGTCTTTCTTTGCTCATCAGACACTTGGAAGGTACAGAGTCCTGTCTTGTAATGACATTTCAAGGTCTGGAGACCCAGGTGTGAAGTGAAAGGTATTGCCTCACAAATCAACTTAGTAAAGTGGACAGACTATCTGCCTGATGCGAGACTGACTGGGAAACTGGGGAGAGGTCAGTGTTAGACTCTCAAAAGGGACAGCTTCAGTCTCCACACAGATGTCCCCACAGAGCTTCGTGACAGAATATGGCAGCATGGATTCTGTTATAACCTGCTTTTCTTCCTGACCATCTCTCAGTTCAGTTCAGTTCAGTCACTCAGTTGTGTCCGACTCTTTGCGACTCCATGAATTGCAGCACGCCAGGCCTCCCTGTCCATCACCAACTCCCGGAGTTCACTCAGACTCACGTCCATCGAGTCATTGATGCCATCCAGCCATCTCATCCTCTGTCGTCCCCTTCTCCTCCTGCCCCCAGTCCCTCCCAGCATCAGTCTTTTCCAGTGAGTCAACTCTTCACATGAGGTGGCCAAAGTACTGGAGTTTCAGCTTCGGCATCATTCCTTCCAAAGAAATCCCGGGGCTGACCTTCTCTAACTCTCTCCTTACCTGGTCCATTGCTATCTCATGGGTCAGACAGACATCTCCTCTGGTGTCACTTCTTAGTTCAGCCCTTACTCACGCTCCCGGCTAGCTCCTTCGCTCTGGTTACCTCTTCATCTATCACGCCTGGCACTTGCTTGACCTCCCCATTCGAGTCCACCCCTGGCTGGCTGTCGTCACAGGCTGTTATTGTTGTTTAGTCGCTAAGTCATGTCTGACTCTTTGTGGCCCCCCCATGGACTGTAGCCTGCCAGACTCCTCTGTCCATGGAATTCTCCAGGTAAAAATAATGGAGTGGGTTGCCATTTCCTTCTTCAGGGGATCATCCCAACCTAGGAATTGAACCTGTGTGTCCTGCATTAGCAGGCGGATTCTTTACCACCAGACCACCAGGTAAGCCCCATCCTCACAGGTAACATGAGTTAAAATCCAGCCATCCCACAGATAACGTGCCTATAGTGGTGACCATCAGCCTCACTAGGCCTTGCTCTGGAGCTGCATGCCCTGCTCTCCCCACATCTTCCTCAACCATGGGCAACTATTTTAGCCCTCAGCCTTCCGGTCCACCCTAAGAGTAACAGGCCAAGCTGTTAGAAGAGAGGTCTCTCTTCACTAGCCCTGAAATGTGTATATTTGCTTAGATCTTACCTTTCAACTCCTCATTTGCACAGAACTCCTTAGCAATGCATTCTTTCTCATGCTTTCCTCGTGATGTTCTTGTCACTTCCAAATCTATCTAGCTTTGAGTATCTGTTTTAAAAGCCTTTTCCTATTCTGAGCCTTGCCCCTCTGAGAAAAACATTTCTGGATATGTTCCTCTCTTGCTATAGTTTCTGATAATAATAAAAAAATCTCACAGTATCAGCCCTAATTTCTCAATTGCACTCACAATTTCCCTTTCTTTAACATGAACTTTGTATTGACAAAGGTGGATACCTATAACAATTACCTCAATCATGATATAAAATACCACATTCTTCAGTCCTAAAATTCATTAATGGAGATTTGCCATCATTCCCCTATGCGCCACAGTTCTGGCCCCCTATGCAATTCGTTTTGCCTGTTCCAGAACCTCATGTAAATGATCTAGAATGATCTATTGTGCTTGGCTTTTTTCTTAGCGTAGCATTTTTGAGATTCATCCATATTGTATGCATCACTAGATTGCTCCATTGTGTTTCTAAATAGCATTCCATTGTAGGGCTCTGTCACAATTTATTTTGTTGTTCATCTGTTGAAGGATGTTTGAGCTATTTCTGGATTTGACTATATTCATTCTCTTTTTAACTTTTTATCTGATAATTAAAGATTCACAGTTGTTAAGAAATAATACAGAGATCCCATGTACCTTTTACCCATTTTCCCCTGATGGTAACATTTCTATCACTGCAAGAATCCCTCTTGTTACTATTCTATACTTACATCCACTTCCAACCTCTCCTACTCTGTCTTTAACCACTGGCAACTACTCATCTGTTCCCCAATTCTATGATTTTCTCATCTCAAGAATTATATAAATGGATGAGCATCCGACCTTTTGAGGGTTGTTTTTTTTTTTCCACTCAGTCTATTTTTTGGAGATTCACCCAGGTCATTGGCTATATAATCTTTTCCCCTCTTCTTGCTGAGTAGTATTCCATGAGATAGTTTGTACCACAATTTATTTTACTAATAATCACCCACTGACGGATACTTGGGTTGTTTTCAATTTTTATCTCTTACAAATAAAATTTGTATAACATTTTTGTACAGCTTTCATTGTGAATACAGATTTTCATTTTTCTGGAAAAAATGTCCAGTGAACAATTTCTGGGTCATATGGTAGTTGCATGTATAGTTTTTTAAAGAAATTGCCAAACTATTTCTCAGAGTGGTTGTATCATTTTACATTTCCACCATCAATGTATGAGTGATCCAGTTTCACCATATCCCTACTAGTATTTGGTTTCGTCTCTATTTTTTATTTCACCCATTTTCATAGGTATGTACTGATATCTCACTGTAGTTTTAATCTGCTGATGATGTTCAACATACATTTTGTGTTTGTGCTAATGATGTTCAACATACATTTCTATATCCTTATATTTTTTCCCACTTTCTGCTTGGGTTATTTTTGCTTTTACTGTTGAATTTTTGGAGTTATATTCCATTCCCTGTTCTTTGCCAGATATGAGGTTTGCAAGCATTTTCCAAGAATGTCTTTTATCTTAACAGGATCTTTTACAGAGCAAACATCTTAAGATTGGTAAAATTCAGTTTATCAATTTTTCCTTCATGGATTGTGTTTTTGATGTCATCTAGAACTCTTTTTCTAGACCTTTAAGATATTCTCCTCTGACTTTTCTAAGTTTCATAGTTATATGTTCTGCATTTATGTTTATGCTCCATTTTGAGTTAATTTTTCTATCAGGAATGAGTTTTACAGGGATGGCTTCTTCTTTCCTTCATTCATTTGTTCCTTCTTTTATCCCTCCCTCTTCTTTTCTCTCTTCTTTCTTTCATCTTGGTCATGGATGTCCAACTATTTTGGCACTATTTGTTGAAAATACTATTTTTCTTCCATTTAATTGTTTTTGTATCTTAGGTAAAAAGCAACTGGATATTTTTCTCTGGATCTATGTCAAGGTTCTCGGTTTTGGTCCATTAATCTGTTTATTCCCCAGCCAATACCAAACAGATTACTTTATGTAAGTTTTGAAATCAGGAAGTTTTTATTTCTCCTGCTATATTCTTCTTTCTCATAATTGTCTTAGCTACTCTAGATCCTTTGCTTTGCTATATAAATTTTAAGATAATCTTGTCTATAACTACAAAATGTCTCACTGAGTTTCAATAAAATTGTGTTGAATCCATATATCAGTTTGAGGAGTATTGAAAAGGAGTATGTATTTTCACTTATTTAGCGTGTTGTATTTTTCATCAACATTGTGTAGTTTTAGCATACAAGTACTGTATATGTTTTGTTAGACTTCACTTCATTTTTTATTACTTTTTATTGAAGGGTGATTGCTTTACCAAATTTTGTTGTTTTATATAAAACCTCAACATGAATCAGCCATAGGTACACATATATACCCTCCCTTTTGAACCTCCCTCTCATCTCCTGCCCCATCCCACCCCTCTAGATTGATACAGAGCCCCTGTTTGAGTTTCCTGAGCCATACAGCAAATTCCCGTTAGCTATCTATTTTAAATATGGGAATGTAAGTTTCCATGTCACTCTTTCCATACATCTCACCCTCTCCTCCCCTCTCCCCATGTCCATAAGTCTATTCTCTATGTCTGTTTCTCCACTACTGCCCTATAAATAAATTCTTCAGTACCATTTTTCTAGATTCCGTAAATATCCATTAGAATATGATATCTTTTTCTGACTCATTTCACTCTGTATAGTAGGTTCTAGGTTCATCCACCTCATTAGAACTGACTCAAATGTGTTCCTTTAATGGCTGAGTAATATTCCATTGTGTATATGTACCACAACTTCTTTATCCATTCATCTGTTGATGGACATCTAGTTTGCTTCCATGTTCTAGCTATTGTAAATAGTGCTGCAGTGAACAATGGGATACATGTGTCTGTTTCAATTTTGGTTTTCTCAGGGTATATGTCTAGGAGTGGGATTTCTGGGTCATATTCTCAATGGTGAAAAACTGAAAGCATTCCCCCTACAATCAGGAACAAGACAAGAGGGTCCACTTTCACCACTATTATTCAGCATAGTTCTGGAAGTTCTGCAATCAGAGAAGAAAAAGAAATAAAAGGAATCCATATTGAAAAAGAAGTAAAGCTTTCACTGTTTGCAGGTGACATGATACTGTAATAGAAAACCCTAAAGATACTATCAGAAAATTACTAAAGCTAATCACTGAATTAGCAAAGTTGCAGGATACAAAATCAATACACAGAAATCACTTACATTTCTATATACTAACAATGAAAAATCAGAAAGAGAAATTAAGGAATCAATTCCATTCACCATTGTAACAAAAAGAATTAAATATCTAGGAATAAACTTACCTAAGGAGACAAAAGAATTGTACACAGAAAATTATAAGACACTAATGAAAGAAATCAAAGCCAACATAAACAGATGGAGAGATATTTCATGTTCCTGGGTAGGAAGAATCAATATTGTGAAAATGACTATACTACCAAATGCAGTCTACAGATTCAACATGATCCATATCATTTCATTTTTTTTAATTTAAATTTATTTATTTTAATTGGAGGCTAATTAATTTACAATATTGTATTGCTTTTGCCATACATCAACATGAATCCGTCATAAGTGTACATGTGTTCCCAATCCTGAACCCCCCTTCCACCTCCCTCCCCATACCATCCCTCTGGGTCATCCCAGTGCACCAGCCCCAAGCATCCTGTATCCTGCATTGAACCTGGACTGGCAATTAATTTCTTATATGGTATTATACATGTTTCAATGCCATTATCCCAAATCTTCCCACCCTCGCCCTCCCACAGAGTCCAAAAGACTGTTCTATACATCTGTATCTCTTTTGCTGTCTTGCATACAGGATTATCATTACTATCTTTATAAATTCCACATATATGCGTTAGTATACTGTATTGGTGCTTTTCAGATTCATTGGGGTGTGTCATTTTTAAACAAATATTTTTTTTTTCTGTGCTGCTCGGCTTTCATTGCTGTGCAAAGGGCTTTCTCTAGCTGTCACAAGTAGGGGCTGCTTTTCATTGCGGTGTGCAGGCTTCTCATTGCAGTGGTTTTTCTCTTTTTGGGTAGCACAGGCTCTAGGCACAGACTGCAGTCCTTGCAGCACGTGGACTCAGTAGTTGTGGCACATGGGCTTAGCTGCCCCATGGCATGTGGAATCTTCCTGGTCGAGGGGTCAAACCCATGTCCCCTGCACTGGCAGGTAGGTTCTCAACCACTGGACTACCAGGAAAGACCTAATTTCATTTTTTAGCTATTGTCAATGTTTATTGTTAATATATAGAAATACAATTGATATTTGTACGTTTGTTTCACCCCGTGACCTTGCTAAATTCACTTACTTAGTTTTAGGACTCTTATTTTGGAGATTCCTAGGGCTTTTCTACAGAGGCAATCTTATCATATGCAAATAATTGCTTCCTTTCCAATCTGTATATCTTTATATTTGCTTTTCTCACCTTATTACACTGACTAGAACTTCAAGTCCTGTGTTGAATAAGAGTGGTAAAGGCAGAACTCTGTGTTGTTCCTAGTCTTTGGAGAAAATCATTCAGTCTTTTACCATTAAATATAATGTTAGTTGTATAGTTATAGGTTTTGTTTGTTTGTTTTTTTAAGACACTCTTTACCAAACTGAGAAAATTCCTCTCGTTTCCTGTTTCTCTGAGATTTTTTCATCATGAATATATTGTTATATTGTGTCCATTGTTTTTTCTTCATCAGTGGTATGATCATGTGATCTTTCTTCTTTTTCTGTTTTTTTTTTTTTATGTTGGGGGCATAGTGGAGGGGAGTAAGAAGTGGATTTATTCAGAAAGAAATACACTTCATAGATAGAGTGTGGGCTGACTTGGAAGGTAAGAGGCCATGATCTTTCTTCTCATGGGGTCTCAAAGAGTCGGACATGACTGAGCGACTGAACTGAAGTGAATGATTATATAGATGGATTTTTAAATATTAAATCAGTCTTGCATCACTGGTCCCATCTGGTGATGAAAATTCTTTTTAAATATTCTTATATTATATTTGCTAATATTTTGTTAAAACTTTTTGTGACTATATTCATCAGGGGTATTAGTCTATATTTTATTTTTATCTTTAATTTTTGGTACTCTCTGTCTCACTTTGGTTATCAGGGTAATACTAGACCCATATAATAAATTGGTAAGTGTTCCTTCTATTTTCTGGAGGAAATTGTGTAGAATTGGTGTAAATTTTCTTTAAACATGTGGTTAAATTCTCTAACAAAGCCTATAAGCTTGGAGATTTCTTTTTTTCCAGACGGAGGTTAAGTTACAAATTCACTTATTAAAAATTTCAAGATGACTCAAATTATCTATTTCATATTGGGTGAATTGGATAAATTTGTATTTTTGGAGGAATTTTATCTAATATCAATTTTTTTTTTCTTTTTGGCTCTTCTTATTCTAGATTTTTGACGTGGGAGCATAGATTATTGATTTGAGGTTTTTTCCCTTTTCTAATTAAATATTTAGTGCTATATATTCCCCTCTTGTTACTGCCTTGACTGGATCATCAAAAAAGCACAAAAGTTCTAGAAAAACATCTACTTCTGCTTTATTGACTACGCCAAAGCCATTGACTGTGTGGATCACAACAAACTGTGGGAAATTATAAAAGATATGGGAATATCAGACCACTCAACCTGCCTCCTGAAAAGTCTGTATGCAGGTCAAGAAGCAACAATTAGAACCGGACATGGAACAACAGACTGGTTCCAAACTGGGAAAGGAGTACGTCAAGGCTGTATATTGTCACCCTGCTTATTTAATGTCTATGCAGAGTACATCATGCAAAATGCCAGGCTGGATGAAGCACAATCTGAAATCAAGATTGCCGGGAAAAGTATCAATAACCTCAGATATGCAGATGACACCACCCTTATGGCAGAAAGTGAAGAACTAAAGAGCCTCTTGATGAAAGTGAAAGAGGAGAGTGAAAAAGTTGGCTTAAAGCTCAACATTCAGAAAACTAAAATCATGGCATCTGGACCCATCACTTCATGGCAAATAGATGGAGAAACAATGGAAATGGAGAGACTTTATTTTGGGGGGCTCCAAAATCACTGCAGATGGTGACTACAGCCATGAAATTAAAAGATGCTTGCTCATTGGAAGAAAAGTTATGACCAACCTAGACAGCATATTGAAAAGGAGAGACATTACTTTGCCAACAAAGGTCCATCTAGTCTAGGCTATGGTTTTTACAGTGGTCATGTATGGATGTGAGAGTTGGACTATAAAGAAAGCTAAGTGCTGAAGAATTGATGATTTAGAACTGTGGTGTTGGAGAAAACTCTTAAGAGTTCCTTGGACAGCAAGGAGATCCAACTAATCAATACTAAAGGAAATCAGTCCTGAATATTCATTGGGAGGACTGATGCTGAAGCTGAAACTCCAATACTTTGGCCACCTGAGGCAAGAGTTGGACACAACTGAGCAACTGAACTGAACTGAACTGATGCAAAGAACTGACTCATTTGAAAAGACCCTGATGCTGGGAAAGATTGAAGGCAGGAGAAGGGAATGACAGAGGATGAGATGGTTGGATGGCATCACCAACTCAATAAACATGAGTTTGAGCATGTTAGGTGATGGAAAGGGAAGCCTGATGTGCTACAGTCTATGGGGTCACAACGAGTGGGACACGACTGAGTAACTGAACTGAACTGACTACTCCTTTCACACCAGTTTTGCTTGTTTCCCAACTTTGGGAGGGAAACATTGCCTTTCACCATTGAATATGATGTTAACTGTAATTTTTTAAAGATATGTGTTATTGTGTTCCATAAATTTTGATATTTTATATTTAATTCAGTTCAGTCTATTTTTAAAAATTTTCCCTTGAGATTTCTTCTTAATCCATGGGATTTTTGTGGACTATATAAGTAGTTTTTAAGTATATAGTATTATATATAAAAATACATAGTATTCTGTAGTTTCTAAGTGCTTGGATCTGTTATCTTTCTTTATTTCTATTTATTTGTGTCCATTGTGGTCAGAAAACACATTTTATATAATGCCAGTTCCTTTAAATTTTTTGAGATTTGTTCTGTGGCTCAGGATATGAGTGCTTCCAGTGTGTTTTCTGCTATCGTTGAGTGGAGTGTTCTATAAATGTCAGTTGAGTCCTTTTGTTGATCACATTATTGAGTTCTATGCCCTTGCTGATATTTGGCCTAGCAGTTTTATTACTTGTTGGAAGAGGAATGTTGAAGTCTCCAACCATATTTTTGTATTTGTCTATTTCTCCTTCCAGTTCTATCAGTTTTTGCTTCACACATTTTGCATCCTTTTTGGTGCATATGATACATACATATATATATATATATGCAGTTCCTGCTAATTTTGTTTTCCTTGAAGCATAAATTATCCTTAATTAATATAGCTAGTGGAGAAGGAAATGGCAACCCACACCAGTATTCTTGCCTGGAGAATCCCAGGGATGAAGGAGCCTAGTGGGTTGCCGTCTATGGGGTCGCACAGACTCGGACACGACTGAAGCGACTTAACAGCACCAGCAGCAAAATAGCTAGACCTATATTTCTTTAGTGTTTATATAACTTCACTCTTTTACTTTCAATCTGCTATACAGCTATGTTTGAAGTTAGTTTCTTATAGAAAGAATAAAGACATGTTTTTAAATCCAGTCAGTCAATCTGCATTTTCAGTTCAGTTCAGTCGCTCAGTCCTGTCCAACTCTTTGCGACCCCATGGATCCCAGCACGCCAGGCCTCCCTGTCCATCACCAACTCCCAGAGTTCACTCAGACTCACATCCATCGAGTTGGTTATGCCATCTAGCCATCTCATCCTCTGTTGTCCCCTTCTCCTTCTGCCCCCAACCCCTCCCAGCATCAGAGCCTTTTCCAAAGAGTCAACTCTTCGCATGAGGTGGCCAAAGTACTGGAGTTTCAGCTTCAGCATCATTCCCTCCAAAGAAATCCCAGGGCTGATATCCTTCAGAATGGACTAGTTGGATCTCCTTGCAGCCCAAGGGACTCTCAAGAGTCTTCTCCAACACCACAGTTCAAAAGCATCCATTCTTCAGCTCTCACCTTTCTTCACAGTCCAACTCTCACATCCATACATGACTACTGGAAAAACCATAGCCTTGACTACATGGACCTTTGTTGGAAAAGTCATGTCTCTGCTTTTGAATATGCTATCTAGGTTGGTCATAACTTTGCTTCCAAGAGTAGCGTCTTTTAATTTCATGGCTGCAATCACCATCTGCAGTGATTTTGGAGTCCCAAAAAATAAAGTCTAACACTGTTTCCACTGTTTCCCCATTTATTTCCCATGAAGTGATGGGGCCAGATGCCATGATCTTCGTTTTCTGAATGTTGAGCTTTAAGCCAACTTTTTCACTCTTCTCTTTCACTTTCATCAAGAAGCTTTTTAGCTCCTCTTCACTTTCTGCCATAAGGGTGGTGTCATCTGCATATCTGAGGTTACTGATGTTTCTCCCAGCAATCTTGATTCCAGACTGTGCTTCTTCCAGCCCAGCGTTTCTCATGATATAGTCTGCATATAAGTTAAATAAGCAGGGTGACAATATACAGCCTCGGTGTACTCCTTTTCCTATTTGGAACCAGCCTGTTGTTCCAAGTCTACTTCTAACTGTTGCTTCCTGACCTGCATACAGATTTCTCAAGAGGCAGATCAGGTGGTCTGGTATTCCCATCTCTTTCAGAATTTTCCACAGTTTATTGTGATCCACACAGTCAAAGGCTTTGGCATAGTCAATAAAGCAGAAATAGATGTTTTTCTGGAACTCTCTTGCTTTTTCATGATCCAGTGAATGTTGGCAATTTGATCTCTGGTTCCTCTGCCTTTTCCAAAACCAGCTTGAACATCTGGAAGTTCATGGTTCACGTATTGCTGAAGCGTGACTTGGAGAATTTTGAGCTTTACTTTACTAGCATGTGAGGTTTGCCTTTCTTTGGGATTGCAATGAAAACTGACCTTTTCCAGTCCTGTGGCCACTGATGAGTTTTCCAAATTTGTTGGCATATTGAATGCAGAACTTTCACAGCATCATCTTTCAGGATTTGAAATAGCTCAACTGGAATTCCGTCACGTCCACTAGCTTTGTTCGTAGTGATGCTTTCTAAGGCCCACTTGACTTCACATTCCCAGATGTCTGGCTCTAGGTGAGTGATCATACTATCGTGATTATCTTGGTCGTGAAGATCTTTTTTGTACAGTTCTGTGTATTCTTGCCACCTCTTCTTAATATCTTCTGCTTCTGTTAGGTCCATACCACTTCTGTTCTTTATCGAGCCTGTCTTTGCATGAAATGTTCCCTTGGTATCTCTAATTTTCTTGAGGAGGTCTCTAGTCTTTCCCATTCTGTTGTTTTCCTCTATTTCTTTGCATTGATCGCTGAGGAAGGCTTTCTTATCTCTTCTTGCTATTCTTTGGAACTCTGCATTCAGATGCTTATATCTTTCCTTTTCTCCTTTGCTTTTCGCCTCTCTTCTTTTCACAGCTATTTGTAAAGCCTCTCTCGACAGCCATTTTGTTTTTTTGCATTTCTTTTCCATGGGGATGGCCTTGATCCCTGTCTCAAGTACAATGTCACGAACCTCTGTCCATAGCTCATCAGGCACTCTATCTATCAGATCTAGGCCCTTAAATCTATTTCTCACTTCCACTGTATAATCACAAGGGATTTGACTGAGGTTATACCGAGGTCATACCTGAATGGTCTAGTGGTTTTCCCTACTTTCTTCAATTCAAGTCTGAATTTGGCAATAAAGAGTTCATGATCTGAGCCACAGTCAGCTCCTGGTCTTGTTTTTGTTGACTATATAGAGCTTCTCCATCTTTGGCTGCAAAGAATATAATCAATCTGATTTCGGTGTTGACCATCTGGTGATGTCCATGTGTAGAGTCTTCTCTTGTGTTGTTGGAAGAGGGTGTTTGCTATGACCAGTGCATTCTCTTGGCAAAACTGTATTAGTCTTTGCCCTGCTTCATTCCATGTTCCAAGGCCAAATTTGCCTGTTACTCCAGGTATTTCTTGACTTCCTACTTTTTCATTCCAGTCCTCTATAATGAAAAGGACATGTTTTTTGGGTGTTAGTTCTAAAAGCTCTTGTAGGTCTTCATAGAACCGTTCAGCTTCTTCAGCATTACTGATTGGGGCATAGACTTGGATTACTGTGATATTGAATGGTTTGCCTTGGAAACGAAGAGAGATCATTCTGTCATTTTTGAGACTGCATCCAAGTACTGCATTTTGGTCTCTTTTGTTGACCATGATGGCTACTCCATTTCTTCTGAGGGATTCCTGCCTGCAGGAGTAGATATAATGATCATCTGATTTAAATTCACCCATTCCTATCCGTCTTAGTTCACTCTTGCCTTCTCCTGTTTGACCACTTCCAATTTGCCTTTATTCATGGACCTGACATTCCAGGTTCCTTATGCAATATTGCTCTTTACAGCATCGGACCTTGCTTTTTATCACCAGTCACATCCATAACTGGGTATTGTTTTTGCCTTGGCTCCATACCTTCATTTTTCTGGAGTTATTTCTCCACTGATCTCCAGTAGCATATTGGGCACCTACTGACCTGGGGAGTTCCTCTTTCAGTATCCTATCATTTTGCCTTTTTATACTGTTCATGGGGTTCTCAAGGCAAGAATACTGAAGTAGTTTTCCATTCCCTTCTCCAGTGGACCACATTCTGTCATTTTATTTGCTATATTTAGACCCATTCACATTTATTGATATGTTAAGTGTTTAAATCACTTTTTGTTTCCATTTATTCTGTGTTTTTGTTGTTGTTGTTTCTGTTTTCTTTTTTCTGCCTTTCCATGGATTATTTGAAAATTTTTAGAATTCCATTTTACTTATATTGTTTTCAAGTGCGTCGCTTTGTATAACTACATTTGCTATTATATGGACATAACTTTCCTATTTACTGTTGACATTTTACCAGTTCAAATTAAGTGAAGAAATCTTAACTCCTCTTTATGTTTGTGTGTGTGTGTGTGTGTGGGTGAGTGGGTGTGTGTGCTTAGTTGCTCTGTTGTGTCCTACTCTGCGACCTCATAGACTGTAGCCTGCCAGGCTCCTCTGTTCATGGAATTCTCCAGGCAAGAGTACTGGCTTGGATAGACATTCCCTTCTCCAGGGGATCTTCCTGACCTGGGCCAGGTCACCAAACCTGAGTCTCCTGCATTACAGGTGGATTCTTTACCATCTGAGCACCAGGGAAGTGCTTATGTCTCTTTACTGTCCCTTATTTATAATTATCTTAAATATTTTCTCTGCATATATTTAGAACCAAATCAAATAGTATTAGAATATTGCTTCAATCACCAAACAATTTAGAAAACTGGAAAGGATGAAAAAAATATTTTTACATTGAAATGTGGCTGATTTACAACGTTGTGTTAGCTTCAGGTGGACAGCAAAGTGATTCAGTTATACACACACACATATATTATTGTTTTACATTCTTTTCCATTATAGGTTATTACTAGGCTATTCAGTAGGTCGTTGTTGGTTATATATTTTACATATAGTACTGTGTATACTTGGAAAAGGCAATGGCACCCCACTCCGGTACTCTTGCCTGGAAAATCCCATGGATGGAGGAGCCTGCTGGGCTGCAGTCCATGGGGTCAAGAAGAGTCAGACACGACTGAGAGACTTCACTTCCAGTTTTCACTTTCATGCATTGGAGAAGGAAATGGCAACCCACTCCAGTGTTCTTGCCTGGAGAATCCCACGGACAGCAGAGATTAGTGGGCTGCTGTCTATGGGGTCACACAGAGTCGGACACGACTGAGGTGACTTAGCAGCAGCAGCAGCAGCAGCAGCAGCAGCAGCAGCAGCAGTGTGTATACTTTAATCTCAATTTTCTAATTTATTCCTCAGCCCCTTCCCCTTTAGTAATTCTAAATGTGTGTCTCTTTCTGTTCTGTTTTATAGACGGGGCTTCTCAGGTAGCTCACTGGTAAAGAATTCACCTGCCAATGCAGGAGATGAGGTTCAATTCCAGAATCAGGAAGATTCCCCGGAAGAGACAATGGCAACCCACTCTAGTATCCTTCCCTGGAAAATTCCATGGACAGAGGAGCCTGGCAGGCTTAAGTCCAGAGGGTCACAAAGAGTTGGACATGACTGAGCAGCTAACATTTCAAGGAGAAAGGCAGAGGAACTGAATTTCCGCCAGACTAGCAGAAGAGGGACCTATAAAAACAATGTTGTAGAACTGAAAAATAAATGGAGTGATATTTCTTGCACAGGGGATTTCCAAGTCTTACACTCTATGTTCATGGTTTTTAAAGAACTCTTCTGCTTCACTTTCCAACATCCTACTTCCATCAGAATCACTACCATTATTCCTGGTTCTCCAGGTGGAACCTCAGGGATTTTTTACTTTTCTTCTCTCCATTTTATCCACATACCATTATTTCTTCATATGAAATAGTTTGTGTTTCCACCTCCTTTATTTACCACACCACCATTGTCTGAATGTCTTCCTTAGAGCAGCAGTGTCTCTATTTCCCCTTGAAGAATCCCCTATGTCATTCCTTTGACTTAAAACTAGTCATGACTTTCTGTTGCCTTCCATAATGAACACAAACCTCTTTGCTTATTCCTTCACAGGGTGCTTTTTTTCTTCCTACTTAACCTTAATTTTTCTCATCCCCTGAACCACAGTGAATCTCTTGTCTCCTTTTCTACCACCTAAGTCCACCCTCTTTCTAATCTGCTGCCTTTGTTCATTTTTCCATTACACCCAAATACATGGAAAGCCTGGCATACTTTCCCTTCTTCATCCTGAATATTAACTTCCATTCTACCTTTAAATCCAACTTTATAATGATTACCTCTATGAATATGCTTTCTCAGTCTACTCTAGTTAAACTGAAATTCTCTTCTTTTTGAAAGTCTTTTATCCTCACATCTTCTTGATACAATTTGCCTCTTAACTATTCTCCATATAAGATTTTTTTTGGGGGGTGTGTGTATCAATATAAGTGCCTTCTAAATGCCTGGTACTGTTTCGGAAGCATGGATTATAATAACAAATATTTAGCCATGATTAAGCACTAACTGTGGTGTTGGAGAAGACTCTTGAGAGTCCCTTGGACTGCAAGGAGATCTAACCAATCCATTCTGAAGATCAGCCCTGGGATTTCTTTGGAAGGAATGATGCTAAAGCTGAAACTCCAGTACTTTGGCCACATCATGAGAAGAGTTGACTCATTGGAAAAGACTTTGATGTTGGGAGGGTTTGGGGGCAGGAGGAGAAGAGGACGACAGAGGATGAGATGGCTGGATGGCATCACTGACTTGATGGACGTGAGTCTGAGTGAACTCTGGGAGTTGGTGATGGACATGGAGGCCTGGCGTGCTGCGATTTATGGGGTAGCAAAGAGTCGAGTCGGACACGACTGAGAGACTGAACTGAACTGAACTGAAGCAGTATCTTTAAACAATCTGAATGGGCATCTGGTCAACCATCCAGTTCTCTGTATGCTGCTGCTGCTACTGCTAAGTCGCTTCAGTCGTGTCCGACTCTGTGCGACCCCATAGATGGCAGCCCACCAGGCTCCCCCGTCCCTGGGATTCTCCAGGCAAGAACACTGGAGTGGGTTGCCATTTCCTTCTCCAGTGCATGAAAGTGAAAACTGAAAGTGAAGTCGCTCAGTCGTGTCTGACTTTTAGCGACTCCATGGACTGTAGCCCGCCAGGCTCCTCCATCCGTGGGATTTTCCAGGCAAGAGTACTGGAGTGGGATGCCATTGCCTTCTCCAAGTTCTCTGTATATGTGCATATAATTGAATATCAGCCCTGGCTGAGGACCCACTATATATCCCTAAATCAATCCAACTCCCCATCTCTACCCCTACCTGAGCCACATCCATCTAAAAGGCATGAAAGATAACACTGCATCAGTGGTCCCACCCCAACTGCAGTCTAACTTAGGCTTGTCAGGTTATCTATTGCTGTGTAATAAAATATCCCCAAACCCATAAATAAACACAATCAATTTTCCTAATAGATTTCATGGGTCAGATTTTCACACACACCTCAGTAAAGATGGCTTATCTTTGCTCCATGATGTCAGAGGCCTCAGCTAAAAAGATCTAACCAGTTGGAGGGACTAGAATGGCTCAGTGTTTGAATCAGCCTTCTTCATGTTCATGTCTTGTGTCTGGGCTGGTATGATTTGAATGGTTAGAGGCTCTTGGTCTCTTGTTTTCTCTCTCTCTCACAAACACACACATCTACCTCTATTTTCAAGGCTTTGCCAAGTTACCTCTCCCTGTGGCCTCTCCAACATGTAGCCCCAAGGTAGTCAGCTTCTTAAACCATAATTCAGTATCCAAGAGAGAATGTTCCAGCCAACAAAGCAGAAGCTATGTAGTTTTTTACAACCTAGTTGTAAAAATCACAGTGCATTACTTCTACCATATTCTGTTCATCAAAACAATCACAGATGCTCTCAGATTCAAGGGGAGGGACCATAGACCCCAATTCGTAATGGAAAAAATGCCAAGGAATTTGTAGCCATGTTTTAAGACCACGACACAAAGCCAATCTATTTCCCTTTTCCCTGATTCCATCCAAGTATGATCTGTCTAGGCTATGGGGAAACTTACCTGCTAAAGTTCCTGAAGTATCAGTTATTTCTACCATGGGATCTTTCTACAATTTGCCTTTTTTGTCCTCACAATCTAGCATGACCTCTTGGATACAAGTTTGCTTGTCACACAATTTTTCTTCTCCATCCATTTAATTCCCCTCTTCTCCCACTTCTGTTCTCTCTTGACCATGCTTCCTACCCTTTCCTCCTTTTTGAAGACACAATTCTTTCCAAAAGAAACTTCTATATCCTGAACCTTCTTTTATCAAAAGTTGTTGACAACTTCCCAGTAAAATATTTTGCTCACTTTTTTCCCAGTAGGAGCCATTTCTTCTACCTCATTATCCTAACTCGTCAGAAAAGGGATAGACACTCTCCCAGATCCTCACTGCTTTTTAACATTATTCTCCCACTGCCACAGATGTCTTTTAAGTCTCTCCAACTTAGCAAACGTTGAAATCTTTACCACACCTCTCTTCCTATACCACCATTGGGAGACATTACTAAAACATAATTTGCAAGTAAAGAAGTATGTGTTGTTCAAAGAAGTATGGATTGGCCAAAAGTTTGGAGTTTTCCATAAAATATTATGGGCTTCTCCAGTGGCTCAGTGGTAAAGAATCTGCCTGCCAATGCAAGAAACGCATAAGACATGGGTTCAATCCTTAGGTCGGGAAGATCCCCTGGAGGAGGGGCAATCCACTCCAGTATTCTTGCTTGGAAAACCCCATGGACAGAGCAGCCTGGTGGGCTACAGTCCAGGGGGTTCAAAGAATCAAAGAATTCTTTGAAGAATTGAACATGATTGAGAATGCACACATGCATTAGATGTTATGGAAAAATTTGAATGAACACTTTGGCCAATCCAATAATAATGGTGGTGACTGATCTTGAAAGAAAATAAGCAAATGTGAAATTTTCAGTCTATGTGCTGCTAAGCTAAATTCACCAGTAGGTAGAATTTGTTCAAAGTATAGAATGGATGCTGATCATCATGACCAGTAGCTCTAGGGAGAAGCAATTCTTTTAGCTCTTCTATCTTATTGAAAATACTTTTCAAGAATGCCTCTCTTTGTTCTTATTTTAAGCTCTGCAGGCAACTTTCTGATACATAATTAGATTAAACAACAAGGCAGATGTCTGTTATTGTGAATGGGATATAGCTGCTGTATACTCATAAAGTGACATTCTAGTTGGTAAATGATTCTCTTGTCAGTTTGCTTGGTGTGAGTCAGTGCCCCATAGTTGGTGAACTCTAGGTGAACTGTTGAGATCAAGTTTCTAGATCTGCAAAACTGAAGACCAGGCTCTGGACTGTGGTGACTGAAAATAGACTCTGAACTTAAAGGTGAAGCACTTTAAGGAGGTCAGCAGACCATTTTTGTAGATATATTTTAAGCTGTACATACTCGGCTTTATACATCTTCGTCCTACACAGTGGCTAACACGGTACAAAGCATCCAAAAGCTGAATACTTGCTTATTATTTGAACTCAGATATTCAATAGAATGTCCAACAGCGCAATTAAATATATATATATATAATATACATATATTTGTACATATATATATAATTTTTCAGATTATTTTCTATTATAGGTTATTACAAGACATTGACACTCCTTGGAAGGAAAGTTATGACCAACCTAGACAGCATATTAAAAAGCAGAGACATTACTTTGCCGACAAAGGTCTGTCTAGTTAAGGCTATGGTTTTTCCAGTAGTCATGTATGGATGTGAGAGTTGGACTGTAAAGAAAGATGAGTGCCTAAGAATTGATGCTTTTAACTGTGGTGTTGGAGAAGACTCTTGAGAGTCCCTTGGACTACAAGGAGATCCAACCAGTCCATCCTAAAGAAGATTGGTCCTGAGTGTTCATTGGAAGGACTGATGCTGAAGCTGAAACTCCAATACTTGGCCACCCCATGCAAAGAGCTGACTCATTTGAAAAGACTCTGATGCTGGGAAAGATTGAGGGCAGGAGGAGAAGGGGAAGACAGAGGATGAGACGGTTGGATAACATCACCGACTCAAGGGACATGAGTTTGGGTAAACTCCGGGAGTTGTTAATGGACAGGGAGGCCTGGTGTGCTGCAGTCCATGGGGTCACAAAGAGTCGGACACAACTGAGCGACTGAACTGAAGACGTTGAATATAGTTCCCTATGCTATACAGGCAGTCCTAGTTGATTATCTATTTTATATATAATAATGCATACCTGTTAATCCCAAACTCCCAGTTTATCCCTTCTTCCCTTTTCCTCCATAAGTTTGTTTTCCCTGTCTGTGAGTCTATTTCTTTTATGTAAAAAAAGTTCATTTGTGTCATTTGTTTTAGATTTCACATATAAGAGATATCATATGATATTTGCATTTCTCTGAAAAGAGCAATTTTAAATGCACTCAATCCCACAGCATGAATTTCTAAGAGACCTACTCTCAATCTCATGATGTAAATTTCTAGAATCACAAAGCCTCCATGGCATGAAATGAAACAGAAATTTTAATATCTATATTAATAAAAACATAATAATAATAATGACAACAAAATAACATGCAGAGTGGCAAAACCTTAGCAGCCTCAAGAATTATAGACCTACTATTTATTAAGTGTGTATTGTATGGTAGGCTTTGCATATTTTATTTCACTTAATTCTCCTAAATATCTTAGGAGATACAAATTATTACAGACATTTTATAGTTGAGAAAAACTCAACCAAGACGGTTGAAGTAACTTGCCCAAGATACAGAAATAGTAAATGACAGAGGTAGCTTCAAATCTAAGGTATTTGACTGCAAAGCCAATGCTCTTACACATAGTGGACATTTGCTATTTGCTGTTAACTGCTCAACACTGAGGGAATAGTATGAAGAGTTAAGCTGTCAAAGTTTACAGAGTTTCAATTATACTATCTTTAACTGCAAATAACCATCTCTAGATGTAGGCTAAATTCTGCTTTAGTCTTCTCTTTGGGAATTTCAAGTGAAATATAGAGAAGAAAACATTTTAAAAAAGAGAATGCATGTAACAAAATGAATAATTAAGATTCTTTGTGCTGATTTTAAATGAGTTTTGAAAAACAATCTCTCATGCCCTATTCTGTAACTCCATGCTACCTTTTTTGTAGAGTAGTGTTTTTTTTTAACTTTTTGACCAGGTCCTCAGTAAGAAATTAAGTGTCCAGTGTGACCCAGGATACAAGTACATGTATATATTATGCCTATGTGAGCATGTGCATGTCTGTGTGTCTGAATTGAAATCAGAAAGCCTTACTCACTTCCTGTAGATTCTGATCTGTTCTATTATGTCGAAGAGTACCTACATAACCCACTATACTCATTTTTGACCCAGCATTGGGTCAAGATCCACAGTTTGGAGAGCCCTGGGAGGTAGGAAGAATGTGTTAATAGGAGTGAGAAGCAAGTGAGTTTTTGCAAGTTCCACCTCTAACCATGAAAATTTTACTCCCAGGTGGTGACCAGGTGGGATCATCCCCCAAAACCTCCTTCTGTTTTAACCTATCATCAAGGGGTCTCCACCTTCACACAGGTGATCTCCCCTCATCTGGCAAGCAGGAAAGGCATTTTCCCCCTCAGCGCAGTACTGACTGCCCCACATGCCTCCCACCTCCGCACCCCCACCCCTCCTTACCCATGTCTATTTCTAAGGGACTTCATTGCTGTCAGCTGCTCAGCCCAGGGGCCTGACTCCATCCACAGCTGTCATTTGGATCATCAGTCCTAGAAACCAGGCTGGCCGGGGATGTTAGTCCCCACGGTCTACCCCAAAGCCACATAACCTTGCAGGGCTAAAGCAAGTAAGCACAGTATTCATATTTACATGAATTTCTAGTGACATATGTTGTCTTAAATGGCCCATCCATCAGACTTCTAAACCACAACAGATCTACTTTGAATTTAGGACATGCTTTTTACATTTAGAAACAGAAACTGGGACCATATTTGGGGGCAAAATTTTAAACCTCCTGAAAAGAAAGTTTAAACTTTCCAGTCCATCAAAGAGAGAAATTAAATACAGTATATTTACTTGTGGAGAGAGAAGGTTCTCTGACTGCAATCCCAAAGTGTTTTTGAAAATCACAGGGTGCCCAGAGCTTTATGGCAAATTCTTCCTAAATCAGAAAGGTAATTATCTGTATAATTTCTATCTATGCACTAAACAAAACACACAAACATATATACACAGCCACAAAACTTTACCAAAGCTGATGTTAATAAGTGAGGATTTCTGAGTGGTGAAGTCTGGACAGTAGACTTCTAATAAGGAGTAGATAGCCAGTTATGGAGTTAAAACTGAGTGACAATATCTTAGGGGCTGCAAGAGATCTGCATTTTTCTATCCACAGGATTTTGTGATAGGGGACTTGTCTCAGCAGACAACCAAAAAAATCCAATGAGGGACCAATTGTGTACTTACCTTTTCCACTAAAGAAAATAAAGTAATGCTTTAAGCATGTGTCCATTCCACGTACAGCTTTTCACTGCATAGCTACACACACACACACACACACGCACATGCACACACACACACACACACACACACACACTTGGAAGAAGCAGGCAGTGTAGGCTAATAGATAAATAGAAACCACAAAGGATTATTAGAATGACTACCTCCATGGATTAAAAATTACAGGAGGCATTACATTACATTAGATTACAGCTGACATTTTAAACACAGAACACTGGTATGAGAAATATGATTAAGATTGTATTCCATATTTTCTTCAGAGAATTAAGTCAAGTTCCTGTTAATAATTAAATAATAAATAATGATGATCTTATCAATTATCTTGTACCAGCATTCTTTCTTTAACATTTCACTTTTTACAGCCCAGGCTGCATGTTAAGAGATGCCTATACTAATTCAATACATCCTATAGTATTTGCCAGCCAATACAGTGGGCTTCCCCGGTGGCTCACCAGTTAAGAATTCACCTGCAGTGCAGGAGCTGGAGGAGACACAGTTCAATCCCTGGGTCGGGAAGATCCCCTGGAGAAGGGCAAGGCAATCCACTCCAGTATTCTTGCCTGGAGAATCCCATGGACAGAGGAGCCTGGTGGGCTACAGTCTAAAAGGTCGCACTGCATCAGACGTGACTAAAGTGACTTAGTATGCACACACATAACAGTACAGGTCAAAATTTGAGGAAAGTTGCAAGTATTAATACTATAATAACACAGAAGCCATCAGACCACATTTCATAGTTTTATTGAGACTTTTTCAGTTTTCATTGTCTAGGTATAATTAATTCTAATGACCACGATTATACCAAAGCTCTGCTGTTATTATCAACAGCAGATACAAAGTTGGCTGCCATGCTGTGGACACACAGACACACACTCCAAGTTGTACACTCCTGCATGCAAACTTATAGGAAATGTACATTCCTTTTAAAACACGATTATGCACTATTAGTCTGGAATCGATATAGATAAACCTGAGAAAGCACAAAATATCAAGTAACACTGTTTCCATACCAGTCATTCAGTGGCACTATTCATCACAAAGAAATCTAGTTCAATTACCTATATTAAAATCACAGATATTATAAAAATAAACATTTTTGCAAAAGCACTAACACATACTAGAGTTCAAACTCACAATTTTTGATATGTAATATATATTCCCCTTCATATTAATTTGTAATGATGTGTATAATACAATGTACAACAGAATTTAAAAAAAAAACTGTAACAGGATTCAGCAGCCAAATAATATATAGATATTATTGTAAAACTTGGAATTAAAGTTATCAAATGAACAGAGAAAATATTAAAATTACTAGCAATGTTGAACTTGCTGGTAGTGTGTTACTTAGAAACTTCATCTCAAAGAAATTAAGGTTATGCTATTTCACCCTTAAGAAGAAACACGACATAAAAACTGAAGCAGAATTGAGCAGAGTAATTGATTACAGCAGCTGTCTCTTTCTCTCTCCATCTCCCTTAAGTATTTCCTTAAATGCTAATATTGTATCTATAATGCCCATCTCACCAGACTTCTAAAACATAAGTGATGTTGTTTGAATTTAGGACAAACCTTTTGCAATTAGAAACGGGAAGCTCTGATGGTATTTGGGGATACAATTCCAAACATATTGAAAAAACAATATAAATACTTCTGTAATAGTATATAAAATGTAGACAATACAGATACAGTTTGGCTAAGATATTCTGTATTTACTATTGATCCTAATGAAAAGTTTGACACCAAACTGTGTCTATGTAGGAAGAACCCTAAATAAAAAGTTAAACATGCAAAAGTATTTCTAGAGAAAATGAATCACTTGTATCACAAAACAGATTTTCATATTTTAGATTAAAAAATCTGAAAACTTAAAACATTTCAAGATATGATATTTGAAAAGCATCATAATATACAGTAACTCATTTTTATGCATCATACATTATGTAAAATACACCAATGTGACATATTAATATTATACATTGTAATAAATATAATCTACATCAGTATGTTGGAACTTTCAAGAAAGTTTTTCAATCTGTACAATGGAAGGACTGTGAGCTTCATCAATAAATACCATTATGATAGTTACAATTTGACCAGCAAAGTTAAAGCTTTACTGTATCTCTAACTAGTTACACACCTTTATTGTCATGAGTCCAATTCAAGCTGCTGTAAGCACTGACATCTCTGATATCCACAGGCAGTATAGTGCACTGCCCTGAGGAGACAGAAAACTTACAGGTCATATCCATTTCACAATTGGTGAACTTTGTACGAGTTTTTTTGGGACTGGCATTCAGCAGTCCTGGAAAATACAGTAGCAGATTTCATGCACCTCTGGCTGCCTGTAGTTCTCTACTACATCCCCTAAGGCCCCAACAGATGGATATCATCCAGCCCTTTTAATCCGCGGAGAGTGGTCTTGACAGGGTCAAGAAGTCCCAAAGCTGGCCAATGGGCAATATCACCATTTTAACTCCAAATTCTATCTCATGCTGCATCTCCTGGGTCTGTGTGTTTAGCATTTCAAAATGCAAACACACACACTGATGTTCAGTGGGTCAAAGTTGTTGACTGATGAGCCATAAAACACTTTGGCATTGTTTTGTAGTGTGAAATTTAGTTAATTGTTACATTCTATAATTTTAGCTTTCTTTTTTATCAAAATGCTAGCAGATTTCTGCCTTTACTGATAAAATACCCACTCTTTATCATAAGTCATGAATCAGACCTTCAGCTAATAGGTCACTGCTTTATCTTGACCCTCGGTATGTTTTCATCATTAGCAGACTCATCCCAGAGACCACTTCGTGCCTGGAAGGGGTTAGAGAGATCATTCTTGTCACTATTAGGCAGGCAACCGCATGTCATCATTGTCCACTACGTGATGTATGATGCTAAGGAAGAAACACTGTGGAAATAGCATGTCAAGAAGTAAAAGGGCATTTCTTGTCCCTGTTTACCTGCACACTGGAGCCATACTCCAAAAGAAAGTTCCCTGGAAGCTCAATCAATGTACCTAACATATACTGTAAACCAGGCTGGGCATCTTCAGACCTAAAAGGAAGAACACTAAAGTAAATAAAATAGTGAAGGAATATTATAGAAATGTGTATCATTAGCCTTCGAGTTCAAGGATGGTACGGGCTTTGATATTTCCACTCTGGCCAATTTATTGGTATTAATCATGTCTCACTGCACATGATATTTGACAGGGGTAACACATTCATGACATAGCTTAGTCTTTTTCTTTTAGGATTTCACAACAGACAACACTGCAGGATCCTAATCAAATGATAACCTAGTTAACACTTCTCTTTCCTCAAAATGAGGTGTAGGTAGGACATCTGAAAGGTTTCCGCTTGATTTGGTTTCTATAATCCTGTGTCTTAACACTGAACACGGGAAAAAGCCGCCTTCTTTAGGATGGTTAAACACAGCTTTTCAGCTTTTATTCATTGGTCTTAGTAGTTGGAGAAAGTCTAAGAAACTGAAGGGCTCACAAATCCGCAATCCTTCCAGACACTGCAAGAACTGAAGCCCAGCTCTGACTTTCTTATTGCCAGGTCTCACAGGGCGCTAAGGTTTTTGCCTTGGATGCAGCCCCAAATTGCTCTACATATAAAGTGCTTTCAAACAAGTTTCCCCACCATCAGTTGCAGACTCTGATGCTGGTTTGTTGGCGTGTCTTCACCATGAGAAATTCCTTTGATATTGGATTTATTTATTTGGTATTGTAAATGGTCACCTCATTCATTATTCTACATTTATCGAATTTGACCGTTTCAAGGGCTAGAAATGCAGCAATTCAGTATGCACTGAAAATCATTATGAAAGTTACTGAAGTATTTTATAGATTTGTCATTACTGCCTGACAGAGGTAAAATATAAAACACTGTCCAGTAGTATTTGCTTAAACTATTATTAGTCTGATTAGTAGTTTCTACACCTCACTTTGTAGTGCTGTGGTACTTCAAGTATTTAAATTTAATTCTTCATATTTCCCTTTCTCATATGTTTGGAGTTTTCCCTTCAAAAATGAGGATGTAAGACCCAGCAAAGCGTTATAGCACCTCATTCTACCAACACAACACATGCAAATTCTGCCTTCTTGTTACACTGCATTCCATGTTTTCCAGCATTTGGAAGAAGTCAAAAGAGAGAGAGAGAGCTTTTACACCATAATTAATTTAAACTAAAACCCTTATTCTAAAAATGTCACCTCCCCCGTCTTGGTCCCTCATATATTTGAGAATATGCTTGCAGGCTATGCATTATGGATGACTGTCAACCACTCTCCCTCCTGCCGACATCCCTCAACTTGCTAATAGCTGTTCAACTTTGATCTGTAATTTATCTGTGATTTTTAACATTGTTTTTACAGATGGAAGTGAGCATTTGTACTGAAACACAAACATAATCCTTGGGCACTGCACAGCAGTGGTGCAAGTAAAAGCTCTTTGTCACAGGAAGTCTAACAGAGTTTGTGGTGTTTACAAGGAAAGTACATGCACTTAGATTATTTTGAAGGCATTTTACCTGTAAGATAATATACAGATGATTCTATCCACAAACATTTAGCACCCAACACAGAGTAAGCAGTTTTCTAGAAACAATTGTGAGATAATCACTTTGGAGACTTGTAAATTCATTGACTTGATTTTTCTATTCAATTCTCCAGAGAAATTCAGCCAGCTACCACCTATGCTTATAGGATCAAAAAAAGACACCCAGCAGCAATCTGTTCATCTGCTTCTGAATGAACTGACTTTAGTATTTTGGTGTATGACTCTAATCTAAGAATGTGAAGTTTCAATTTGTTCCTACCTCAGATTATTAAAGACAATAAAGACTAGACAAATCACAAACAACTCAGGTTTCAGGTGGTCAGTTTTCTTGGAGAAAATATTAATATCCAAATAGCTTCAGTACTCATGTACACAGAGAAGAGTTTGCAAATTTTAAAGGCAGAAGAGAAAGTAAATATTTAAGTAGGGCAGTATAATTTTATGTTACATACTTCTGGTTAGAAAGAAGAAGCCCTTGAGCGAAGGAAGTTAGACCAGAAGTCTAACTTCTGGTTAGAAAGCAAATCCGAACAAGCTAAGTGTGGGTGTAGGCATTTCCACTTCTATTTTATTTGTTAATTCACTGCTCTCTCGGTTTGAATTTTCCCTAAACTTACTAGAAACTGAAAGGGGGAAAAAAGCGCTTGGCTCTATGAAGCATCCTACCATGTCACAAAGTGGGTGTTTGGGGATTCCTGCATCTTCACAAGCTTGTATCTCCATTCTGCTTGAACTCTGATAAAATATTGAGTGTCATGTCTTCACTCTTGGACTGCAAGTTTGCCTCACTTCTTCTGGAAGCTTTCCTGGTGGCTCGGGAGAGTCTCCTTCTGAAAGTATCTCCCGCCAAGAAATAGAGAATGGGGTCCACACAACTGTTGAGACTTGCTAGACCTCTTGTCACCTGGTAAGTGGCATACACCCTATCATTGAATGCACACATTTCTGGGGTCTGAAAATCCAGCCGGGCCCTCAAATTCATTGTTTTCATCACGTGGAAAGGGATGTAAGACACAGCAAAAACAGTCAGTACAATAATCACCAGGTAAATGGATTTCCTCCTCAGAGGCGAATTGTCCAGGTCTTTGTAAATCAGAGCTCTCACAATTAATCCGTAACAGCCCAAAATCAGCACCAAGGGGACACAGAACATGGCCACGGTCGTGCACATACTATAGACGAAATAACTTCGCAGGTACTCGTCTGAGGTGGTGTCATAGCAGGTGATGGTTTTGTTTTTTCGGATCCCGGTGCCAGAGTAGAAGAGGATGGGGGAGATGCCCACCACCACGATGAGCCACACCAGCACGCTAATATAGACCGCGTTCTTCTTCTTGAGCCTACCCAGGGACTTGAGCGGGTACACCACGCCGCTGTACCGGTGCGCGCTAATGCAGGTCAGGAATAAGATGCTGCCATAGAGGTTCACGTGGAAGATGAACCTCTGCAGCTTGCACATGGCATCCCCGAAGATCCAGTCGGTCTTATTGAAGTAGTAGAAGATGAGCGCCGGCAGAGTCAGCACGTACAAGAAGTCGGCCAGGGCCAAGTTGAACATGTACACGGAGATGCCGCTCCACGGCTTCATGTGGAAGACGAACATCCAGATGGCCACGCTGTTGCCCAGGAAGCCGATAATGAACACCAAGATGTAGACAGCTGGCAGGTAGTAGAACTGGAAGCCGGTCTTGGTCAGCGCGCATTTGAACGGGCTGGCGACGGCGGCGGTGGAAGTCACTGTGCTGTTTCCCCAGGGCGAACCAGGGTCGGCCAGGAAGGCAGTGTCTGTCCCGTTGGGGACCGCCGGCCACAGCACCTCGGTCATTCTCTCCTCCCCGACTTAGGCGGCGGCTCCAAGGGACAAGCGGCGGCAGGAGGGCGGCGGCGGCGGCGGCGAGGGGCGCAGCGAGCATCGGAAAGGCGGGCGAGCAGACGCGAGCGGGAGCCAGGGGTCCCTGCGGGAGGGGGCGCGCGGGGGCTCGCCCACGCCAGCTCCGGCCCCGCGTTCGCCGCGGGCCATGAAATCCGCCCCGAGCGGCGACCGAACCCGGCTGGCCGGTGGACCAGCAACTTCCCCGTCCGGCCGGGAACGCCGAGGTTACACAACAGGGCGCTCAGGACACCGCAGCCGACAACTTTCCGACTGCGCTTTCCCGAGGGACCGAGGGTTCGCGCCGGAGAGCGCGCCGGGGGGCTCAGTGAGGTTGAGCCAAATTCGCTGCGCTGCGCTCCGGCGTGGGGAGGGCGCGCCCCAGCCTCTTTCCCCCGAAGATCAACTTCGTTTGGGCATCTTCCTTCTCCCTACCTTGCAAGCCAGCAGCTCGGGTCTAGGGTCCGCGCCCCGCTGCCCTCAGCTTCTGGGGGCCATCGGAGCGCGCGTGGCCACAGACTCGTGCGCTTCTGGATCGCGTCCGGCTCGCAGTCTGGGTGATCTCGCAGGCTTTTCTAGAGACCTGCTCAGTCTGGAGTGCAGGCGGCTGGAGGGCGAGCCAGGCTCCCCGCGAGGGTGGGCGGAGTTTGGGCGCCAGGCGAGTCCGCGCGCCGCTGGGAGGAGAGGGGCGTGCCTCCGTGAAGCACGCCCGGCAGCCTGCCCGTCCAGGGCGTTCGCTCCGGGCGGGAGACGTCTTCAGGGAGAAGTGGTCTTCGCCGTGGGCCGGCGCGCTCAGCTTCTGTCCCGGAGCCACTGCCGGAGTTGGTGGAGGACGCGGGGCGCACTCGGTCAGGGTCAGGGCTACGGCTGGCTGCCGAGAAGCGATTGGCCCGCCAGCGTTTCTTGGCTCTTCCGCTGGCTATCTTCGGCAAAGTGAAGTTGCTGACACACAGGAAACCCCTCTGACCGCTCAGAGCCTTCTGCCTAACACCCTGGAGCCGACCGAAGGAGACTGAAGTCTCTAGGGCCTTCAAGAACCACGCCAGGTGTTTGCATGTTTCAGGCAGCCTGCAGTCCCCAGCTGGGAACGCCCTGGCATTGCAGCGCTCCGCGCTTTAATGAGACCGGATTCCTGGCGCTTGCAGAAACCTGCTACTCCCAGAAAGATTTCAAAGGCGGAAGGGAGGGTGTGGAGGGAGATGGGGAGCATCTCTTTCTGTCCTCCAAGTCTGCCTTTCCCCTTTTATTTTCGTATTGTTTTTCTTAATTAACGAAATGCTAACGAACCGACCTCCTTGTTAACATCAGCTTGTACATTTCTAAAAGGGCTTTGTAAAAATATTATTAGTTGAACCTTGACGTTGCTTCAGCACAATTTAACTTGTTACCTACCACCTACCTACCGACTACTCAGGGTCCCCAAATCTTCCTGTTCAGTATGTTTAATTAAAGAACAAAGGCTGCAATAAAGAATAATTAAAAACATATTGTTCGGGAAATAACGACTGTTAAATACAACTTTACATTGATACATGTGAAGACATATGAGCTTCCCTGGTGGCTCAGGTGGTAAAGAATCTGCCTGCAATGCTGAAGACCGTGGTTTGATCCCTGGGTCAGAAGATCACCTGGATAAGTGAATGGCAACCCACTCCAGTATTCTTGCGGGTAGAATTACATAGACAGAGGAGCCTGATGGGCTGCATACAATCCAGGGGGTCACAAAAAGTGAGACAAGACTGAGTGACTAACACACACACACACACATACACGCACACTCATGCACGAAGACAATTTTAACTCCAAAGTGATTAAGGTGTGGTTGGGGGTTTTATTACCACTCCTGTTTCTTTAGGTTAAAGCGATTAGTCATAAGTATTTCTGGTAAGTGCTCTAAAATACTAGTTGCTGCTGCTGCTAAGTCGCTTCAGTCGTGTCGGACTCTGTGTGACCCCATAGACGGCAGCCCACCAGGCTCCGCAGTCCCTGGGATTCTCCAGGCAAGAACACTGGAGTGGGTTGCTATTTCCTTCTCCAATGTATGAAAGTGAAAAGGGAAAGTGAAGTCACTCAGTGTGGCTTCCTTAAATACATTTAGTCAAAAACTGGTTTTCCTGGATTCAATGTATCAAATTTTAAAGCAGTGTGCTTCAGAATTGTAACTAAATAAGTGTGATTGGAAAATAAATAAATTACTAATGATTAAGGGACTTATGGGCCTTTCCTGCTGCCTGCAATATGGGAGACCTGGGTTTGATCCCTGGGTTGTGAAGATCCCCTGGAGGAAGGCATGGCAACCCACTCCAGTATTTTTGCCTGAAGAATCCCAATGGACAGAGGAGTCTGGTGGGCTACAGTCCATATGGTTGCAGAGTCAGACATAACTGAGCAACTAAGCTCAGGACAGCACAGCAGGAGGACATATTTGGGCTTCCCACGTGGCTCTAGTGGTAAAGAACCTGCCCACCAATGCAGGAAACGTGAGATCTGGGTTTGATCCCTGGGTGGAGAAGATCCCCTAGAGGAGGGCATGGTAACCCACTCCAGTATTCTTGCCTAGAGAATCCCATGGACAGAGGAGCCTGGCTGGCTACAGTCCATAGGGTCACATGGAGTCAGCCACGACTGAAGTGACTCAGCACGCACGCATGCAAGGGACATATCTAAATGGGCCCACACAGGGATGGAACCTAGCAATCTTTGACAATTTGCTAATTAACAATATGCTTTATCAGAAATAGTCACAAAGGCTTTTCTCTTTGAAGAAAAAATCATCCAAAAAGAAAACATCTGTAAAATACATACCATAAAGATTTCTTTCTGATCCCAAATGTTGCAGGATAATGTACTCCTAAAAAAATACTCCTGGCTTTGGTATCACAAAGGAAAATTCCCAGCAAGGACCAGACAGTCCTTTTGAGGGGCACATGTAGAAAAGATCATAAACAAACACATGGCATTGTGAGCAACTCATTGTTTTGAGTTGTGGTCAATAAGACAGCATGAGAACAAATGATACAACTAAAGTCAGTAACCCAAGGGCACGGATGATATTTTGAAAACAAGTCTGAATTAAAATGAATGCTATAGGCCTCAGTTTTCTCATTTATGAAATAGGGAGTTGACTTTGATTTTTTTTTTCCATTCATGTATGATTCTAGAATTCTGAGTATCAACACAAAACATTTTTGTATTGTTTTGTTAGGATGATACTAACTGGGATGGATTTTCTATTCAGAGAGAGGGAAGCAGAGGAAAGCATTAACAGTTCCACTGGTATTCAATAGGTCCTAACTCCTGGCTCTTGAGCATTTTTCATTTGCAACAAAAGCAATATGTAACCTCATTCAGAAGTCTGTTGCAAAGCATTAACTCATAATGTGAATGTTTGAAAATGTACACTTAAGTCTAAGCAACATTATGTACTCTCAGAAAACTTGACACTTGATTAGGAATTTGGAGAAGATAGTTGTCCTAAGTGCACCACAGGCTTTTTACAATAATGTAAAAAGGTTAATTTTGTAAACACTGCTTTTGCATTCCACATGTTTCACTACAGATTCATGATATATTTAAGTTATATTTTAAATCAAAATTGTGTCTTTGGGGAATAATTTATATGTATTCAGCTATTATTTGTTGACTATGATAACTTTCTATTTGTAGTACATTGGACTAGATTTAATAAATAAAAAATAAAATACCATCTAAAACTCAACTGATGCTTAAATATCAATTATAAATGCCTTAAAAGTATGAAAAGAATATTTCATATCTTTACGTGATTATCTCAAATATTTTGTATTAATTTTTTATTTGATTAATAATGCAGGTGCCTGACTTTAGATTAACAATTTAGTTGGAAAAGCAAAGAACATACTGAGCTGACCATAATAACATATAACAATAGCAATAATAAATAACTCTTTCCTGTATCCTCAGCACTATGCATACTGCTGAGTCTTTAATCCTTAACCTTAGTTGCTCAGTCATGTCTGGCTCTATGCAACCCCATGGACTGTAACCTGCCAGGCTTCTCTGTCCATGGGATTCTCCAGGCAAGAATACTGGAGTGATTGCCATTCCCTTCTCCAGGGGATCTTCTCGACCCAGAGATTGAACCCAGGTCTCCTGCATTGCAGGTGGACTCTTTACCACCTGAGCCACCATCAATACAATCCTTAACATATCCTATGGTAAATGATGATCGTATCCTTATTTATGAGTTGTGAAAAGAAGGCACAGAGAGGTTAAGTAACTCATTCATAGTCACACAGTAGAAACTGAGATTTAAACTTAAGCTATCTATCCCTAAAGCTAATACATATAACCACTATTCTATGATAAAATACACATTCATACAGGGCAATGAGAGGAAAATTAACTGTTAGTGGCCACTACTAAAAAAGATTGAGTACAGAAATGTTTTTCCCAGAAGTCTTCTATCAAAGAGAGAACATTTTTAGCCAGATTGAAGTCTGGTACTTGAAGATACTGATAGTCAAAAGAGTATTTCAGAAGCTTCCCAAATGTTCTGCTCTACTCAGGCTTTTTAAAAATAGCCAACAATTTATATATAATTTGCAAAGGACAGACAATTTTAGGGAAGTCAGATCTGTTCAGTTTCAGACTCATAAACAAAAAGGCTACCCTTCTTGCCTTTACAAAAATTCTAGTAACTATCTTCAGGAAGGCTTTTCTTTCTCTCTTTCTCTCTCTTTTTTAATTTGGTTGCATGACATAGCTTGTAGGATCTTAAATCCCCAACTAGGAATTGAATCCAGGCCAGTGAAAGTACAGAGTCCTAATCACTGGACAACTAAGGAATTCTCTCTCTTTTTTTAAAAGTCACAAAAATGTCAACAATTATTGAAGATGGAAAGGTTACTGAAAAAATTTGAATCAAGAGCTACAAGCGAAATTCTGAGAAACATAAAATGTAAAAGATGGCAGTATGAGGGAAGGGAGAGCCAATGTGTGGGCCAACTGTTAGGATTTTGCAGGTGAGAGAGAATGAGACCAGGATTTGGGAGATAAGGGGATCCTTTGAGAAAATCTTCCAAGTATAGTAACTAAGATGTGATAACTTCTGAGATACATGTTAAGAAAGTGAGGTGACTCTTCTTTTCCCTAAAAAGAATATAGGAGAAAGAAAGCAACAAGATGCCCAAGGAATTCACAGCTGATGTCCTCCAGTGAGGTAGAGAAGGTGAGAAGGCTAAGATGGAGCAGAAGTGGAAAAAGCACAGAGAGAAAGGGTAAAAGGTGGTCCCGGTGCTGCAAGGGCCCAGCTGCTCCAAAAATGATGCACTTGTCATGGATCCAATCAGTAGGCTTCTGAAATTGATTTCATCAAGAATCACATCAAGGGTACAGGACAAAGAATAGGAGACAGCCTGGTTGCTCCAGGGTTAGAATAAATAAGAGGAGAGGAGAGTGAGGGACCAGGCAGTTGGGAGAGGGGAAGGAAGATGGAGGAAGGAGAAGGAAGTGCAGGAGGGGAAACACCAGGTGTGTTGGGGAGAAAAGAAAGCAAGTTGCTTGCACAGAACTTGGAATGGACCTTTGGAAATCTCACTGACCATTGCTTTCCAATTATTTATGGGTAGCTATAGGGGGAGGGGTCTGGGAAGTAGTGACATGCATGACACATAGCCTGGCCTTCGGGGTCCTAGAGTAATGTGCCTACTGAGTATCTACCCCTTGGGAGATGATAACAACCTAGGTCTTTTCTTTCTTTTTCCTTCCCCCTGGTTCAATGAAGACTCTTTTTTCTTTTTTTAATTGAAGTATAGTTGATTTACAAGAGTTGATTTACAATGTTGTTGTATTGGTTTCGGGTATACAGAAAAATGATTCAGTTATACATACATATGTATATATATATATATATGAAAATATAACTGAATCATATATATATAGTCTGGGTTTCCCACCTGTGCCCTATCTTATAAGGACCAGTAAAATCCAAGGCTGCCTAAATCTTTTCATTCTTTGCAAAATTTCTTGCTCCCAGAAGTTAAGATTACTCAAGGAAACTGTTTCTTTACAGTCCCCTTTTTTAGTATTTACTTTCCTCTTTCCAATCTACATGAAGCCCTAGTCCCTAGTCTTGGGCACTTTATAATATTTTTAAAGATTTTTTTTTATTAAATCCAGAATAAAAGATGTCAGTCCTGGCTTGTCATCTTCCTCTAATCTTTGTTATCTGATAAATATTCCCTTTGCTCTCTTTCATATGCGTGTTTGTCTCTCAGTTGAGTCCAACTCTTTGTGACTCCATGGACTGTTGCCCATCAGGTTCCATGGGATTCTTCAGGCAAGAATACTAGAGTGGATTGTCATTCTCTTCTCCAGTCTTTGTATGTGACCTCTCTGGTTTCACAAAAGCATGTCTCACAAGATTTACTGATAACAGATTGGAAATATTATATTACTATGCCAGTTTTGCTACAATTTCTTTATACCCTTAACTGTTTCCGACACAGGGAAGTAAATGTTTGTAAAGCCTGTTGGTGCAGAAATATCTTTGGAGCCAGTTGCCCATATCTAAGATCTTATACCATAATCATGGACCCCTGGAGGGTTTCCATTGTAGCACAAAGGATAAGAATATGACATTATTTGAGCATTACTTGTCATCATTATTATATCTACCATAACTAAATTGTTGACTTCTGGTATATCCATGTTTTGAATACATAAGCTAAATCCCACATAAGTAAGTGAAAACCATGTGTGAAAATTAAGAAATACTTCTTTTCCTCATGTTGAGTCACATGTTCTATCTGTTCATTCCTGGGATGTTGATCTCAATCATGTACTGAGTGTTCCACATTTTTCTTTTTCTTTTCTATTCTTAGAAAAAATTTTTATTGAAGTATAGTTGATTTACAATGTTGTGGTTAATTTCTACTGTACTGCAAAGTGATTCATACACACACACACACACACACACACACACACACACACGTGTGTGTGTTTGTTTTGTGTGCTTAGCTTCTCAGTCATGTTCGACTCTTTGCAACCCCATGAACTGCAGCACGCCAAGTTTCCCTGTCCATGGGGATTCTCCAGGCAAGAATACTGGACTGGGTTGCCATGCCTTCCTCCAGGGGATCTTCCCAACCCAGGGATCATACTCAGCTCTCCTGCATTGCAGGCAGGTCTTTACTGTCTGAGCTACTGGGGAAGCCCATGTGTGTGTGTGTGTGTGTGTGTGTATACTTTAGATGTTATTTTCCATATGGTTTATCATAGGATACTGAATATAGTTCTATATGCTATACAGTGCTATACACATTTTTTAAGATTAAACTTAATGGCAGTTTTCATTCACACTTCATACTTTGGAATTTGGCTTGCTGAAAAGTTGGTAGGTTTTCTCCAGTGGCACTCAAATTGTGAGCCAGTTTTAAGCAGATGAACATTGTGTCCATTTTTATAATCTTTTAATTTAGATTCTGGAGAAAGGCTGGCAGGATGGGTTCACCCAGGAGAATCTCCTTACAACAAGCCAAAGTATGGATACTCTGCTAGAAAGATACCTGGGTGGCCAAAGAAAGCACTTAATATGTCAACATACAAGATGAAACAGATCTAGGCTTTGTCTATAAAAACAAAGTTGTTGTTTAGTCATTAAGTTAGTCCGACCCTTTGTGACCCAATGGACTGTAGACAACCAGATTCCTCTGTCCATGGAATTTCTCAAATAAGAATACTAGAGTGGGTTGCCATTTCCTTCTCCAGAGGTCCTGACCCACGGGTCAAACCCACGTCTCCCTCATTAGTAGACGAGTTCTCTACCACTCAGCCACCAGGGAAGCCCATAAAAACAATAAAATGAAATAAAATAAAATTCAATATTGAATTTATTATAGCTGACAGAGAACCCATATAGTGTAGGTAACACTTCAGGTAGAAAAATAATCAGTTATTCCTTGAGAAATTCTTATTATGTTTTCAATGATAGGGTTTAGCAGAATCTCAAGTTAGTTCAGATTTTCATCTTTCAACTTCAATTCTAGACACCTGATACTGCAGCTAAATATTTACCTTAGAGACTACCATGGTATAATAACCACATAAGTAAAATACTATCTTAGCTCACCAGCAACATCTACTTTGAGTCTCTTAGTACAGTTTCTCCAACTTGACTGTACATATAGATTATTTGGGGGATCTTGCCAAAACGTAGTTGTAGGTGTGGGGTGGAGCCCCCAATTTTTTTTTTTAATAATTCCCTTTGATGTCCAAGCTCCTCATCCAACCAGTACACTCTGAGTAGCAAGATTTTACACGATCCTGCCTGGACATTGCTTTTCTATGCCAATTTAAAAATGCTATAGCTGCTTTTACCTAGTGACTAAAATACATTAAAGGCTTAGCAATCTTGAACTCTGGTATGCATGTACCATTTGGAATGCCTTTTATGGCATTTTTGGAATGCCATGTACCTCACAGTACATGGTTTAAGAGAAGAAGACAGAACTGGGTTCAAAGATCAGTTAAGGCTACTAACAGCTGTGCAACTAGACACATTGCCAAACCTGTGCCATTTCCATGTTCTTATCAAACAACTCCTATGTCACAAGATAGGTGTAAGAATGTGATTGTGTACACGAAGTGTTTAGGACTATGCCTGATACCTAGTAAGTGCATTATAAATGGTAGCTATTATTATTATCATTATTATATATAATGCTATCATTTTTACCTTAATGGATGTAACTTGCTAAGCGGACATTTGGATGTAAGAAGAAAACTAATTTGGACAAATAAAGCAACTTTGTTACTGAAAGGTGTGGGGCCTGGCTGCTAGCCACTCAAAAGGGAATTAACAGGCCAGATTGGTGGAAAGGAAAGTTTGCTTTATTTCAAATGTGACAACTGAGGGGGAGGGCTGAAGTCTATCCAAAGGCCGACTTCACCCTCTGACAAACAGGAAGCAAGAGCTTTCATAGCCTGAGGCAGGGGGCTCCATGCAGAAATATCCCAGTCAGCTCTGATGGTCATTTTCAAACTGGTCATCAGTGGTTTTTTCATCTTGTTCATTTTCAGTGAAGTCTTCAGTTCCGGGGTCAGTTCGTTTCCATTTTTTTGAGGCCAATTCTCGGAATTGTGGCAGCCTGTGTCACAGCTCCATTCTGGTGATCATGTAATTAACTTCACCTGGTGAGGGTTTCAGTATTTATAAGACAACTCACAGGATATGGCTCAGAATATTCTCTATAGCACTTCAGGAGGAACTAAAGGTCCTTGACTACACTTGAGTATATTATTATCATTTGGTATCCTTTCACTGTTTTTTGTTTGTTTGTTTGTTTGTTTCTGCATGTTCTCATTTCTCTGATTAAACTTATTCTTTGGCTCAACTTTTCCTCAATCAAAAAGCAGGCAAAGGACCTGGGGGAAGGACCATAGGGTCCTACTATGTTTCAGCTTTATGAAAAGGGTACAGGAGTTTGGACTTTTCAGGAAAGAAGGTACAGGAGCTTGAAAATCATGTATTTTGTCTCTTCTCTCTACTTCTTTAAAGATATGGTGTCTCTGTTCTCTGTCTTTTTCTAGTCAACCATTTGTTTTTCTTTCCCTCCCTCCTCCTTTTTTTTTTCCTTTCTTCTTCCTCTTCTCTCTTTCCCTCTCTCTGAAAATCAGTTTTCTCTTCCTACATGGATATGACCCAACATGGCAACTCAAAGCCTACCACTACTTCCAATAATAAATTCCTGGGGAAAGATTCTGGACTGATACAGTCAAGCTCACTTTGGCCTGGAGGTGAAGAGAATGAGCCAAACCATCAGAGTCTTCCTCCAACTCTGTGACATACTCAAAGAAAAAGACAACGGTAGCTAACTTCTCTTAGGAGGAAATGTGGGAGCAGGGAGTGAAATTGCTATCACCTCTGGTTTAGAATGCATTAAGACCATGGATGTGATTGGTGGATAGAAAAGAGAGAAGAGAAAACAAGGGTTTCCGGAACGTGATTGTGACAGGCAAATTTCTAAGTTTCCAGGAGGCTAGAAGATTGTGCTTGGGCCATTCAAAGCCTGGTGGAGAAACCATGCTCCAAGATTCCTGAGATTTGGCCCTGTGCATTTACTGGGCAGTGAAGTGGGTGAGAGCTAGCAATGAGAGCACCAAAGTGGAGATCTATAGAGCATATGGAAAAACTGATCAGATGAATGAACTAAGAAGACAGAAGGCAGAAAAATCCTGTTGCCTTATCTCTTTTGTCTTTGCTAAGGATGTATAGAAAACAGGATGAAAAAAATAAAAATAAAAGGAAAATAGAATCTTTGCATTCCTGTTAGGAAAATGGAAGTCTTCTTTTGATCAAAGATAAGTTATGAAGTTCTGCTTCCATTTTGGAAACCAGCCCAAGGTATGGTAATTTCTTCAAGAGCTCTAATTATTAATTCAGTTGGGAGGAACCCAAGGGACCTATTTGTAGCAATTTGAATCTCTGGAAATAAGGAGTTTGATACAACCCTCAGAGCAGCAGAGAAACTGAATTTGGTTTAGAGAGTGAGTGCCTCAGAAGAAAGTAGAAAGCAAGTCTGGAAAAACTTTGCGGTGATTGCATGAACCCATCATGGGCCAAGAGCTCTGTTCATTCTCCTCAGGTATGAAATTCTTGCTGTAGGATACCTTATAGCTTATTTTAGCAAGAGATCATGAGAGATTAGATTAGATTTCATCTCCAATGAAAGTGGCGGGCTGGTAAGGGTTGGGTTTGAAAGTGTGTGTGTAAAGGACTGCTGTGGCAAGCTGAGCTGGACAAACAATCCATTACTTTTCATTTAGAGACAGATGAAGACTACTACTAGCATGCGGATCCTCAGGGATCTGCCAAAGATAGACTTTACAAAGTTATGAAATTAATGTTCAGGAAGTACTCTTGCCTGGAAAAATCCCATGGACAGAGGAGCCTGGTAGGCTGCAGTCCATGGGGTCACTAGGAGTCAGATACGACTGAGTGACTCCACTTTCACTTTTCACTTTCATGCATTGGAGAAGGAAATGGCAACCCACTCCAGTGTCCTTGCCTGGAGAATCCCAGGGATGGGGGGGCCTGGTGGGCTGCCGTCTCTGGGGCCACACAGAGTCGGACACGACTGAAGCGAGTTAGCAGCAGCAGCAGCAAGTAAGGAAAAGTGGTTTGACAATAGAGGATAAGTTTGATGTCCTTAATTACAAAAAAAAGGGGGAACGAAGGAAAGAAGATTCTTGGAAAGAAGGTCAATTTTATGGTATTCACCCCAAAGCATGCTGTATTGTATAATATAATATATTTTATATGCTATATTATAGTTAACAAAAGGGGAAATGAAAGACCTAAGCTGGGAATACCTGCTCAGAACAAATGCAAGGAAAAGATATAGGGCTCTAAGAGAAGGAAAAGACATGGAACAAGCATTTCAACATAAAAAAAGGAGAAAAAAGGAGTTGCTATTCTGGCCATGGAAAGAAAAAGGCAAAGGGAAAAAGATATAACAGGTATGATGAGCAAAATCTAGGTCTGTAAGTCATCTGGTACATGAGGAAAGAGACAAACTCTCCTTACCTCTGAAAAGAATATTTTGGTTAGAAGTTCTTAGAGGCAATATATGAGGAGGAGAAGGGGACTCACTGTATTTTTCTCATGGATGGAAAGACTTAAGAAAATGAATAGAACATCCGCCAATGTAAACATACAATATTAAATATATTAAGTATAAAAAGATTATATGAGGAAATTGGAATATGAAGAATATGGTATATAGTGATGTATGAGGAAATGTAAGAAGAAATAAAGTATACATTGGCAGGCAATGAGAAAAGGCAGAAAAAGAAGAGGAAGAAGAAAGAAATGATAAAAGAAAAGTTGGCCATCAAAGAAACCTTTAAGGACTGATAAACTTCCTACAACTCTGGATAAAGCAGAACTTAAAGTTAACAATATGGAATAAGAGAAATGTCAGGGCTCAGAAGACTGATTATACAGCACTCTGAAATGAAAAGCATATATATGTCTGAACATGTAAACACATGTGTGTGTGCGTGCACGTGTGTATGTGTGTGTTAGAGAAAGGAGCAGGATCAAAGATGAAAGAAGGAGTACTTTTGGCTCTTCAGCAAGGAAGGTTGAAGAAAGATTATTGATTATCTTGTGGGTAATCTAAAATGTAATTGGAAAAAAAAATGTGGCTAATGTCATGGTGAGAGCAATTTAAAAAGGAATAATTTAATTATTACCATACTTCAGCTTTCCAGAAGGGAATGACCTGATGGCATTTTTAGAGAGGAAACTCTTTTTAGGTTAATGGTTTCAGCTGAACTCCTTTTGTAGACTGCTGACTGACTTGTCTCCTACATTGTTGGCTGATGGGAGCCTATTAGAATGACAAGAATGATGAAATAAAGAGACTCCTCAATCATTTTTTAAGTGTATTTAATTTCTAATAAAAATTATATAGCTATTTACCCAAGAACAGGATGGTTGTGGGAAGAAAAGTTACTGGAGATGTCACACATCACATATATACATACACAGAAAAAATAAATGAAAAATTCTATACCCTGGAACAACCAATATTAACATCTACTCATCCAGAGATTTTTCCTTTCAAATATAATCGAGTGAACATATATTTATATGTATATTTTATTTTTTTATAATTTTTATTTTTACTTTAGTTTACTTTACATTACTGTATTGGTTTTGCCAAACATTGACATTAATTCACCACGAGTGTACATGCGTTCCCAAACACGAATCCCCTCCCATCTTCCACCCCATACCATCCCTCTGGGTCCTAAATTAGAGTATTATATGCTTGCATCCTGCCTTCTTGCAGGAGACATAAGAGACATGGATTCAATCCCTGTGTTGGGAAGATCCCCTGAAGGCGGACATGGCAACTCAGTCCAGTATTCTTGCCTGGAAAATAGTGGGCTGCGGTCCATAGGGTCACAAAGAGTCAGACACAACTAAAGTGACTTAGCAGGCATGCATACATATCTTACCATTCCTTTCCATTTTCTTAATGGTGACAGGACACCAGTAGTAGCTGAAAGGATAAAGGAAAGAAAACTAGGTAAATAGTTTTCTGGAATTACTAAATAGGAAAGACTGACACAGTAACAGAGAACTAAATACATGAAATTACAAAGATTCACTATAAAGAGACAAAGGGAACTAGGTTTCCTTAAGATATCATGGTGCATAGTTAAGATTAGATCAAGACTTTGAATCAAGTAAACCATAATTTTCTTTCTGGTAACAAAGGAAAAGCTTCTTACCTCTTAAGTTACTGCAAAAACTCTATATCTTATCATTCCCTGGTTAGAAGTTTTCAGATGGGAAAAGAATTAATATGGCAGATGACATGGATATGTAATATTTTCATGTGCTAAATAAAATGAAAAAAAAAAACACAAACACAAAAGAATTAGCATTTAAAGTGCAAAAGTGAAATGGATTGTCTGAATTCATTAAAAGGACAAAGATGAAATGTTTAAGACAATGAAAAACATATGGAAGAGATATTTAAAAATACATTAGTAACCTATTCAGTATGTTGCAGTAAGAGCCGTTAAACCAAAAAGAAAAGCCAAAAAGTTGTATTTATATGGAAAATATAAGGAAGATTCAAAGATAAATTAGAAGCTGGCAACAAGAAAGTGAACAGGATGAGACATAAAAAAGTTGTTATTGAAAATAGGATAATTCAGGATGTAGTGGTTATTCACAGCAATCACCAAGATAGTTATAAAAATAATAGCTGATAGTTAATGGGCACTTACTGTGGTAAGTCTAAGGACTTTACTTTTTTTTCTAACTTAATCTTTGGGAATAATAAAAAGATAGCTCTCTCCCAAAGAGTCAGGATTTTATAGAAATGGAAAAGAGACAAACACAGAAAAGACAAGGGAAAATAAAGACACTGAGACATAGGATAAGACCCTAAACTTAAAAAGGAACATCAGTTCAGTTCAGTTCAGTCACTCAGTCGTGTCCGACTCATTGCGAGCCCATGAATCACAGCTCGCCAGGCCTCCCTGTCCATCATTATTGCCCAGAGTTCACTTAGACTCATGTCCATCGAGTCGGTGATGCCATCCAGCCATCTCATCCTCTGTCTTACCCTTTTCCTCCTACCACCTTAAATACAAGGAAATGTCAAACCAAATCAATATCTACAAAATAGAAGCTGCTGAATTTCATGATGAATATATTTAAAAATTTATATTAAGAAGCTACAGGAAATAAAACTAGTCCAGTGCAGAGCTACCACACAGAACATTTTGCAAAACCCCCCAAACTCCTAATTAAAACCAATATAGGAAAACATGGCAGTTCTCCAAAAGAAGCATGTAAGAATAAAGTACCTCCTAATAAGGGAACACACTATAGGAAAAGATTTGGGAACCAGATGGCTGAGGTTATTAACTAGAGGAGTAATATCAAGGAGCTGGGAGAAGTGGGCAAGTTGGAGGCTTAGATACAAATTCATTGGGTATTTTTAGAAGGAAAAGAAAGAATCCAAAAGGCCTAATCATGGGGATAAAGTCCTTCTGGGAGAGCAGGAATGCAAGAGTCTGTAAATGAGTGAAGGAGACAGGAAGATGTGCCAAATGGGAAAAACCACATCATAGGAAAGATGGGTAAACCACATCATAGAAAAGAGGAGGAAGAAAGAGTTGAAGGGAAAAGAAAATATAGGACATTGATTTTCAAAGCCATGCAAATTGTTGGTTGGGGAAGAGTAATAAATGCATATATAAGTAGTATTTTTAAATGTTATCTGTAATAATGAATGTATAAAGATAAAATATTACATATAGAAAATCAACATCAGAACTCAAAACTATTTCATTTGCTAAATTCTGAAATATGAGAAAGTGGGATCCATTAGGCTCTAAGTATTGAAGATGCAAAGGTAATTCCAATGGCTTCCTTGTAATGGTATCAAACTAAGACTAGGGCATTTGCAAATTGGTTCTCTCTGGCTATTCCTCTTGAGATATAAAGACACCCGAGATAGAATGGTTGCCTTTTTTTAATTGGCAATTTTTATTTCCTTCATATGTTTCAGTTTCTATATTGAATATGTACAACTTTATTATCAGAAAAAAATGGATAAAAATGGTTACATATTGAAGAATGGTAAAATTCTAAAGCCATTTGCAGCAGGTAGCACATAGTTGAATATGTATCTCTCAAACCTTCTACATTATTTCCAGTAGCTAGAAGCCAGACTTCTTGAGAAACTGGTATATGATCCCAAAGAAAGTAAATCTTGATATTGATAATATTATTGTTTTTAAGCAGAACACATATTCTTTTTTTAGGCAAGAAGTACATTTATTAATATAGGACACTTGTAAGAGATGCAAGTGGGCAGGTGAGGGAGCTATGCTAGAACACATTTTTTTTGGTGAAATTTAAACAAAATCTGTACTTTAGTTAATAACACTGTATCACATGTTAATTTTCTCTCTTTTTATATAACACAGTATTTCTTTATATTCTCCAAACTGGATTAGAAGTTTAAAGACTTATTCAGATTTTTTTTTAAAATCACTAAAATAAGAAGCTTTCTAGACTTTTAGCAGTAATATTCTATCCCAGAGTAAATGGAGCTATATAGAAGTTTTGAGTGAATATAAATTAGAAGTCTAGAATTCTATTCATATTAAGTCAAACAAATGGAAATAAATGTCATGAATTTTTAGTTAAGCAAATATCCACAAATTTTCTAATAT
>SJYQ01001547.1:687847-723614 GCA_006410935.1 Redunca redunca | reverse complement strand
ATTTTTACTAAAATGATAATATACATTTTTACTTAAAAATATGAACTGAAATTTAAATAGCTGTCTAATGATAGTAGAGAGAATCAAGAGGGAAAGAATATGCAGAGCAGTGTTATAAAAATTTGCAACAGTTAACCTTAAACTTAATTTTTAAATATTGTAGATACTTCCTTTCCTTTGTCATACATTGCTAAAATAGTTGCAAAAGATTTCAAAAAAAGAAGGCTGAAACAAGGAGATGAGAGATTTAAACACATTTTTGGTAATGGAGTTAATTAATATAACAGAGAAAAGAAAGCTGTATCTTGACGTGGAGAACTTCTGGAGGAAAAATATGAATTTATCACTTCAAGGTCCGCTATTTGGAAATGCTAAGTACTAAAAGAGAGTATAAGAACAAGGGGATTGGTTGAAAACCTGCACAAGATGGAGGAGGGAAACACAGGCTGGGGACTCCGAGTTTTCTTACTTCTTCTTTACAGTGAGGCACCTAACTCTTCCACTAAGTCCTTCTCTCTTCACCAACCACCACCAGTTCTGAAATGGAACCAAGATACCAGCTCAGAAAACTGTGGTGACATCAGGTCTAAAACCACAAAGATTAGTTGAGAAACTATACGATGAACCAATGGGCCTTCGACCTCTTTGCAAGCAGACCAACAGGCAGCTTATGTGTGCCATTTATCCTTTTTCTCACCACCTCTTCCCCATGCCTGGCACTCCAAGCACACAATACACTAATTCTTAGAGTGTCCAAAGGCCTTTTCTTCAAACCCACTCATCAACCAAAAGAAAGGTTTCTGAATATAGACATTTCTTAATTTCAAACCTAGATAGTCAAAACACTCCAATCCTTTTAAGACAGCCTTTAGTTTGAAATAAATGAATCAAGACAAATGAACAAAGAATTTCTACAAAAACAGTGAAGAAATAAAAAATCGTGAAAGGAAATCCTCAAATTGTAACATCTCAGTGAGTAAAGAGAAAATATTTTACCCATAAAAAAGAACATAATACCAAAAAAGAATGATATAACAATAAAGTACATTTAAAATACTTCATAGTAATTTAGCAGTAATAGTCTACAGAAAAATTTCAAATAGGGATTTTGGAAGTGTAAATGCTGAAAAATAAGTACTATAGACATTACTGAATATTGAGACAAATACCCAAAGAAAGAACTTAAAAAGTTGAAACTATCTGTTTATAGAAATATTTAAAGTTTGATAGAAGACCTATTGTATAGCACTCAATACCTTGTAATAACCTATATAGGAAAAGACTCTGAAAAAAGAATAGATGTATGAGTATGTATAACTAAATCACTTTGCTGTACACCTGAAACTAACACAACCATGTAAATTAACTATGCTGTCACTTGAGTCACGTCCGACTCTTTGCGACCTTACGGACTGCCACCAGGCTCCTTTGTCCGTGTAGATTCTCCAGGCAAGAATACTGGATTGTGTTGCCATTCCCCACTCCAGGAATCTTCCCAACCCAGGGATCGAACCCTTGTCTCTTATGTCTCCTGCATAGGCAAGCGGGTCTTTTTACCATTAGCGCCTTCTGCTGCTGCTGCTGCTGCTAAGTCACTTCAGTCGTGTCTGACTCTGTGTGACCCCATAGACAGCAGCCCACCAGGCTCCCTCATCCCTGGGATTCTCTAGGCAAGAACACTGGAGTGGGTTGCCATTTCCTTCTCCAGTGCATGAAAGTGAAAAGCGAAAGGGAAGTCGCTCAGTCGTGTCCGACTCTTCGCGACCCCATGGACCGCAGCCTACCAGGCTCCCCTGTCCATGAGATTTTCCAGGCAAGAGAACTGGAATGGGGTGCCATTGCCTTCTCTGGGAAGCCACAAATTAACTATACACCCATATAACAGAAAAAAGAAAAGAAAGCTTGATAGAGCTTGCTATACATCCTTAGCACTGTGTTTGTTTTAGCTGCTTCCATGAATGACTGGTAAAAAAAACCCAAAAAACAAAAAACAACAACAAAAAAAAAAACAATGAAAAAAAAAACAAACAAGCAAAAAACTAAATATAGTCAAACGGAATAGTACAGACTACATTTTTGAAATTAAAGCCTTTGGTGATTTTGTCAAGAGTAAAACTAGCTCATTGTGTGGGACAAGCAATTTTATTTCTGATGATTCAATACTCAATAGCAATTCACGGTTAATCATTATGGATGTCAACTTGGTTATATAAGTAGAAACTGTAGAAGAGACTGTATAGATATGTGTCTAATCTAAAACGCCAAGTAAGAAACAAAACTAGGACAGTTTTCTTTTGGTAAGTGATTTACCTATTTTTATTTTCTCAGATTGGCAAAAAACAAATTAGTAAAATAAGATTTTGAATCAATTTAGTATAGAAAATCTAAATTAAAAGTCTCATTTTGATATTTCTTAAAGTGAAAGTGAAAGTCTCTCAGTCGTGTCTGACTCTTTGCAACCCCATGGACTGTATAGTCCATGGAATTCTCCAGGCCAGAGTACTGGAGTGGGTAGTCTTTTGCTTCTCCAGGGGATCTTCCCAACCCAGATCTCCCACATTGCAGGCAGATTCCTTACCAGCTGAGCCATAAGGGAAGCCCACTATTTCCTAAGGAAGGAGTCAATTTCGTTACTATGAAGCATTTTAGTTTTACTGATTCTTTGTCAGTTGTGCATAAAATGTTTTTAAGATTATGTCTAACTACAAAATGTATGTGATTCATATATGATTACTATTTTAATCCCAATACAATGTTGATTTTACTCTTCTGTTTTAAACACAAAGAATTTTGTGCTTTGTTGGATTTGGATCAAATGAGGATTAAGTGTTATAAGTCATCTTTATGAATATTTCTTTGGTGGTTTAGATATTAACCATTTATGATTTGAAAATTGTATTTATAATAGAAACTTTCATCAGAGCAAAAAAGAATACCGAAATTACATTTGTAAATTACAAGTAAAAGAGTTCTAAATCACAAAATGAAAGGATGTCTCTAGGAACTGGCAAGTTAATATTTTCTAGAAGCAACATGGGAATGAAGCTGATCAAATACCTCTGGTATTTGATAATCCAGTGGCCACTCTAAAGTAGACATTATGGAAAACAATATATTATCTGTCTGTATTTAATGAAAGCATTATGATTATATCAGCTAATGAAAGAGAGCAAGTTACTTCAGCAAAACAAAGTTTTATTTTTTAAGAATATTAAAAATATCTAAGTTGATAGGTAATTCTTAGCTACTTTGAGTCCCATCTTACCTGCCAGAGTGATTGTGCTACAGCAAAAATATATATACTCTCTTACCTTTACAAAAGAAATGGAGTCAATATCATATTACCAACCACTCTTTAGTATGAATTGTTGATTTGCCATGGAGCTGCACTCCTCAACCTCTTCCCTTCTTTCATACAACAGATCCAAGTAGTCACCAGTCATTAATTGTCCATCTAGGTGGTATTTGATCAATACTCAGTTACACTTTGACAGGAAAAAAATCTTTCTACTTTTTACTAACAAAAATGACCTCAACAAATAGAAGGCTTAGAACAAAAATCTTTTGTACTTTTTAGGGATGAGTAGGTGTTGGCACTTACTAATATTAGCTATAATATATGTTCTGCAAACCAGATAGTGATGTGAAGATCAAAAGCTCTGAGAAAGTTGAGATGTCCATGAGTGATAGGATTATATAATATACATATTTTCAAGCAAACTTTTAAGAAAAATATATTAATATTTGTACATTTCTACCACTCCATTTTTATTATTCCTACTTAGAACAATCATGTCTTGGAAATAATAAAAAAATAACCCTAGCAAGATGGTATCCTACAAAAACTGCAGGTACGGTGTGCAGATTGTCTTTCCTGTCTCTTGGCTAATGTGGAACATATCCAATTCTTCATTATCTAGTAATTTACTTCACCAAACATTCAGAAAACTAAGATCATGGCATCTAGTCCATGGCACCACTTCATGGCAAATAGATGGGGAAACAGTGGAAACAGTGGCTGACTTTATTTTGGGGGGGCTCCAAAATCACTGCAGATGGTGACTGCAGCCATTAAATTAAAAGATACTTCCTCCTTGGAAGAAAAGTTATGACCAACCTAGATAGTATATTCAAAAGCAGAGACATTACTTTACCCACTAAGGTCCGTCTAGTCAAAGCTATGGTTTTTCCTGTGGTCATGTATGGCTGTGAGAGTTGGACTGTGAAGAAGGCTGAGCGCCGAATTGATGCTTTTGAACTGTGGTGTTGGAGAAGACTCTTGAGAGTCCCTTGGACTGCAAGGAGATCCAACCAGTCCTTCCTAAAGGAGATCAGTCCTGGGTGTTCATTGGAAGGACTGATGTTGAAGCTGAAACTCCAATACTTTGGTCACCTGATGTGAAGAGCTGACTCATTGGAAAAGACGCTGATTCTGGGAAAGATTGAGGGCGGGAGGAGAAGGGGACAACGGAGGATGAGATGGTTGGATGGCATCACCAACTCAATGAATATGAGTCTGGGTAAACTTTAGGAGTTGGTGATGGACAGGGAGGCCTGGCATGCTGCGGTTCATGGGGTTACAAAGGGTCAAACACTTCTGAGCAAGTGAACTGAACTGAACTGAGGAATGAAACAGACTCCGAAGCCTACATCAGGAAATGTACTTTTAATTTTTTAATGCTATGGTCACTCTACATGGAAGAAAAATGCTCTAGGCTGGTGGTTACTTAGGGGAAAACAAAAGATAATCTTTATTTACTCTGGGATTAAATAAACTAAGCATTACCAAAAGAAATTCCTAACAGGTATTTAATATCAGAAAAAATTCAAGGCTAGTTAAAGCTGTATATTATTCATAAAAACAGGTCATTTGGGACTGAATAATGTGTCTGGATACTTTAGGTATGAGAAATATGAGAGACAGATAGTAGAAACTGGCAAAAGGAATCCTAACTAAATAGGGCTGAAATTCTTCCAAATGAATTGATCCCCTTCCTTAGGCTTTGTCTTCCCAATCTCTCCCTAAGAAATATTTGACTGGGTCTAATATTTTATTACTTATAATCTTAAGTCCATACAGTGTGCTTTTTGATGTCACCTCTAATTATATTTACATACTGAAGTACATGTTACCAGTTATAAAGTTGTACTGACCTTTGTCATTAAAAAAAACCAAAAACAAAAAACTAAAAGCTAAAAGCTAAAAAATGTGTTCAAAGGACTTTCACTTGCAATTGGTAGAAAATCTAGCCCAAACTCACTTTATAAAAGGAGCTGATTCACTCACTAAACTGCAATATATAAGGGAGGCCTGGTTTTCTCTCTGTCTCTCTCTTCTCCTTTGCTTTCTCTCTTTCCTGTTTTCTCTCTTTTGCTCTTTCCACTGTTGCATCTCTTCCTGGTCTCCATCTGCCCTCATACTTATGCAGGTTTCCCATCACAAACAGAAGATGGCTTCAGCATTCCCAGATGTCACATCTTCTGAGATTCAGTCTAGCAGGAGGGAGAATTCTCCAGTCTCTTTCCAGCATTCCTGGTAAGTGCTTGCTATCACTTCTGATAGGGTAATGTAAACCGTTACTGAACTCTCCATGGTTAAGACAAGGGGAATGAGGCATATGGATTTGCTTATAACTGAGTCACTCTATATTTCATTTCACTCCTGAACCCCATCTGTATTAGTTTCCTATGGCTGCTCTATAAAAAAATTACCACCAACTTTGTTGGATTCAGAACATGTTTATTCTCTTACAGTTCTGTAGGTCATAAATCCAATGCTGATTTTGCTGGGCCAAAGTCATACTCCCTCAGGAAACTCTAGGGAAGAATCCATTTGTGAGCCTTTTCCAGCTTCTGGAGCTGCACTCCTTGGCTCTTGGCCCCATCCTCTGTCTTCAAGGCCTGCAGACTAACATTATGCTATAATGGTCATATTGCCTTCTTCTGTAATCAAATCTCTTACTGCCTCCCTCTTTTAATGACATATGTCATTACATTTAAGGCCCATCAAGGTAATGCAGGATAATTGCTCAATCTCAAGATCCTTAACAATCATGTCTACAAAATCACTTTTGCCACATACAATAGCATTTACAGATTCCAGGAATTAAGACCTGGGTATCTCTTGGGGGCCATTATTCAACCTACCACATAGAATATAAGCATTAAAATGGAGAGAAGGGGAGAGAGAAACCCAACAAATGTTAGGAAGAAAAGTAACAAGTATCTAACACTGATGTTTTAGAAGCTGGGTTTTTTTGTTCCTTTGTCTTTTGTAATTATATTATCAAAACAAGGGTCCTCCTTGTGCTTCTTACTTTAATTTAACATCACTGGCCAAATTATCAAGTGCATAGGTATATTTCCACTTATATGTAGTGGATATTGGGAAGCTAGGGATCCAATTGTGACCTGAACTTTGATTTATTGTTGTTCAGTTGCTAAGTCGTGTCCAACTCTGTGACCCCATGACCTGCAGCACGCCAGGATATTGTCTGTTCTAAGGATAGTTTGGGCATTAGAAGTTTCTGCTCTTGCTTAGTTGCTTCAGTCATGTCCGACTCCGTGCTACCCTATGGATTGTAGCCCACCAGGCTCCTCTGTCCATGGAATTCTCCAGGCAAGAATACTGGAGTGGATTGGCATGGCCCTCCTCCACGGATCATCCCAACCCAGAGATCAAACTCAGGTCTCCTGCATTGCAGATAGATTCTTTACCACTGAGCACCAGAAAAGCCCCATAATATTAGTTCCTTTCTTTGGCTCAAAAATGGAACTGTGCTTTGTTCACCTCAAGTAAGTGAATCAATTAAGATTTTTAGTCAAGTACAATAAGATATTATAGCTATCAGTCAGTTCAGTTCAGTCACTCAGTCGTGTCCAACTCTTTGTGACCCCATGAATCGTGGCATGCCAGGCCTCCCTGCCCATCACTAGCTCCCGGAGTTCACTCAAACTCACATTCATCGAGTCGGTGATGCCATCCAGCTATCTCATCCTCTGTCGTCCCCTTCTCCTCCTGCCCCCAATCCCTCCCACCATCAGAGTCTTTTCCAATGAGTCAACTCTTCACATGAGGTGGCCAAAGTACTGGAGTTTCAGCTTTAGCATCATTCCTTCCAAAGAAATCCCAGGGCTGATCTCCTTCAGAATGGACTAGTTGGATCTCCTTGCAGTCCAAGGGACTCTCAGAAGTCTTCTCCAACACCACAGTTCAAAAGCATCAATTCTTCGGTGCTCAGCTTTCTTCACAGTCCAATTCTCACATCCATACATGACCACTGGAAAAACCATAGCCTTGCTTAGACGGGCCGTTGTAGGCTATAAAACAGGTCAGTTGACGATGAATGTGTTTTCTATTCTGAAATACATGAAAAACTAGGTTAGCATCAATTACAGCTGATATTAAATAACAGATATTTTGTAAACTATCTTATGTTTAAACCTCCATATGTACAAAAAAACAAAACAAAACAAAACACCTCTTCTTAAATTGATTGTTTAGTGTCCCTTCTTTTGTGTGTTACTGGATTAAAAGCTTGCTACTTCATTCCCTCAATGCAAAAAAATTATTGCCTCCCCTCTTAGTTTTCAGACTGTCATAGGAAGATAAAACCTGTTTGTTTGGCTTGGAATTAAAATTTCCTTTGCTTAAGCTTCCATGATCTTTGACCGATCTGCTTGAACAGAAGAATTTAAAAAAAAAAAAAAATTATGAGAGGCAGAACTATGTTGTGAGTGAGAATCAGAAGATTTTGGTTTAAATCTTTATTTTGGCTAGTTACTAGTTATCAGATGTGAGACTGTGACAGAATTACTGCACCTCTCTGATCTTCTGATTATTTTTTTAATCCATAAAACGGGAGATGATAGTTATTATCTATGGTTACTTTCTGCCCCAAATGTGTAAAGCATAGTATGTAGCACCTAATTTGGGGGTATTTTTCTTATCATTGTATTCATTCTATCACTTGGATATTGCTTAATTTATACTTTTATTCAAGTGTTTTGAAAGAACTGATACATCAGTTAACAACAGTTAGTAAATAATTACTCTATGTGCTGTCCTTAGGGAGCCTTCAATCCTGCTATGTACAGTTTTTAGTAGAACCCATTAAAACTGTTTAATATCACCTAATAGAATACATATAAATATGTCTAACATAATTTAGCCACTATTTTAAACAATTAAACATATTTTAAAAAGCATTCGAAGATAATTTTCAGTAACTGAAAACAACTTTGACATTTGCACATGACTCAAGAAGATTTTAAGTGTAAAGTGAAAACCCAGATAATAAGGTCTGTCTTAGTGAGTGGCCTGGCAGATGAATTCAGCAATCTAGGCCAGATGCTAAAACTGGTAACACTTTGAAGAATTCTTCATCCCTGTGATTCATGTATTTGCAGCTATCTCTCAGCCTCAAGTTTATCTTGAGGCATTATAAAATTATATGAAAATAGCTATATGAAGAGAAGCTTTAAAGAGAAACAGCTTGATTGTTTTTGTTTATTTTAGGTTTCACACATAAGTGAAAGAACACAGTATTTGTCTTTCTCTGTGTGACTTATTTCACCAAGAACAATACCTTCTAGGTCTATCCATGTTGTTGCACATGGCAGGATTTCATTCTTTTCTTAAGGCTGAGTAATATATATACGGGGCTTCCCTGGTGGCTCAGAGGTTAAAGCGTCTGCCTGCAATGTGGGAGACCGGGGTTCGATCCCTGGGTCAGGAAGATCCCCTGGAGAAGGAAATGGCAACCCACTCCAGTACTCTTGCCTGGAGAATCCCATGGACGGAGGAGCCTGATGGGCTATAGTTCACGGGATCGCAAAGAGTCGGACATGACTGAGCAACTTCACTAATATATATATATATATATATATATATGCCATTTTCTGTATTCATTTATCTATTGATGACACGTAGGTTGCTTCTACATCTTGGAAGGGAGAGGGGTCAGGGAATGGGTAAATATGTATAAAAGGTTAAGAGGTACAAACTACTAATTATAAAATAAAAAAGTCATAGGAATGTAATGTACACTACAGGGAATATAGTCAACACTATTATAATAACTTTGTATGGTGCATAATCTATAAAAATATCAAATTACTATGTTGTATACCTGAAACTAATACAACATTGTAAGTCAACTATACTTCAGTAAAAAATAAAGAAACAAAAAGATTAAACTGTGGCTCTGTGGTCATATTAGCAATAGCATAAGTCTGAATATGTTAGGTTGGCATGTACTATCAATTACATAAGGCTTCCCAGTTAGCTCAGTGGATAAACATACTGCCTGCAATACAGCAGACACATTGAGATGAGGGTTCGATCCCTGGGTCAGGAAGATCCTCTGGAGGAGGGCATGGCAACCCAATCCAGTATTCTTGCCTGGAGAATCTCATGGACAGAGGAGCCTGGTGGGATACAGTCCATAGGGTAGCAAAGAATCTGATCCAACTGAACCAACTGAGAACACACTGAGCTAAATGTATTATATTTAAAAAATTAACTCTAGAAGACAAATTCCCATTTATATTTTTCCCTTCTCTTCTCACTTTGAAGTTATACATTAAAAAATGAAAACATGAAACTCCAAATACTGGTATCAAAACCATTCTAACAATCAAATATATATAGAAAAGATTTTCTTTCTTTGACATTAACATTTACAGAAACAATGAAACTTTAGAGGCTTAAAAGAAAAATAATCTATGTAGTTAGTTAGTCAGGTATTACCCAAAAGATTGTGAGGAGGCAAATTTTGGTTAACAACCCCAAAATACATTAAAGTTTCTTTAATTTTGGAACCTCAGACTTCCAATGAAGTAATATGGCATTCGGAGGCCCATCCATTATACTCTTAACTAGTGCTTCTCCTAGCACCTCATAAGGCACATTAAGCCTTTAAAGATGTGACTTTCTAAAATAACTAATACCTTTAATTTTAAAATGAGAACAACTGGCTGGCATTGCTCCATGAAGAGTACCATGTTCCAAAATTATAGAAAGAAAGAGAGGCTCAAATTAAGTTATTAATTCCTGGTGAAAATTTAATGAAGTTGACATAGGTAATGCTTCTTTTAGAAGAATAATTTTTGACTTATCTATTTGTTACTCCTAAGATTATTTGAACAGTTTTTGTAAAAGAGCTACTTGTATGGGGATATGCTGAGCCTTAGACAAAGAGTTTAATTTTTTTTAATCAGCAGGAGTGAGAGAGATTTATGCCATCCAAAAGAGAAGGGAAACAAGCAAGCAAATTCATCCATTTTCCACAATAATACCTTTTTATTTATTAACAGCTATGGGGAAGGCTAGACCATCAGTCTATAATTGAATTTTGTCTACTTTGTGGCATAAGGAAGGGTGAATCAGGAAACTTGCTTGGTTAATTTTAGCCTAGTAAGTTTTTGAAAGCGACTCAGAAGAAGTAAGGCCACACAGTTAAGTATTGATTTTCCTGTCTCAAACCAGAGACATAAATCATATGCCATGACTAAGTTCTTCCTGAAGATATCAATACTCTTCCCATAGGCCATTAATGGTTAAATATTTTGATCACTGAGGTGCAAAAATAGACACCAGAGCCAACTGAGTTGGGGAAGAAACAGGTGTATTTTTTCTGATGAAATACTGTTTCTGTTAAACCTCTAGATCATGAAATATAGGGCCATCTTCACACCCAGCTGCTAACCTGGCTACTGACATGTATGTACAAGCACTGAGGGGAGGAAATGGACATCCCAATATAAGAAAACAAATTTAAATAAATATAAAACACTTCTGTGAGTGCTTTGAAAATGCACTATCTTGTTTGGATAATTTTTATCATTTTCACCAACTATTCTTCTCTATCTTTGGCCTTATCATTTTATTTTTCAGGCACCAATATTTTTCATTACACACTTTGGGTCAAGAATAATTCTACAAGCTGAGCATACAGGAGTGAGCAAGACAGATGAGGTTCTTGCCCCTTAGAGAAAAATATATAAACAAATCAATGAATTTCTGCAGGTTGTCAGGAAATAGTGCTTAGACAGAGAGTGGTCGAGAGACTCCTTCCAAAGAAATGTTCAAGAGAGTTCTCCAAGGTTGTGCCAGCATTTGAGCAAGGACTTAAAAGAAGGTGGGTTTGAGTGAAGAAGTGGTGGATCAGTTTTCTTAGATAAGGGAAGAATAATGTCCTGATTTGGAAAGCATCTTGGCAAGGATGAAGAACTGAAGAAAAATCTGAGTGTATCTGGAAAGTTGTACTAGAGAGGTAGTCAGAAATCATACCTGAAAGGCCTGCTAAGCCAACTTAAGGAGTCTGGATTTTATTTCAAAAGCATTCATTATGGAGCTATTATATATATTTTATGACAACATTCTGCTTAGAGTAAGCCAATAGTTAAAATTTTTAAAAAGCTTTGAAGGTATCATTCCTTAAGTAACTTCAAAATGGAGTTGTTCAATCTAAATTTGTTTTATATTTAATGATTTTCAAAAGAAAATGAGTATGTAAATCTCAGAAATAATATGTTTCAGGATATTTCAACAGAACTTCAGAATTCCTGGGGAATGTGTTCTGATGATTCTTCCAGAAGAGGAGACAAGTTGGCAGAGAAGGACAGAGGAGGAATCCTGGTAAGTGATTCTTATGAACAAGGGAACATGCACTTTCTCATCAGCCTGGATTCCTTTTATTTTATTTTTTCCCTCTATATCCTTCCATATATTTCACAATCAAGTTCACAGAGATTGGCTTAGCTTTACGTAGAGCTTTCAAAATAATGGATATTTGGTTTTGACAGATGTTATAGTTCCTCTTCATGGATATTTGTAATGAACAGAAACTTGTTATTTACTCAGAATATTCTGACAGTAGATTGTCTAACACTCCCCTCCAGCCCATATGCACAAACATGCAATCTCACATTTTTTTCCATCAGAGCAGAGTGGAGTCAGGAAGTTCTTAGTAATTTGCAGACATACACCAATCAGCTAACACGTCACTGCAAGCAGAATACCCCTGAGGCAGGAAGGAACAGATGCTGATTACTGGGGTGAGGGTGTGGAAAGGGCTTAGTGACCGAACTGACCCAGCAAACTTCAGCACGACGAATGAAGGCTTACTGGATATAGGGGTTATTTTTCTTATAGATACTAAATAAATGGAATAAGGGATGTGATTTCAGTTTGTTTTTGAAATATGGTTTTAAGAATTTTGTGTAATGCCTTACCAGATGGAGATATCAAGATAGTTTCAAGCTTCCACATTGGCTGGGATATTTTATTTAAACTAAGAAAGAGCTAGAGACTAAAGGATTGTCTATATTTGAGGTACAAATCAGTTTCTGTTTCAGTCTATTAAGATATTATCTCAATATTGTTTTTCCTAGTAAAGCTTCTTGTTTTCTCCTATATTTGATTTCTTAAGCATGGTAAGTATACTTGGTCTAAGAGAATTTTTTTATTTCACAATTGCATTAAAAGTTAATATTTTAAAATAAATTGAATATTTGAAGTAAAGTATGCAGTCTTTTCTAATAAAAAATGTCTGAAACAGTGTCCATTTGGCTTCAAGATTGAAAATAATGTTACATCAGCAGCATAGCTTCCAGTAAGATTTATTAGAATGTTTGGTTAGCAGGAAATATCAGTTTACTAGATTTGTATTTATAGAATGAAATGCCAGTATTTACACTGAAAATAAATGATACCAAACACATCCCATACTCATGTGTTACTTTTCCACACTGTTTTTCTACCACTTTATGGCAAAATTTCTTTCCCTTCTGGAATAATCTACCTAAATTTGATCTGCCTGAGAACATTCCTGGAATAAGAGGGTTGTCCCTTCCCCTTTCCCCTTTCATAATTGTCTTCCCACTGAATTGTTTTTCTTATAATCACCCTTATTTATCATCCATCTTGAATCTTCCTAGGGTGCATTGTCCCAAGGAAGAAAAATCTCCAACATACAAAGGAATATTTTAATATATTGGTGTTGGTATTGAGAGAGTAGATTGCTCCAGACTCAGTTTAAAAAATCCTTTTACAATGTAAGTTGTTGCCAATGATTTGATCTCAGCAAACATGGAGGAACCAAATAAATTGCCACTGATAGACTGTTAGAAATGTTTTTGACGTACTACTCTGAGTTCAGTGTATAATTTTGAAGGAGTTCAGAGAACTGAGGAACACTGCTCTAACAAAAATCCTTCTGTACTCATGTACTTAATTTATATGAATAATTTTTTTTCAGCATTTGCCTTCTCCCTCAAACAAAATTGAAAGGGAAAACTAGGGATAAAATTGATGCTGAACTTATTTCAGTTTAAGAAGCAACTCACATCTTAAAATCATTTGCAATAAAATTATATTTTATGTTGAATATTACCCTGTCAAAACTTATTTCCCATTATTGTTATGATTAATTATATGATTTTACTACTGTAAATGTAATTTAATCCTGAAAATATATTTTAACATTTAGGGCATTATGGTCACAGGAAATACTACTACTACTACTAAAACTAATAACAAAGCCTTAAATGGAAATTTGCATATACATACATACATATTTTTTAAACATTTTTTCTAGTGTCTTTAAACATATTTATCTGTTTATTAATATTTGGCTGTGCCAGGTCTTAGTTGCCTCACATGGGATTTTCTATCTACACTGAGGCATGAAGGATATTTAATTGCAGCATGTGGGATCTGTTTCCCTGACCTTGGCTTGAACCTGGGCTCCCTGCATGGGAATATGGAGTATTAGCCACTGGACCACCAGAGAGGCCCTTATATGTATATTTTCAGGGTAGCAAAATATGCTGAGATGGCCAATAAAATACTTTAAAGCATAGGTTTATATTACACACAAAAATAATCCTGCCAAGGATATGTAAAGTTTTCATGTAATGAAATGTAAAGTTTTCAACAGTTAACAGCAAGTTCATTTATCATTTAAAGGGATGATATTATGACTACATCACAAGTTGTTAAGACATTAGCAGACCATTATATTGAGAATAGTAATGCAACAGTTGATTTTAAATATTTACAATATACCAGAAGTCATACCCTTGGCAACCATTTAAAACAATTATGACAAAGTTTAGAAGTCAACTTAAAGACATTTATGATGATACAAAGTTTTTCAAAATTCTCAGAGATTGTAAGCAAAGTTTTTTTTTGGAAAAAAACAGATGGGCAAAAACTATGAAACCTCCTTTAAAAGAATAACAATCTGGCCGAAACAATTTTTATTAGAAAGGAAGTTGACACAACCAGGAGCTGAAAGCCAAAATCCTTACAATGGCCAGTGGGGCCCTATACTATGTCTGAGATCTTCCCTTTCCTACCATTCTTTCCCCCAATCACTCCACACTGGTGAGACTGTGGTCCTTGTTATACTTCAGACATGCTAGACAGGTCCTGTCTCTGACTTTCACATTGCTGACTCCCCCAGATCTCCTTCAAGTCATTATCTTCTACTCATGGGCTTCTCTGTAACATCAGACATAAAATTGCAATAGCCTCAATCCCAACTCTCCCCAGCTTAATTTTTTTCCATATCATAATACTCTTTATACACATAGTACATTTCATACACAATGGAATTGAATTATTTATTAAGTTTTTAGTCTCTGCCCCTCTAGAATGCAAGCCCCATGGAAGCAGAGGTTTTGTCATTGCTCATAGCTCTATTTCCAGTACCTAAAACAGCCCCAGAACTTAGTTGTAGGTATTAAATAAAAGATGTTGCATGGATGAATGTGCAAGTTGTTTCTAGGATTCATGGCCTCCATGTCAAAGGCTTTTTTAGAAGGATTGAACCTGCATCTCCTGCATTGGCAGGTGGATTCTTTACCACTAAATCACCAGGGAAGCCCCAAAGCTATTGTGTGTGTGTGTTAGTTGCTCAGTTGTGTTCAACCTTTTGTGACCCCCCCCTTCTATGGGGTCACACAGAGTTGGGCGCGACTGAAGCGACTTAGCAGCAGCAGCAGCAGCAGCAACATGGACTGTAGCCCACAGGGCTCCTCTGTCCATGGAAGTCTCCAGGCAAGAATACTGAAGTGGGTAGCCATTCCCTTCTTCAGGGGATCTTCCTGACCCAGGGAATCAATGCTTATTGTACATTGTGTATTTATAATATGTGGTTTATATCAATCAATGAAAAAAATACCCCCAAATCAATAAATGGACAAAGCATAAATTGAGAGACTGTTATCTAAGTTACCAATAAACAAATAAAAAATGCTCACACTCAGAAATGAAACAGAATGTTCAAATCAAATCAGCTAACAGCAAAACATTTAATATGCATTAGACTGGCAAAAATCTAAGCCTAATAATGCCAAGTATTGAAGGAAATGTGAAATAAATCTCACCTAATGTTGATTGGTGGTGAAGTTGGTCGAAAACCCAAGGAGAGCAATTTGGATATATGTAATTAGTTCAAAGCATTCAGACACCTTGATTTGACAACTTTTTAGTATATCCCTTGGATAAACTCCTGCATAGATACACAAGGAATCATACATAGGCATGCTCTTTGTGGCTTCCTAATACAAATGATATATTAGAAATAATCAATCAACAAGAGACTGGATGAATGGTATCTTATTTTCACATGGAATATGAAAACGAAGTTAAATAAAGTAGATCCATATGTGTCAAAAACGATAAAATTAATGAAAAAAGCAAGTGAGAGTAAAATGTCTACAACCCACAATTCAATGCTGTGTTGCTTACAGTTATATACGGATATTATAAAGGTGGGCAGATTGAAATTACCACCAATTTCTCCCAGTTCCAAAACCCAATAACACTCCGTACACAATATATGTCTTATATTTGTATTCCTGGGTAGCTTTTATCAAGCTTTTATAATAATTCAAAAGACAGAAACAGTAACCTTCCTTTGAAATTCTTCCCACATCATGGTTTTAATTAATATCTATAAATGCATCCCCTTTGCCCCAATCTATCTCCCTGTCCCAGATTGCTCCTTTGGATATCAGAGCTGTACATTGCTCTAGTTCCCTAGACATTTCCACTTAGATGCCTGCCATGTACCTAGAACTTAACAAGTGAAAGGCAGAACTCATTTTTCCTCACCATCCTTGCTCCTTGTCTGCCTCAGGTTCCTATCTCAGAGAATGGCTCAGCCATCTAACAGATTACTCGGTGAACACAATCCCCACCTCTGCCCTGTTCCCCAGAACCCACATCCAATTACAAAATAACTCTCAATCTCACTTGTCATATATTTATTTCAGCCTTCTTTTTCTCACCATTCCAAAAGTGGAATCATGCCCAAGCCTCCTTGTCTTCAGGCCAGATTATTATCACAGCCTCCTAATTACTCACCAATCCCCCACATAGCAACTAAAAAGCAAACCTAACTGCAAATTCTGAGTGCCGTGCTTATAATATGCAAACCTGCTCTTGGTATGTCCCCAGCTTAAAATCTTGCCATGGTACCTACTTGTCCTTAGGATAAAGGTCAAACATCTCAATATAGTTACAGGGTTCTAATATAATCGTTGCCTCTTTTGCCTCCCCATATATTTTCACTGTGCCTTCCTCTTCTACTCAGCATTCCAGCTTAAAAATTTCTTTTAATATCTTCTTTAAGTATGTTTTCTCTGGCATCTAGGACTTTATTCATAGATGCTATGATGCTATGCTCTGATGCTATTTACTCATTCTCCATGTTTATCTAGTCAACCTCTGCCCACTCTATATATTGTTTCTTTCCACTCCCTAGCCTGAATTATATCATAACCCTCCTCTGTGCTGTTTTTAGATGGGTGTCTAAGGGCTGTCACAGCTGGGTGCACAGGTTGTGCACTGTTCAACTCTAAGGGACGCTCTTCACATTATGGTCTATGTGAAGAATGCCCCTGAAGTTGTGCACATGTGGTGGTCATGTCTATCATATCTCTATCACAGCAGGCAATTACATTACAGTTCATTAGTGTAAATGCCTGCTGACTAGTCTTTCTCACTGTTCCGCTAAGTAGACAAGGGACATCACATCTGAGACTGCTGCTGCTGCTGCTAAGTCACTTCAGTCGTGTCCAACTCTGTGCAACCCCATAGACGGCAGCCCACCAGGCTCCCTCATCCCTGAAATTCTCCAGGCAAGAACACTGGAGAGGGTTGCCATTTCCTTCTCCAATGCATGAAAGTGAAAAGTGAAAGTGAAGTTTCTCAGTCGTGTCTGACTCTTCGCGACCACATGGACTGCAGCCTACCAGGCTCCTCCATCCATGGGATTTTCCAGGCAAGAGTACTGGAGTGGGGTGCCATCGCCTTCTCAGATATCTGAGACTAGAAGTCAATAAATAAAGAAAAGAAAAATACATTGACTCTTCACCTTTGTCATGAGGTCATATAAGGATATATTCTCTATGTATACTCCAGGACTTCATCTCAGGGGAGGAAACAGAAATGACAGGCCACCTAAGATAAACTGAAAATTTTTATCCAAGACAGAATGAATGCTTCCTAAAAGATATAAAACTAAGTACCTAAGCAATGAAATCTAAGCTCCATGATAGCAGAGATTTTTATGTTTGCTTCCATTTGATCCATGCTGATTCCTCTGACTCTAGAAGAGAGTTTTACACCTAGTAGTCCTGAAAAAAGGCTTTCTGAGTGAATGAAAGAGTCATTTGTTTCATGATTATAATTGTAGGTTATACTTAATCTGGATTGAGGACCCATGAAGAATACTAGAATGGAGCTTGACAAACATCCACGTTGCTATATTTTGTTCAACGAAAGGCCCTTGTACATGTAACAGGTTAAGAAATTGCAGTTCTTTAGCATCAGGCATCTTTGTAATGTTCTTTAATTTTGGGGGGACAAGGCAGAAGAAACAGGGGAAAACCTCATGGGGAGTAGAGTCAGAAGAAAGGTAAATACACTCTTTGAATTCCCTGGATTTTTGACAAGTAACATTTATGTAGCATCATACAACCCCACAGAACTTCCACACACATGCTCTCTGCTCCTCATCAGGAAAGCAGTCATTTCCTTCCGGTCAGGATAAGACAGAATCTTTCTACCCTGACTAGAGTTCATGTTAAAAGTTTCTTTCACATCTTAAAGGCCATAAATAAAAATTTAATCATCACGATTTATCTGTGTTTAAATTGAAGGAAGTTTTCTTAAAGAAGTGTGTTGGAGGGATGGAATGGAGAGGGAGGTGGGAGGGGGGTTCAGGATGGGGAACATGCATACGCCCGTGGCAGATTCATGCTGATGTGTGGCAGAACCAATACAATATTGTAAAGTAGTTAACCTCCAATTAAAATAAATAGATTAAAAAAAAAACAAGAGATATATACAAAAAAAGAAGAAGAAACAGAAAAAATAAAAACTTTTACGGAACTGGGTTATTAGGTTAAAGTTTCATAATTTCTTTTCCTTAAAACCCTAGGATTCTTTGAAAATGTGCTGAGACTCATGGATGTATTAAAAAGGGTTGTCTCTAGATATTTTAATGACAGTTTATATTTCTTTTGTATTTCTTTTTAAAAAATACCATTGATTCTAGTCTTTCCTCCTTTCCCATTCCTAACTACATATTTAAATTCACTCTATGGTGATGTATTTGTTTCCAAGTGTAACTGACATGTAAACCAAAAAAATAATGAATAATGGAATTGCTTGGTCAAGTTTCTATTTTAAACATTTTAAAATTATATGACATATTGGGAAACTCCTGGGTCAGTTTTTTCCTTTATAGCCACTCTCGTTAGTGTGTGTCAGTTACTGTTAAGTGTCCTTTTTAACATAGATTTTGAAGAATGAATTTCTTTTAAGAGGATTACACTGTATCTAGCAATCCAATAATGGCTTACATGTTTGGGGAAATATGATCTTGTTATACCTTAATTTAGTTCATGTTCAGTAATATTTCACTCAGCTTATTTGATCTTGGCATAATTTGAAGAGATAAATGAGATAAACATGGTTTATGCCAGCTTAAACAAATTCTTTTGATATTTATCTCTGGTAAAATGTAACTCATGACTGGGTGATGATACAATGTCACAGTGTCAGAATAGTTCTTATTAGCTTTTAAACTGTGCTACTCCAGACAAACTGGTGCCTTACGGAGAGAATCAGAGAATCGTTTCTCAGAGCAACCATTGCTGCACATCCATTCTTAATGAGATTGGGCAATGTAGCCATTTACTGATGGTGCAAGTAGATTTAGTCTTCTCTATTGTTCATAACTGTGACAAGTAAACATACATTTATTTCTCCTAGCCTTCATTAAAAAATTGCATAATAATATTGAAGTGCACACTTGTCTTAATTCACTTACTCCTATGATATATTGTAATGAAGTAATTTTTAAAGATTTTGCCCAACTACAACTTCAGCTGTTTTCACTGAGAGAAGTTTCTATACCAAATCTAGCATCTATCTTCAATTTCTATATTAACAGCTCTCCCTGAAAGGTTAACTTTGCCATCAGTATCACTAAGGCTCAAATTAACTGCCTCTCAGCTGAACATTGTTTTAGTTATATGACTGCTACTGTAAGTTGCCATCCCATAGCAGTCTTCATGATGACATTTGGAAGGGTAACTAATTTGCTTCCAATTCAGAAGATGCCCTGGTAGCAAAAGACCTTCATTCTAAAGCTTTCTTCCCCTGGACACAAATATCTTCAGAAAAAAAGGGCAGCTTAGGACTTAGCCCCTGATATTGAAGATGAGAAGCTACAGGGGCAATGAGATTCTCCAAGTGCTGGTAAACAACCAGGGGAAAGGAAGTGAAAGGATGGAAGAGGAAGCCATAGGACTAAGGGTATCAACTGCTTTATAGACCCCAAAACTATTACCCACATGGGAGGCATATTTCAGTTGTTATTATTGATTGTTGCCTGTTTTACCCATAGCTCATGTGTGTTCTTGGTAAAGAAATAAGAAGAAAAAAGAGAACTTAACCAGATAAGCAGTAATGAAACTAGATTTCTTCATTTACCTCCCATTTCAAAATAAGTTGTATAAAAAGGCAATATGCGAGACAACAAAAGAGACTCAGATCTATAGAGAGAACTTTTGGACTCTGGGGGAGAGAGAGAGGGAGAGGGTGGGATGAGATGGGAGAATGGCATTGCAACATGTATACTATCAAGTAAGAAACGAATCGCCAGTTGATATCAGATGCAGAATGCAGGATGCTTGGGACTGGTGCAAGGAGAGGATCCAGAGGGAGGGCATGGGGTGGGAGGTGGGAGGGGATTCATGTTTGGGAACGCTTGTACACTCGTGGTGAATTCATGTCAATATTTGGCAAAACCAATACAGTAATGTAAAGTAAACTAAAGTTAAAATAAAAATTTTAAAAAAAAAGGCAATATTTATTTAATTTCACAATCTAAAGAGTCAAAAGTGTGTGGATGCATTCTTTTAATAACTATTGGCAGTCACTGGAAACCATTTATACTATTGCCAAGGTGTTACGGATTATCAATGAATTGTTATCTAATGGGGAAAAGCCCAGTTTTATTTTTGAAAAACTAAACCAAAATCTCATTGTGAAGTTGCTTCTCAAAGACACAATGTTTATGCAAGTTTTTCAGTATAGATAATTTGTGCTTTGATGTTTAAGTGCTACTAAAAACACCATGACTTTTTATGGAATATCTTTTAGAAATTGAACCCTGTAAACAAGACATTGTGGTGTTGCTTTTGAGAGCAAAGCTATAATAAAATCAAATACATGCCCAAGAGCTAAAAATTAATGTTTCAAAAAGGAACAACTGCAGTCTAAAAATTTTGACAACTTCAGTAATTCCAAAGCTCCAACATTAGAAAAAATATTAGAATATCCAGGAGTTTCTGCAGAATTTCTTGCAATATATTGGCCCTTATGATGAAGCGATGTGAAAAGAAAGTCCTCCAATGTGAGAGTTATCTTGGAATGAATGGTCAAGCCCATACATCCTCTAACATCATTATCTCTTAGTTTATCTTCTGAGAATAACCATTCAGAATATGAATTATCTTTTCTACAAAGAGCCACAGTTGTTGATTGGGTTTTGATGTAATTTGTAGGTTTAGATTTGATTCAAGTTTGATCACTGAAACATCATTCATTCATTCATTCATTTAATAAGCATGTTTTGAATCACTGCTGCTGCTGTTTAATCACTAAGTGTGTCAGACTCTTGTGACTGCATAGACTGTAGCCTGCCAGGCTCTTCTGTCCATGGTATTTTTAATTACCTGATGTTTAATTTGTTTCATGAACTATGAAAACATTGGACATAAAATGTAATGCAAAAATGTTCCTGCTCTTTAGGTTCACAGACAAATCAGGAAGTCTAATATAGAAGCCAAAATTATTTTGCCAGATTGACAAAGGAGTAAATAAAACAACTGGACAAAGGGATGCTTGGGCAAGTGGATTGATGAGTGAGCTTGCAAATTCTGATAATTCTAAGTCTTACTTTATGGTTTAAAAAAGGTTTGGGGGAGAAATAGGTTTTGTATGAGTCAAGGTCGATGTTCTTGCCTGGAGAATCCCAGGGATGGCAGAGCCTGGTGGGCTGCCGTTTATGGGGTCGCAGAGTCAAACATGACTGAAGCGACTTAGCAACAGCAGGTGCAAAAAAAAATCCAGGACCAGATGATATTTGGCCTTTAATACAAAGCTGAGTACTTAAAACTTTAACCTATAAGCCAGTGCTTCTCAAAGTTATTTCCACACAACACCAGTGGCCTTCACTGAGCAACCAAGTTGTCTGGATATGGTTAAGTTATTGTAGAAATGTTAGGAAATAAGCAATTTCATTTATGTACATTTCAGAGATTTCAGAACTAAAAGAATTATGCTTTTTACAGAAAACATATGGTCATTATGATCATTACAAATATGCATGTGTTACAGGGAATTAAAATAAACATTAGAACAAGGACCAGGCAGAATATGTGAATAAAAGAAGCAGGTTGTGTATAACTTGCTTTTTAGTGTTCAAAGCAAAAACAGAACATAAGCCTGCATATGCTGGGAAAAGCAAAATGTTCAAACTTACATAATCAAAAAAAGGCAGTGGTGTTTCTCTTCTCTGACTTTTTAATATACATTATCATCATTAACCAATATTTTCATATCTTAAAGTGCTTGACACTATGCTAATAATTACATTATATTGAAGATCAACAGAAAAGATCCTTTCTACTATCAAAATTACTGTACTGACTTCTCATTAACATAATTTTGGAAAGAACCCATATTTATAATATAACTGATAATCTCCATTGATGAACACATGGATCTGAGAAGGGAAATTAGAGAAATTAACAGAAAAGTAAATATTTAAAACTATGCTTAACCATTTACAAAAGGATACATTCTACAACACAGGAAACATAGCCAATATTTTGTTACAGCTTATAAATAGAATATAACCTTTAAAATTGTGAATCACTATGGTGTATATAATATTGTACATTGACTAACTCTCAGTAAAAAACACTTATCCACTGGTTTTTAGTAATAATGACAGCACGTAGTAGTTGAACACCAAGTATTCTGCTGCTGCTGCTGCTGCTGCTAAGTCACTTCAGTTGTGTCTGACTCTGTGCAACCCCATAGATGGCAGCCCACCAGGCTCCCCTGTCCCTGGGATTCTCCAGGCAAGAACACTGGAGTGGGTTGCCATTTCCTTCTCCAGTGCTTGAAAGTGAAAAGTGAAAGGGAAGTTGCTCATTCATGTCTGACTCTTAGCGACCCCATGGACTGCAGCCTACCAGGCTCCTCTGTCCATGGGATTTTCCAGGCAAGAGTACTGGAGTGGGGTGCTGCTGTTACTTTTTAAATGTATGTATTATCTCCCACTTGTAAAAATAACTTTTTAAGGAAATTATTATTATTATTCCCATTTTATACAGGTGAAGAGAACAAATTCAGGCTCTATTATCTCAAAGTTCTTATAATTACATAACATTACTCATGGTGCTATGAGAAGAGGCAAAGCCACTATTTAACCCAAATTATTTTGAATTCTAAACCCATGACCTTTCCCTTTTACTCTGCTATTCTTCTGTTTTAATCTATGTAAAACTGTACCAACAGCCTACTGATTAACACATTGAGTTAACATAGTCATTTTAAAACTGATTTTTTTAAACTAATCAACTTTTAGCAATATTTTTATTTCATACTTTTAATTCTCCAACCGAGGCTTCAACAATACATGAACTGTGAACTTCCAGACGTTCAAGCTGGGTTTAGAAAAGGCAGAGTAACCAGGGATCAAATTGCCAAGATCACCTGGATTATCGTAAAAGCAAGAGACTTCCAGAAAAACATCTATTTCTGCTTTATTGACTATGCAAAAGCCTTTGAACTGTGTGGATCACAATAAACTGTGGAAAATTCTGAAAGAGATGGGAATACCAGACCACCTGACCTGCCTCTTGAGAAACTTATATGCAGGTCAGGAAGCAACAGTTAGAAGTAGACTTGGAACAACAGACTGGTTCCAAATGGGAAATGGAGTACGTCAAGGCCGTATATTGTCACCCTGCTTATTTAACTTCTATGCAGAGTACATCATGAGAAATGCTGGACTGGATGAGGCACAAGCTGGAGTCAAGATTGCCGGGAGAAATATCAATAACCTCAGATATGCAGATGACACCACCCTTATGGCAGAAAGGGAAGAAGAACTAAAGAGCTTCTTGATGAAAGTGAAAGAGGAGAGTGAAAAAGTTGGCTTAAAGCTCAACATTCAGAAAATGAAGATCATGGCATCTGGTCCCATCACTTCTTGGGAAATAGATGGGGAAACAGTGGAAACGGTGTCAGACTTTATTTTTTTGGGCTCCAAAATCACTGCAGATGGTGATTGCAGCCATGAAATTAAAAGACGCTTACTCCTTGGAAGGAAGGTTATGACCAACTTAGATGGCATATTCAAAAGCAGAGACATTACTTTGCCAACAAAGGTCCATCTAGTCAAGGTTATGGTTTTTCCAGTAGTCATGAATGGATGTGAGAGTTGGACTGTAAAGAAAGCTGAGTGCCGAAGAATTGATGCTTTTGAACTGTGGTGTTGGAGAAGACTCTTGAGAGTCCCTTGGACAGCAAGGAGATCCAACCAGTCCATCCTAAAGGAGATCAGTCCTGAGTGTTCATTGGAAGGACTGATGTTGAAGCTGAAACTCCAGTATTTTGTTTACCTGATGTGAGGAGCTGACTCGTTGGAAAAGACCCAGATGCTGGGAAAGATTGAAGGCGGGAAGAGAAGGGGACAACAGAGGATGAGATGGTTGGATGGCGTCACTGACTCAATGAACATGAGTTTGGGTAAACTTTAGGAGTTGGTGATGGACAGGGAGGCCTGGCGTGCTGCAGTCCATGGGGTCACAAAGAGTTAGACATGACTGAGTGACTGAACTGATTTCATACCATAACCTTTTTATTCATCTCTCACTATTTTTTTTCACCCAAAACATCCTTTAATAAAGAAGTAAACTCTAGAAATATAGGAGACAGTATTTTCAAAATGTCAGACTTCGTACTGATTTTCTATGTCTCTAGTGATAAATTTCATGCTATCATCTCCCTATTTTTTTCTCCTAGAAGTAATTACTGTATTCAAATTCATTGTGTATGAATGTCAAGTTCTTCTAGCATAGGACATTTCCTTAGAAACAGAATTTTTTCTATAATATTTGACTCTTAAAACTCTTTCCAACAATTAAAGAAAATACTCATTGAATGTAACTAGGCTTTCTTCAGATGTTATTAGACCACAGATGAACTTTTTTATCATGACATGAAAAAACCAAGCAAGATAACCTGCACAAATATATTCAGCCTCAAATAAGTAAATTGTCACTTAAGATGATGAACTGAGAAAGGAAGGAGATGACAGAAAATAAAAGGTAGCAAAAAGAATGTATGTATTCAGAGTTTTCATCAAAAGGCAAAAGAAAACAAAGATAATGATTTACTCAATCATTCCATTGTTTCATGGTCATTACAAGAGCTGATAACAGAGAAAAACATCAATATTCACTGCCACCACAAAGAGATACAAACTGATAATCACCGCCATTCATAGTATTCTTTCTAAAAGAAACTCTTTCTTCTTTTTTAAAATGTTAATTGTTATTACTTGGATGTTCTGAGTTTTTCTTGCTGCATGCAGTCTTTCTCTAGTTGCAGGAAACGAGAACCACTCTCTGGCTGCAGTGTCTTGGCTTATTGCAACAGCTTCTCTTGTTGCAAAGCACAGGCTCTAGGCTGTGTGGGCTTCAGTGGCTGAAACACATGGGCTCAGTAGTTGCAGTTCATGGTTTCTAGAGTGAGGGCTCAGTAGTTGTGATGCATGAGCTTAGTTGCCCCATGGCATGTGGGATCTTCCTGGACCAGGGATCAAACTGCATTGCAAGGTGGATTCTTAACCACTGGACTACCAAGGAAGCCACTAAAAGAATCTCTGTAGCCATGACAAATAAATAAATTGTACACAATTTCTAAGCATGATCTACAAATAATTAGCATTGTATTTCCTATTAAAATATAAAGTGTTCAGTTTGTCTAATTATGAAATTCAGTGTCTTTCCTCTCTGAAAAGAAAACGAAACTCTTTCTTTACTCCCCATTTGTAATGACACTGTTGTTGGTTTAAATTTTCTTACATCAGTAATAGTTTTCATGCCTCTTTCTAGTGTGAAATGTAGATTCCCAATTAGATTTCAAGTTAATTTAATTATTATAGTAAATAAATGAGCAGTTATCAGTTAGGATTAAGTTTAGATTAATGGATGGAGAAAATTGATATAGTACGGATATAGCAAGAAGATTAGAAAATACTTAGAGAATAATATTTTCAGCAAAGCTGATATTTTCTTCTTATTACTATTTTAAAATAGCAAAGGAAGTAACTAGTAAGCAAATGTTTCTGAAAATTCACAAGACCATTTAAATGCTGTAATGCAACAAAGGAAATCATAAACAAAATGAAAAAAAAAAAAGCCCATAGAATGAGAGAAAATATTTGCAAATAAGCAACCAATAAGGGATTAATCTCCAAAATATACAAACAGCTCACTCATAGACTGCCATTGTTTTCATGCTGAAGAAATAATAAAAAACTCTAAACTCAGCAGAATTCTATGCAGAGTAAATAATATGCTTTTTAAAAATAATATAAATTAATTTATTTTAATTCAAGGCTAATTACTTTACAATATTGCAGTGGTTTTGCCATTCACTAACATGAATCTGCCATGCGTGTATATGTGTTCCCCATCCTGAATCCCCCTCCCACCTCCCTCCCCATCCCATCCTTCTGGATCATCCCAATGCATCAGCCCCGAGCATCCTGTATCATGCATTGAACCTGGACTGGCAATTCATTTCACATATGATAATATACATGTTTCAATACCATTCTCCCAAACCATCCCACCCTTACCCTCTCCCACAGAGTCCAAAAGACTGTTCTATACATCTGTGTCTCTTTTGCTGTCTTGCATATAGGGTTATCGTTACCATCTTTCTAAATTCCATATATATGCGTTAGTATACTGTATTGGAGAAGGCAATGGCAACCCACTCTGCTACTCTTGCCTGGAAAATCCCATGGACGGAGGAGCCTGGTGGGCTGCAGTCCCTGGGGTCGCTAAGAGTCAGACACGACTGAGAGACTTCACTTTCACTTTTCACTTTCATGCATTGGAGAAGGAAATGGCAACCCACTCCAGTGTTCTTGCCTGGAGAATCCCAGGGACGGGGGAGCCTGGTGGGCTGCCATCTATGGGGTCACACAGAGTCGGACATAACTGAAATGACTTAGCAACAGCATGCTGTATTGGTGTTTTTCTTTCTGGCTTACTTCACTCTGTATAATAGGCTCCAGTTTCATCCACCTCATTAGAACTGATGCAAATGTATTCTTTTTACTGGCTGAGTAATATTCCATTGTGTATATGTACCACAGCTTTCTTATCCATTCATCTGCTGATGGACATCTAGGTTGCTTCCGTGTCCTGGCTATTGTAAACAGTGCTGTGATGAATATTGGGGTACACATATCTCTTTCAATTCTGGTTTCCTTGGTGTGTATGCCCAGCAGTGGGATTGCTGGGTTGTATAGCAGTTCTATTTCCACTTTTTTAAGGAATATCCACACTGTTCTCCATAGTGGCTGTACTAGTTTGCATTCCCACCAACAGTGTAAGAGGGTTCCCTTTTCTCCATACCCTCTCCAGCATTTATTGCTTGTAGACTTTTGGATAGCAGCCATTCTGACTGGCATGAAATTGTACCTCATTGTGGTTTTGATTTGCATTTCTCTGATAATGAGTGATGTTGAGGATCTTTTCTATGTGTTTGTCAGCCATCTGTACGTCTTCTTTGGAGAAATGCCTGTTTAGTTCTTTTGCCTATTTTTTGATTGGGTCATTTATTTTTCTGGAATTGAGCTGTAGGAGTTGCTTGTATATTTTTGAGATTAATTCTTGTCAGTTGCTTCATTTGCTATTATTTTCTCCCATTCTGAAGGCTGTCTTTTCACCTTGTTTACAGTTTCCTTCATTGTGCAAAAGCTTTTAAGTTTAATTAGGTCCCATTTGTTTATTTTTGCTTTTATTTTCAATACTCTGGGAGGTGGGTCATAGAAGATCCTGCTGTGATTTATGTTCGAGAGTGTTTTGCTTATGTTTTTCTCTAGGGTTTTATACTTTCTGGTCTTACATTTAGATTTTTAATCCATTTTGAGTTTATTTTTGTGTATGGTGTTATAAAGTGTTCTAGTTTCATTCTTTTGCAAGTGGTTGACCAGTTTTCCCAGCACCACTTCTTAAAGAGATTGTATTTTCTCCATTGTATATTCTTTCCTCCTTTGTTGAAGATAAGGTGTCCATAAGGGCATGGGTTTATCTCTGGGCTTTCTATTTTGTTCCATTGATTTATATTTCTGTCTTTGTGCCAGTACCATACTGTCTTGATGACTGTAGCTTTGTAGTAGAGCTTGAAGTCAGGCAGGTTGATTCCTCCAGTTCCATTCTTCTTTCTCAAGATTGCTTTGGCTATTCAAGGTTTTTTGTATTTCCATACAAATTGTGAAATTATTTGTTCTAGTTCTCTGAAAAATACATTTGGTAGTTAGCACAGAAATAAATGCAAAAGAAACAAAAGAAACCATGGCAAAAATCAACAAAACTAAAAGCTGGTCTTTGAGAAGATAAATAAAATTGACAAACCATTAGCCAGACTCACCAAGAAACAAAGGGAGAAGAATCAAATCAACAAAATTAGAAATGAAAATGGAGAAATCACAACAGATAACACAGAAATACAAAGGATCATAAGAGACTACTATCAGCAACTATATGCCAATAAATTGGGCAACTTGGAAGAAATGGACAAATTCTTAGAAAAGTACAACTTTTCAAAACTGAACCAGGAAGAAATAGAAAATCTTAACAGACCCATCACAAGCATGGAAATTGAAACTGTAATCAGAAAGCTTCCAGCAAACAAAAGTCCAGGACCAGATGGCCTCATAGCTGAATTCTACCAAAAATTTTAAAGAAGAGCTAACACCCATCCTACTCAAACTCTTCCAGAAAATTGCAGAGAAAGGTAAACTTCCAAATTCATTCTATGGGGCTACCATCACTCTAATACCAAAACCAGATAAAGATGCCACAAAAAAAGAAAACTACAGGCCAATATCACTGATGAACATAAATGCAAAAATCCGTAACAAAATTCTAGCAAACAGAATCCAACAACATATTAAAAAAATCATACATCATGACCAAGTGAACTTTCTTCCAGGCATGCAAGGATTTTTCAATATCTGCTAATTAATCAACATTATATACCACATCAACAAATTGAAAGATAAAAACCATATGATTATCTTAATAGATGCAGAGAAAGCCTTTGACAAAATTCAACATCCATTTATGATTTTTAAAAACCTCCATAAAGCAGGAATAGAAGGAACATACCTCAACATAATACAAGCTATATATGATAAACACACAGAAAACATTATCCTCAATGGTGAAAAACTGAAAGCATTTCCCCTAAAGTCAGGAACAAGACAAGGGTGCCCACTAGTATTCAACATAGTTTTGGAAGTTTTGGCCACAGCAATCAGAGTAGAAGAAGAAATAAAAGGAATCCAGGTTGGAAAAAAAGAAGTAAAACTCTCACTGTTTGCAGATGACATGATCCTCTACATAGAAAACACTAAAGATTCAACCAGAAACTTCAGTTCAGTTCAGTTCAGTTCAGTCGCTCAGTCGTGTCTGACTCTTTGCGACCCCATGAATCCCAGCATGCCAGGCCTCACTGTCCATCGCCAACACCTGGAGTTTACTCAAACTCATGTCTATCAAGTCAGTGATGCCATCCAGCCATCTCATCCTCTGTCGTCCCCTTCTCCTCCTGCTCCAAACCCCTCCCAGCATCAGAGTCTTTTCCAATGAGTCAACTCTTCGCATGAGGTGGCCAAAGTACTGGAGTTTCAGCTTTTGCATCAGTCTTTCCAATGAACACTCAGGACTGATCTCCTTTAAAATGGACTGGTTGGATCTCCTTGCAGTCCAAGGGACTCTCAAGAGTCTTCTCCAACACCACAGTTCAAAAGCATCAATTCTTCGGCACTCAGCCTTCTTCACAGTCCAACTCTCACATCCATACATGACTACTGGAAAAACCATAGCTTTGACTAGACGGACATTTGTTGGCAAAGTAATGTCTTTGCTTTTGAATATGCTATCTAGATTGGTCATAACCTTCCTTCCAAGGAGTAAGCGTCTTTTAATTTCATGGCTGCAATCACCATCTGCAGTGATTTTGGAGCCCGAAAAAATAAAGTCTGACACTGTTTCCATTGTTTCCCCATCTATTTCCCAAGAAGTGATGGGACCAGATGCCATGATCTTCATTTTCTGAATGATGTGCTTTAAGCCAGCTTTTTCACTCTCCTCTTTCACTTTCATCAAGAAGCTCTTTAGTTCTTCTTCCCTTTCTGCCATAAGGGTGGTGTCATCTGCATATCTGAGGTTATTGATATTTCTCCCGGCAATCTTGACTCCAGCTTGTGCCTCATCCAGTCCAGCATTTCTCATGATGTAATCTGCATAGAAGTTCAATAAGCAGGATGAGAATATACAGCCTTGACGTACTCCTGTTGCTATTCGGAACCAGTCTGTTGTTCCATGTCCAGTTCTAACTGCTGTTTCCTGACCTGCATATAAGTTTCTCAAGAGGCAGGTCAGGTGGTCTGGTATTTCCCACCTCTTTCAGAATTTTCCACAGTTTATTGTGATCCAGACAGTCAAAGGCTTTGGCATTGTCAATAAAGCAGAAATAGATGTTTTTCTGGAACTCTCTTGCTTTTTTCCATGATCCACCAGAAAATTACTAGAGCTAGTCAATGAATATAGTAAAGGTGCAGGATATAAAGTTAACACACAGAAATCCCTTGCATTCTTATACATGAACAATGAGAACACAGAAAGAGAAATTAAGGAAATAATTCCATTCACCATTGCACTGAAAAAAATAAAATACTTAAGAATATATCTACCTAAAGAAACAAAAGACCTATATATAGAAAAGTATAAAACACTGATGAAAGAAATCAAAGAGGACACAAATAGATGGAGAAATATACCAGGTTCGTGGATTGAAAGAATCAGTATAGTGAAAATGAGTATAGTACCCAAAACAATCTATTGATTAAATGATATGCTTTTTAAAACACCTTTTAGACGGTCTAATAGTATGGACTACAGCCCGTCAGGCTCTTCTGCCCATGGAATTTTTCAAGCAAGAATAAAGGAGTGGGTTTTTGTTTTTTTTTCTTTTTTGGCTTACTTGTTCAGTCACGCTGTGGGGAGGGAGGGATGCTGCAAACAAGTAACACTGGCATGTGCTTGCAGTGTTTCAGCCCCACTAGGCCTGCCTCTGCTCACGGCGCACACCGCTCAGGCTCCACGTGGCTCTGCCGGGAACCGTCTGAGGCTGGCTCTAGGCTGCATGCACCTCCCCGGTCTAAGTCACTCAGGCTTGGCGCTCAGGTAGCCCTCAGAGGAACAGATTCAGTTGGGCCTGTGTTTTGTGCCCTTCCCAGGTCCAAGTAGCTCAAGTGTTTGGCGAGCACAGTTGCTGCGACTTATCACCTTTCCTGTCTCTGCTGCTCAGTTTTCTGGGTGTATTGCTGGCGTCCCTTCTCTGGCAGCTGATGACTGTCCAGAACCCCCAGAAGTCTTAGTTAGCAAAGAAGCCTGCTTGCATTTTGATAGGTAATGTCTCTCTTGGGCTGCAATTGGCCCCTTCCAGCCCTTACGGCTCTGTCTGCCTGTCACTGGAGGGTGATGGTCTGCAGCCGGCTATTTCTGTTCCATCCTTTGTTCTGTGCATGGTCCTAGGGATGTCTTATGTTCAAGCTTTTTGTGTGGTAGCTATCCTACAGTCTGGTTTCCTAGCCCAAGTTAGTTTGCTCTGGTTACGCATGGAAACATCCTAGATGTCCATCAGCGGATGAATGGATAAGAAAGCTGTGGTACATATACACAGTGGCGTATTACTCAGCCATTAAAAAGAACACATTTGAATCAGTTCTAATGAGATGGATGAAACTGGAGCTGATTATACAGAGTGAAGTAAGCCAGAAAGAAGAACACTAATACAGTATACTAACACATATATATGGAATTTAGAAAGATGATAATGATAACCCTGTATGTGAGATAGCAAAAGAGACACAGATGTATAGAACGGACTTTTGGACTCTGAGGGAGAGGGAGAGGGTGGGATGATTTGGGAGAATGGCACTGAAACATGTATACTATCGTGTAAGAAATGAATCTCCAGTCTATGTTCGATACAGGGTACAGGATGCTTGGGGCTGATGCACCGGGATGATCCAGAGAAATGATATGGGGTCGGAGGTGGGAGGGGGGTTCAGGATTGGGAACTCAAGTACACCCATGGTGGATTCATGTCAATGTATGGCAAAACCAATACAGTATTGTAAAGTAAAATAAAGTAAAAATAAAAATTAAAAAAAAAGAGTGGGTTGCCATTTCTTACTCCAGGGGATCTTCCTGACCTAGGGATTGAACCTGAGTCCCTGGCATCTCCTGCATTGGCAGGCAGATACTTTACCACTCTACCACTTGGAAGCCCCACTCATGCAGCTGAATATAAAAAAAATCCCCAAACAACCTGATCAAAAAACGGGTGGAAGATCCAAATAGACTTTTTTTTTTTTTCCCAAAGACATAAGGATGGCCAAGAAGTGCATGAGAAGATGCTCAGCATCACTAATTATTAAAGAAATGAGAATAAAAACTATAATGAGGTTTTATAACCTCATTCTAACCTTATTCCAGTTAGAATGGTCATCATCAGAAAATCTACAAACAATAAATGCCGAAGAGGGTATGAAGAAAAGGGAGCATTCATACACTGTTGATGGACTGTAAATTGGGTCATCCATTATGGAGAACTGTATGGAGGTACCTTAAACAGCTAACTATAGAAATACCATATGATCCGAACCCCACTCCTGTGCATATATCCAAAAAAGAGCATAATTTGAAAAGATACCTGCACCCCAATGTTTAGCTCTGTTTACAATAGCCAGGACATGGAAGCAGTGTAAATGTCCATGGACAGAGGAATGAATAAATTGTGGTACGTATATACATGGAATATCACTTAGCTATGAAAAAGAACGAATGTCATTTGCAGCAGCCTGGATCAACCTAGAGACTGTCATACTGGGTGAAGTAAGTCAGACAGAGAAAGATAAATTCCTTCTCTGATGATACTGCTTATATGGGGAATCTAAAAATATGGTATAAATGAACGTATTTACAAAACAGAAATGGAGTCACCAATATAGAAAAAAAACTTACAGTTACCAAGGGGTGAGGGAAAGGAGGGATAAATTGGGTTATTTAGACTGACATGTACATACTAATATATATATAGTGTATAAGTAATATGAACTTTTTACAATAGCATGTGGAACTCTACTCAAGGCTCTATAATGACCTAAATGGGAATAGAATCTAAAAACAAGTGGATATATGTATATGCATTACTGATTCACTTTACTGTATAGCAGAAATCAATGCAAAATTATAAATCAACTATACACCAATAAAAATTAATTAGGGAAAATTGTTGTAATGCATATGGATAAACATATATATATATATCAATCACACCTTTTGCCCACAAATTCTCAATAAGATCATTATAAGACATTGTTTTTTAATGCTATAAATTTGTGAAAACTTAACCACACAGGGCAAATATTTACTTTCCAAAAATACATTAAAGAAAATATTAGGGTAAAAGTTAATGGTAAAACTCAGAACTTCTCACCCTTCCTTGAAGTCCATACCATTTTACCATCTAAAAGGTGCTTTAAAAAAGCATATCATTGATCTTGCATAAAATCCTGCTGAGTTTAGAATCTTTTATTACTTCAGTATGAAAAACAATGGCAGAAAAGCCAAATTAAATGTGACAGAAAGTTGTTAAAGTGCTCATTACCATTTTTCTGACAGTGATTTATTCTTGAATCTGTAATACAAAAATATAATGAGAGTTTTTCCAGAATCAAAAGAAAAAGTGTTCTGAGACAGAAAATACATGCATTTACTTTCTTTCTAATTAACAAGAGGAAAATAAACATAGCATCTGGCACATGAGCATGCTAAAACAACACTGCTCTGTAAATATGACTACGCAACCCATTTTCAGGATCCAGATCAGAACACTTGCAAATACTTTGGTGTTGCTCCCAAGTTAGAAATGCATGGTATATATTTAAAATAGGGATTATCTAAATAATACATTTGTGATTACTTCATAACAAAAACAAACACATTTTATGATTATCTAAATAAAAACAACAACAAAACCCTCTATGTCCAGAATCACTTCTTTGAAACTCATAGTCTAAGAATAGCCATTTGATTTAGTCTTCTCATAAGTTCACGAAGTTGGATAATGGAGATAGTATATTATGTAAGTGATATTAGAATCTATGGCATTAGTAAGGAACACTTGAAAATGTTTTTCTCTTCAAGGAACATTCTAGTAAACCCTTTTAGGGTTTATCAAAATTTATTAAGGGGAAAATTATTCTTAAAGAACTATGTTGGTTTGAAGGGTTCGCTAACAACATTTATATACTGATTGCCATATATATGCCAGGATAATGCTGGGAAAAAGATGCACAAGACATTGTTCCTATTCCCCAAATGGCTTTCTATTCAGTGGGAAGCTAAGATATTAACACAAACAAGTGGGATACTCGGCAGAAGAAATTGTGATAAAGACGCTTCTGAAGAAAAACGTTCCAGGAAGTGGGGGCATCTACTGCCAGCATCTACTGGCAGAGGGGAAAATTAGAAGAGCTCCCTGTGGGCTTCAAATTTAAAAACCCAATATGGGATTTGTGTTAGTTGATCTCTGGGAGCAGAACCAAGGAGACTGTTTAAAGCAAAACAAAAGATGTGCATGAGTTGTTGTTGTTGTTGTGTTTTTTTTTTTAAGTGAAAATGCTTGTCTCTCAGTTGTGTCCAGCTCTTTGTGACCCCATGGACTAAAAGCCACCAGGCTTCTCTGTCCATGTAATTCTCCAGGCAAGAACACTGGAGTGGGTTGTCATTCCCTTCTCTAGGGGATCTTCCCCACCCAGGGATCGAACCCTGTCTCCTGCATTGTAGGCAGGTTCTTTACAGCCTGAATGATGAGGGAAGCCCAAGTATATGAGATGGAAATATGTAAAACAGGGTCACCACCAAGTGGGGTTTCAGGACAAATAACTGGGAAGTGATGAGTTGCATCACTTAGCGGAAAAAGACTCTGAAATTGAGGTTAGGACTTTAAAAGTTACTAATGGACCATACCTATCAGAGCAACAGGAATAAATTATTTCTAAATGGGAAGCAAGCCTATATTCCATTTTTTGCTAGTCTGAAAATATCAGTTGCCCTTGTTGAAGTGGCCCTGGTTTGAATATGTTTGAGAATCATCATCACAGAAGATAATTCAAAATCATTTATAAATATGATTTGTTGGGCCAAATCAATAAAATGTAAAATTCATCAATTGGGCTGGTTTGGTTCTTTCCATTACAATGGTCTGGGATTATCATATTTCTTATCAGCATTTACTTCCAAGAATATGCATGGATCTGAATAGCTGCTTGCTAAGATGTAAAAAACAAAATGCTCCATCCAAGTTTTTGGGTTTGCTTGGACACTTTATAAAATCATAGGTGCTGTTCAAAGCGGACATCCTGAAACCTGGCATGCCAGGCTTTGAGGGAGCAGCATGGGAGATGATGCATGTGAGACAGGATGGAGTTTCTCCTTGGATGAAGTCTCAGATACTTAGCAAGCCAACACTGAGCACCACAGCCAAGACCCTCAATATCTGAAGCAACATGCCATGATTCACATACAAAGAAAGATGTGGCATTGCAGTCTTCACTTTCTTCTTATCCATTTGTTTTTGTCACTGAATTAACAAATATGTAAGAAACCTCTAGGGAAAAAATCATTAAGCTAAACCCTCATCTATTTCTTTACCAGTTGGAGAAATGTTTTCAATATTGAATTATTCCATTTTAATTAGGTTATTTAATTTGTACCTAATTATTAATGATTGTTAGAAAAATATTATATATTCTACAAATTATACTCTAATATTGAAAATAAT
>SJYQ01001547.1:666656-677535 GCA_006410935.1 Redunca redunca | reverse complement strand
TATTCAAAAGCAGAGACATTACTTTGCCAACAAAGGTCCGTCTAGTCAAGGCTATGGGTTTTCCAGTGGTCATGTATGGATGTGAGAGTTAGACTGTGAAGAAAGCAGAGTGCCAAAGAATTGATGCTTTCGAGCTGTGGTGTTGGATAAGACTCTTGAGAGTCCCTTGGACTGCAAGGAGATCCAACCAGTCCATTCTAAAGGATATCAGCCCTGGGTGTTCTTTGAAGAAATGATGCTGAAGCTGAAACTCCAGTACTTTGGCCACCTCATGCGAAGAGTTGACTCATTGGAAAAGATTCTGATGCTGGGAGGGATTGGGGGCAGGAGGAGAAGGGGACAACAGAGGATGAGATGGCTGGATAGCATCACCGACTTGATGGATGTGAGTTTGAGTGAACTCCGGGAGTTGGTGATGGACAGGGAGGCCTGACGTGCTGCGATTTATGAGGTTGCAAAGAGTCGGACACGACTGAGCAACTGAACTGAACTGTACTGAATATCCCATCGTGTATATGTACCATAGCTTATTTATCCAGAATGGAGATCCTTGATATCAAATTTGTGACAAAAATGTCCACTGTTATTTTTTATGTAAAATTCTTTAGCATAAAATTTCTTGTAAATAAATTATTTTGCTTGGTTAAAACTCATCTGGGACAACTGCATTGCAGCTAGGTAATCACACAAAGATATTTTAATCTGCAACATTTAAATCCGAAATAATTTACCTTCTCATTTAAGACAGATAAGCAGTAGGTAGGAGGGACATAATAACTTTTCCCCAAATTAGAATAGTTTAACATCAGATTTCTATTCAATGAAAATCAATACAAAAAGAAGGGATGAAAGCCAACCTAATAATCTACCTTACATACTTATCACATTTTCCTACCTAATACATGTCTAATATTCGTCTCTTACTGCCTGGAATGAACTTTTGTGGGTTTGTAGGCTAGAGAAGAATGATGAGGCAGGGCTATTAGATTTAAGTTGTTTTCTTTAATCTGTGAAGCAAATAACTATGGTAACAGGCACTATATGATACCTAGTTTTCTGACAAGGGTCCCCAACACTGCTTTCCAAAAGCACAGTACAACTTAATGATCACATCCTGGTGGGAGTTGGTAATTGGCAAATGAGGTATACTCAACACAGAGCCAAAACTTTGTTCTTCAACCAAATAACTGTTATTGCTGAAAATCAGTTTTCTAAGAGATTGCACTTTTCAAGTCTTAGACATACCAATGACTTTAAAATGATAGCCTGATATACCTATTTGGATAATACTTCTTTTTTCTTGCTCTAGTCTAATTTATCTCTTCCTCCCCCTAAGGTCGTCAAGGCTTGCTGTCAATTAGCTCCAAGAATCATAACAAAAGTTCTGTAAGAGAAGATTGACAATACTAATTATTGGAAACAGTTTTTGGATTTCTAGTTGCCTTGTCAGATCTTACAGTGCCGCCTTAAATGACTATATTATTTTTTCAGGCATATGTGGTGGTTTTAAAAGTCAAACTGATTACTGTGGATTTGATTCTCTATGAAATACAAGGGTAGGTGGTTTTTGAATAGAACCCAGGGCAAAAACCCAGTTTAGGTTTTCTGGTTACAAAAAATAGAAAATGACTCTGGTTAATTGGAGTCACAAAAGAATTTATTGAGACTATATCACAGGTGCTCATAGAATAGACTGACATTTCCTGTTAGATTTCTCTTCTGAACATGAGTGATCAGACCTCAGGTCAACAGAAAAGTGAAAAATATGTTAAATACTTGTGAACTGTTAATTGAATTTATTCAAGTCATCTGAAAAGAAAAACATCTCATCTCTTTTTGCTTTTGAGGTTTGTATAACCTCAGGTGATTAGTGAGTGCCTACTATGAGTTATTTAACTTTATAAAATTAAAATTTGATACACTGAAAATTACTACTTCACAAAGAATTCTTTACTTATGTCACCTCTAGAGAAACATGTAATAACATGGATTGGATGAGTGCATACAGTTTTTTTTTCATAACTTTTGAATTGCTCCACCTTAAATAAATTGAAACATTACTCTGGAATAAATGAACTACAGAGTTCAAATCAAGTGCGATAGAATGTCATTGGCATGGGTTCAAGGCAATGGCTCTCTTCCACTATAGCATACTGGTCATTCCAAATTTGAGAGGGCTGAATTCACACAAAAGTGAACTTCAAGAGTGGAAGAAGTTTCAAGAGGTAGCTTGGCAGAGGGAGAGAGAAAAAGTCTTGTTATAAGAAAGTTTTGGGAGGATGACAAGCAGTCTGACTATAGTATGGTTTTTGTTGAAGGGAATAGTTGAGAATGGGCTTACCTCGTAGCTCAGTTGGGAAAGAATCTGCCTGCAATGCAGGAGACCCGGGTTCGACTCCTGGGAAGATCCCCTGGAGAAGGAAATGGCAACCCACCCCAGTATTCTTGCCTGGAAAATCCCATGGACAGAGGAACCTAGAAGGCTAAAGTCTGTGGGGTCACAAGAGTCAGACACGACTTAGCGACTAAACCACCACCAGCATAGTTAGGAATGGGCTTCCCTGGTAGCTCAGCTGGTAAGGAATCTGCCTGCAGTGTGGGGTACCTGGGTTCAATCCCTGGGTTGGGAAGATTCCCTGGAGGAGGAACCCATGGCAACCCACTCTAGTATATCCCCATGGACAGAGGAGCCTGGCGGGTTATAGCCTGTTGAGTCACAGAGTCAGACATGACTGAGTGACTAAGCACAGTACAGCATATAGTTAGAAATAAGTTTAGATCAACAAGTAAAGACTAAATTCTGATGGGTGACATTTAAGTCAAAAAGGAAGAATGTCACAGATTCTCATAGAACAGGTAATAATGCTGGAAACAGTTTCAAAAAGCTGTCTATAACCAAGAAGAGCTAGACGAAAGGAATCAGCAAAGAAATATCGAATATAAAACAAAACAGCGTCATTGCAAGGATGGGAGCACTCCAGAAGTGTTCCTGCTAGTTACTTGATATTGGTCACTGAACTACAGTGCCACAGTGTACAGTATCTAAATGGCCTATTTATTTAATATTACTTACTCAGGATACAAATTATAAGTAGGAACACTTGGGTAGCAGAACATAGGTTACTCCCTTGTTCCACAGCTACTGGCCAGTGAGATGGAGGTGGGGATGACCTTCTCATATATTCTCTAGAGGAGACAGCATCCAGCCTCCTGCTGTAATTCACACTAATGTGAGATTCCTTCAAAATATGATGGGTTCAACTGCTAGAAAATCAAAACTAAGTTATTATATCTGATACAGGGAGTGGACTTTATTAACCAGAATTGGCTTTATCTGATTTATATTAAAGGGGCTTCCCAGGTGGCACACTAGTCATAAAGAACATGCCTCCCAGTGCAGGAGACACGAGAGACATAGATTCGATCCCTGGGTTGGGAAGATCCCCTGGAGGAGGGCATGTCAACCCACTCCTGTATTCTTGCCTGGAGAATCCCTTGGATAGAGAACACTGGCAGTCTACAGTCTATAGGATTGCACAGTTGGACAAAACTGAAGCGACTTGGTACACACACAAGCACAAGGTATATTAAAGAAGCAAGAAACTATATGATGTAGCACAAAACCTAGCTCAGAAACCATTGGTAGGCTGGGCTAAAGAGAGGGTGAAAGTGTGCAATGGTACCACTGAGTGGTAATCTTTGCCTCACCTGGGCCTGAAACTACAGGTGTGGCTTGACCTCCTTCTGTATAATCTAAAGGACAAATAGAATCAAAGCTATATTTCAGTAGGAACTCTGTTGTTGCTGTTTAGTCACTAAGTCATGTCTGACTCTTTTGCAACCCCATGGACTGTAGCTCACCAGGCTCCTCTGTCCATGGGATTTCCCAGGCAAGAATAATGGAGGGGGTTGCCAATTCCTTCTTCAGAGGATCCTCCTCACCCAGGGATCGAGCCTGCCTTTCCTGCATTGTGGGTGGATTCATAACTATTCAGCTACCTGGGAAGCCCAGGAACCCTGTTATACTTTCTATTACCATACGAGTATTCCTGGAAAATTACTACACCTGATCCTGTAGAACCCTAGATTTCTCAATTGGACACCAATAATTGATCTATATTGAGGTAAAAGTCTAGAAGAAAGACATGTGCTGACCTTTGTGGTTTTTTTGTCATCTATCAGTGTGATATTCAAGGTCAGTGTTTTCCTGCTCATTAGTAAGGAGGCACAGTTCTCAGGGAAAATACCTTAAGCAGGCCAGTTCTCATTTTTGACTATGAAAAGAAGAGAGAAAGAAGAAAAAAAAGTCAGACACAAGCACATACATGCTCAAAGTAGAGCAGAAGCATCAGTGACAAGGAAAGATTTACAAAAATGTTGCCACTATGTTCTTCATCTTGGCTAATAGAGCTGCTTCCACCAGCTTTAAAATACTGCACAAAGCTGGTAAAATGCTCAGGATCCAACAGACTCTTGAGGCATGTGAGTTGAATTGAATTGACTTGGACTTTCAAGGGGTTATCTGTATTTTCATAAATGGTACTCTTTGGTGACATTTTGGACTTTAAAGTTCATTATCAGTTTGAAACAATACATTTTTCTGTTAGTTAAGAGTTGATATATTATTTATTCATGTATTTTTGGCAATGTAATTTTTTATTAGTAATAAAAAATTTAGTGGTAATTTCAATCCAAGCGAGAAACATGAGGCCCAGCATCTACATCCTGACCTTGTTTATTTCAACTTCATGTTTTAAATTATGATGTCAGTTTAGAATACAAACAAAAAAAAAATGAAGATGTGAGCTATCACAGCTGGCCCTGAAGGCAGTTCCAGTTTTGGCAATCAACATTAATTATTTTAAAATGTCTTAACTGAAAGATCTTTTTCACACATGATCATGACACTGGCTATAAACCATTTTAGCCACCAGTCAGTATAGGAGGGATTTAGGGGAAGTATCACATCAATTCAAAGAAATTTTATTCATTATATATTTTAAAAATATTTCCTGGCAGAGGGTAAAAACCTTGGTTTACATTGATGTTACCACATCTGGAAGTTTCTTCATCTCTGCTAATACACAATTAAGCCCAAATACTAAGTATGACAGCATAATTTAACTGGTTATGTTTACCACAAAATTAAATTCACTGCTTGATAGAATTAAATCCTCTACTTGATAAAAAACCTTTCTTTATATTCTATTTATTTAATCATTTCACAACAACCATATAAAAAAGATTTTATTATTGTTTTCACTTCAAGGATAAGGAAATGCAAGCATGGTGGTTTAAGTAACTTGGGATCTTACAGCCAATAAACCCTGGTTAGGCTGTGCTCCTAAAAGCTACAGATACACATCCATGTGGAAAATCAACAGCCTTTGTCACTGCTATTTTAGACCCTAGATTGCACTAATGGGGGAGGGAGTGTCTATTTATTCATATTTAGGATATGTGATTAATACTCTCAAGGAAGTCTGCTTATACACTTCACCACATCTTGACCTTTGCAATGGTCATGCCAAAGGAAATTCTTCCAGTAGCTTTGGTAAATAGCTGATTATATATCCTATAATATTAATTGTTCTAATTTTTAGTAAATGAAGCCCAGTAGTTCAACACATGATTTAAAATAATCTTATTAGCTAGTGTCATGTGGTAAATCTTAGAGTACCATCTAATTAAGCTACTTTTAGAACATATAAACACATCTTCATTGTCATTTGAACTGCTGATTAGTGGTAAATCACTCTTTTACATGAAATTTGGGTTATTGTGCAGGACTGAAAGAATTTGAAAGGAGCTAATGGAAAACCCAGCCGGCTAAAGTGCTTTAATGGCTTTATGTCTTACAAGATCTAGAATTTTATTCATTCTAATTTGAAGAGAAAACCTTTTTAAAAAAAAATCTGGGGCTTAACAAATGACCTGATTTCTAACAAAAAGCATTAGATGTTTGATAATCTTACAACTGGCTGGCTATATTTTCTTCAGTTTATTCAAAATATTTCAAACATCTGGAGGAATCTAAAAATGAATATGTGCTAAATAAGGGTGAGTTAATCAGCTCAACTCTTGAAAAATAAAAGAGGAAATATATACACAATAAATGTATTACTTGCCTAAAATTGCCATCTACCAGGGAGTGTTTTCAAACCTTGTTAATTGCTCTCCAATCTTTGAAAGTATGCTTAGCATATATCTTTAATACATATAATTTTCAAATTTATTTATAAATTATAAACATGTCCAATTCTAAGGAAAATTATTATGCACAAATATGAAATTTCATGTGGATGAGATAAACCTGTTATGAATCATTATTTATTTTACTTTAAATTGTACAAAAGCAAAACTCTTTCAGTTGTCATTAAAAATAGCTTTTAATGCCCAAATTTTAAACATTCACTACCAACTTGTCTTCTAAACCTCATTAACTGATGTAAAAGACAAAGCATATACTTATAATGTGAATTTTTTTATTAACAATGGTAGATACAATTTCTATTCAATGGTCTTCTACATAATTTCAACTTTGTGGCTGACACCTTGACACATGTCACTATGTCATCATCATTACCTTGTGATATGACTGAGGAAGAGTTTCTACAAGGAACAAGAAATGTTTGCTCTACCATTTTCTTGTCTTTTGCTTCAGTCTATGTTATACGTATTATTTTCCACTTGCAGCTTCCTTGAATAAAGCTTTTTTCCTTTACCAGTCTATTTGGTGAGAGTTAGTTTAGCTTGCAAATCTGCTTACCAGGCACACAAACATGAATTCAATATTATAAGCAGAGAAAGAGGTGGAATTCCATTTTTCAGTCCTTGGCACCAAAAATGAAGTCTATTTCAGCACTTTGGTGGGTGGTGTACACACGTGTGTGAACATGTACATATACAAATTGACAACATACACAAGGTGCCATTTCAAAGCAGAGGATTTCGTTATGCTCTTGCAATTGTCTCATTCCATGTAATTCAGTTAAATTGAGTAAGTATGTAATAACCACATGCTGGGGCTTCTCAGGTGGCTCAGCGGTAAAGAATCCTCCTGTCAAATAGGAGAAGCAGGTTCAATGCCTGGGACAGGAAGATCCCTGGAGGAGGATATACAAACCCACTCCCGTATCCTTGCCTGGCAAATCCCATGGACAGAGGAAACTGGGGCCTACAGTCCATGGAGTCACAAACAGTTGGACACAATTTAGCAACTAAACCACTAAACCACCATCAATCCCATTCTAGATGCATCTGCTAGTCATATATTTCTAGTTACTAGAATCCTTCTCCTCTACAAAACTTTGCAATCATAACTTCACTCACCTTCACAATTCTTTTCCTTTGTGAATTCTTTCCAAGACTTTCTAAACCTCTGATATAGTCCAAATCTTCATAACCTTTGAACTTTTTGAAATGCTCTATTCTTAATGCTTGGAACAGTGCTTGGCAGAGAATAGAAACTCAAGAAATATTTATTGAATAAATGAACAAAGAAATGAATTAAAGGGCAAAGCGTGTCCTACTCTCTCTTCGCAATTAGCTGAGTATTTTCATATGAAATGCTCTGAGAGGTCCTGCAATGAGGACATTCATTTAACTCTGCCTTTCCTAAGCTTATCCTTTTCTCTCTTAATCTACTTACATAAAACAATTTCTGGGAAACATGCTCTGGGAAATGCAAAGATGGGGAACCAGCTACACTGATGTACTAGAAAGTTTAATGTTCTAAAAGTGTTGTCCACTTTGTGATTTTAAAGTTCAATCAAAATAATGATGACCCAGGTCTTTTGTTACATTTTGTGTAACATCAAGAATATATTTATTAACTGTAAATGTCTATACCTCCTTTTTTATACACATGATCCATTAGTGGTATAAGATAAGAAGAAAATATGCATTTCTCTGCACTGTATTAAGAATTCCCAGTATGTTCAATGATCAGTCATTAGAAGTGATTAGAGGAGGCCAAATGAGAATTGATTTGGAGTTACATAACCAAAGCAAGAGGATCACTACAAACTCTCATTCAATTATTTCTATAATGTAGAGGCAGCAGAAATTGAAGATGTTTCAAGAAGACCATGATTCATTTCTTTCAGTTTTTAAAGTAAGATTTCCTGGCTGAGTCTACATTGCTTTGTCCTACACTTAAAGAAAGAAGTTGGAAAGAAAAATAAAGGAGAAGAAATAAGATAAAAGATTTGCCATAATTTTCAATGTCATTATTGCTATAGAGCAAGAGTCAGCAAACTTTTTCTAACAAAGGCCAGATAGTAAACATTTTAGGCTTTGTGGACCACATGATCTTCATCAACCCTGCCATTAAGCATGAAAGCAGTCAATATAATAAAGAACAGAATAATGTGAAACTTTATCTACCTATTTATCTATAAAACGTTATCTACCAAAATTGGCAGTGGGCTGGTTTTGGTACACAAGTCATGGTTTGCTGACTTCTGCCATACAGAACAAAAGTTCCTCCCTCCATAATTCTAATCATGTGTGATAGAGTTTGTGACCTCTAGTATGTGGGGATTTAAGAGTTTTCTCAAAGTAGAATATTTTCTTACATTTTATCAGCCTTTGTGCTCTAAGTTCTCATTGTTCTTATTTTATCTATTTCTTTAACATATTTCCATAAAGACTTTTCTTAAAAAGTACTACTAGATTAATACTTGGTAATTCATTTAGTTATTCACTCATGTTGGGAGATCATTGATGGGTGACATAGAGATAAAACTTATTTGGGGACTTGTTGGAAGAGTAGGGCAGAGAAGGGCAGCTGAGATGCATCCAGGGCCCTCTTGAAATTTCAGGCTACCTGGAAAAAAACAGAGTGAGGAGAGGGGACAAAGCAAAGGAGAGATATGGCTTGCCAAAATCAGACCTCCTTGTTTAGTTTCTGTAAGGTTAATTTTCATCTTCAAGTATATTTGGGCTCAGTTCTATGTCTGAACCCAGAAATATGGAATGATGTTTGTGAAGCATGTTTGGGGGATGGGAGGGGAAAAGAGAAAAGAGTAGGAATTGATGCTCCACTTTGGCACATGGGAGCTTTTTTCTTATTGTCTTATGTATGTGCTTGTGTGCTAAGTTGCTTCAGTTGTGCCCGACTCTTTAAGACCCTTTGAGACCCTATGGACCATAGCTCTCCAGGCTCCTCTGTCCATGGAATTCTCCAGGCAAGAATACTGGAGTGGGTAGCCGTGACCTCCTCCAGAGGATCTTCCCAACCCAGGAATCAAATCTGAATCTCTTGTGTCTCCTGCATTGGCAGGCAGGTTCTTTACCACTAGCATTACCTGGGAAGCCCAAATATGGATGTCATTCAATAGCTGTAGGTGCTTCGAATTATTTCACCTCCATTTATAAAGAGTTGAAAATGTCTCCAAATTCTTTCCTAACCTTTCCTGTATCTTGTGATTTACCCCTATCTTATCCCTTTCTTTTTGACTCTTCCTCCTTCCTTCTAACAATCAAAGTGGCAGAAGTATGTGAAAAAGACAAAGAGGTAAGTGGTAGGCTATGGTTAAGTTTCAGGAAGTGAGAGGCAGGAGTGAGAAGAGTACACTTTTGGTGATCTTAACCTCTCACTTGACATGACACATCATGATTTCTACAGAAATAAGCAACAGGTTTTCTTTAAATATCTTCGCAAGCACTATTTTAAGCATCAGGAAATAATATTATTTGAGTTTAATTTGAAGAAAGTAAAGGAGCACACCAATGAAGAGATAAAATAACTAACTTTAATGTAATTCCAATATGTATAGAAGATGTGAAATCCACCTACTTCTACAGCATTTACAATAATACAATCATTAGTAATTTAAAATGCTATGTTCTCCTGTGTAAATATGTCACCAGTATAAATCCTTTATTTCCAATAAATGGAAATTGCATTAAATTCTAAAAGCTTTAAGAAAGACTTTCTCAGCAATCAATGCAAAGAAATAGAGGAAAACAACAGAATGGGAAAGACTAGAGATCTCTTCAAGAAAATTAGAGATACCAAGGGAACATTTCATGCGAAGATGGCCTCAATAAAGGGCAGAAATAGTATGGACCTAACAGAAGCAGAAGATATTAAGAAGAGGTGGCAAGAATACATAGAAGAACTGTGCAAAAAAGTTCTTCAAGACCAAGATAATCATGATGGTGTGATCACTCACCTAGAGCCAGACATCCTGGAATGTGAAGTCAAGTGGGCCTTAGGAAACATCACTACAAAAAAAGCTAGTGGAGGTGATGGAATGCCTGTTGAGCTATTTCAAACCCTGAAAGATGATGCTGTGAAAGTGCTGCACTCAATATGCTAGCAAATTTGGAAAACTCAGCAGTGGCCACAGGACTGGAAAAGGTCAGTTTTTATTCCAATTCCAAAGAAAGGCAATGCCAAAGAATGCTCAAACTACCGCACAATTGCACTTATCTCACACACTAGTAAAGTCATGCTCAAAATTCTCCAAGCCAGGCTTTAGCAATATGTGAACCGTGAACTTCCAGATGTTCAAGGTGGTTTTAGAAAAGGCAGAGGAATCAGAGATCAAATTGCCAACATTCGCTGGATCATGGAAAAAGCAAGAGAGTTCCAGAAAAACATCTATTTCTGCTTCCTTGACTATGCCAAAGCCTTTGACTGTGTGGATCACAATAAACTGTGGAAAATTCTTCAAGAGATGGGAATACCAGACCACCTGACCTACCTCTTGAGAAACCTATATGCAGGTCAGGAAGCAACAGTTAGACCTGGACATGGAACAACAGACTGGTTCCAAATAGGAAAAGATGTACATCAAGGCTGTATATTGTCACCCTGCTTATTTAACTTCTATGCAGAGTACATCATGAGAAACGCTGGGCTGGAAGA
>SJYQ01001547.1:649582-666132 GCA_006410935.1 Redunca redunca | reverse complement strand
TTGTAGATTGCTTTGGGTAGTATATTCATTTTCACAATATTAATTCTTCCGATCCATGAACATGGAATATTTCTCCATCTATTAGTGTCCTCTTTGATTTCTTTCATCAATGTTTTATAGTTTTCTATATATAGGTCTTTAGTTTCTTTAGGTAGATATATTCCTAGGTATTTTATTCTTTTCATTGCAATGGTGAATGGAATTGTTTCCTTAATTTCTTTTTCTGCTTCCTCATTAATAGTGTAAAGGAATGCAAGGGATTTCTGTGTGTTGATTTTATATCCTGCAACTTGACTATATTCGTTGATTAGCTCTAGTAATTTTCTGATGGAGTCTTTAGGGTTCTCTATGTAGAGGATCATGTCATCTGCAAACAGTGAGAGTTTTACTTCTTCTTTTCCAATGTGAATTCCAACATCTCTTTTTTGATCAAAATAAAAAAATAGTCTCCCATCAAACTTGTAAGTTAATAAGTATGTTTCAGATTTAAAGTTTATGCCAAAGCAAATCGAATTCATCTTGCCTGACCAATAAAAACATAAAAGAAGCTCAGTTAACAAAATATCCTGTAAGAAAATGTGTCACTTATTTTTGAAAGTAATCTAATTTTATAGAAAATAATCATGTATTTATAAATATGTAGAAAATGAAGTTGTTTGCTCAGCTCTTCATATAGAAAATGCATTACAGTGAATATGAGTATCATTTACAATATAAGCAAAGCATGAAAGTTTAACCTATAATGCTAGTAAAAATATGCTTCATAATTCTATTTTTCTTCTTTTCAGTGATCAGTCACAGCCTCCAATATACAAATATCTAGACTAAAAACAATATAGTATGTCTCTGAAAGTTAGTCCAGATTTTTATCAACTGTAAATTCCCTCTCATTTGCTTGTATGTTTCTGTTTTATTTTTAATATTTTTCTCCAGATTGAATTTTTACCTTCCCTTCCCCATTTTTATACCATATCACACTTAGTAATAAGCTGAAAGAATCCACGCACTAAATACAATAACAGATTTGAGTTAATTACCCTGTAAAGCTCTTGACCTGGGCTGCAGTGACCTGAAGAAATGTTTTCAGTTGCTGCATACTTTTGCTCCAGTGGCTCAGACAGTAGGTAGCACCACTGAATCTGTAAGATGAGAGATTTCATTTTCTCTTCAAATGGCAAAGAACTCTTAAGTGGATAGAAAGGTCATCTCGCCCTTCCTCTGTTATAATGACACATAAAGCAGTCATCGGACGCATCCCAGAAGATGCACCTCTTCAAGAAAACAATCCAAGCGCTGTTTACATGTGTATATTTATAGCCAAAAAAGAAATAGAAAGGCAATAAATACTAAACCACCCTGTGATGTCTATTACATCTTTCAATCTGGTCTCACTAGCCAGAACCCAAGAGCCTCAACAAACAGGCTTAACAAATAAACAGCCTCTAATGACCTGATTCCCCACTGTCTGCAAAGGTGACATTGAAATCCGGTCAGCATCCTTACATCCTAACACCAGTGGTTTAAAAAAAGTATCTCCTTCTCTTCTTCAGTGATCTGTTTGAATCTGTGATATAGTTCCATTTACTATAGGGCTGTAAACCTCTTTCTTCTCCTAACATGTATATTGCTCTCAGAGCTCATCTAGTTTCTCTTATCCCTCTGATTACTCAAACCTCTTAATATTCTAAAGCTTTATAAATCCAGCCTTATTCATGAGACTGCCCTACCCTGAAGTAGTTTTACATTTCTCAATCTTCTAGAACATTTTCTATAACACACATGTTAGTACTTAAAAATAATATATATTTCATCCAAACATTTCACCAGTAAATCTTCACTTTCAAAAAAATTAAACTGTATTTGATTCAAGTTTCTATCTTGAAACTTATATGGGTTTTGAGGAAGATTATTTTTAGTTGCTAAAACATAATGTTTTAAACAGGCAATTTAAAGGGAAAAAAGAGAAGGACATTTTTGTTAGCAATGGCTTCTTGCTTTAATTCCTTTGTGAACATTTGATAGCAGATAGATTCAGACTGATGGAAAAGGAGTATCACTATATTTAGAGGAAGTTGTACAAAGAATAAAATGCTGAAAAATTCTCAGAATTACTTCCTGTTTTACAGTTGTTATGTCTGGAAATGTTGAGGATTTTGTTTGCCTTCCTTGCTCTTGGTATTTGATTTTCATTAAGTTTCAAACTTTGCTGTTTCACATTCAGACTTTTTGAACGTTATTCTATTGATAACTTTCTAAGGAGAGTTATATTTAACTTTAGATTAAGCCAAATTTCTAATTATTATTTCCCAGTTTTCACTTCTAAATCCCACTGTCATGGAATTGACATGTTATGATTGATATAAACGTTTTACTGGTGTTCTCATTTTGATTATGGAGAGAAATATTTGAAAGGGCAGTACAGTTTTGCAGAACCTCCTATTAAACTACAGAACAATCAATGGCTTGATTTCTCAGGTTTCCAATTTGTAGCTTCTGGGAACAAAGTCTTACTAGGATTGCTTAACTTTAATAAGTATATGCTTAAGGTTGCTAAAAGTTAAGCCTTAAGTTTACAGATAACAATCTACTTTTCAAAGAGTTGACCTCACAAGGGTTGCCACTCCTGTGATTCAGAAGCAAACTCTTCCCTAGAAATAAGCATGTGTTTTTCATCAGAGGAAAAAAAAATAGTAAACCTTCTATGCCTATCATCCATCTCTCCATCCATTCATTCAGCATTTGTGGAATATTTGTGTCTTTCATCCAAAGGATATAAGTACATTTAGCTGGATTCTATAATCTATGTAGATGAATACTATACCATAACTTGCATTGGAGAGCTTTCTATTTAGAGTTCAGTTCATTCATTTTAAATTATTTACTGTGAAGCTACTCAAGTCAAGGCTTTGTCAGAGGTGTTGAGGATGCCATGCTGAACAAGAGGAACCAGATCTTGCTGTCTTTGAACTTAAAGTTCATTACAGAGGTTGACACTAAAACCTGAAGGACAAAAAGCAACTAAAAATGCAGAGATGCTGGGGTAGCATATTGCTGGCAAGGAAGAGTAAAGATGGGAACTGAAACTACTTTCTGAAGTAGGGCTAAGGTAGGAACATGAATCATAGTATGTCAGAACACAGAAAAAAGACCTGACCATAGAGAACACTCAAAAAGGTATATTCTGCTCAGATTGTAGTGGGTAAAACAAAGGATTGAGGGTGGTGGGTGGCAAGGATACTGGGGACAAGAATGATTTATAAAAGACTTTCCATAAAGTGAAATCTCATTAAATGAAAAGTGAGTAGAATTTCAGAGGCTCAAAGAAGGGGGAGACCATTCATGTAGAAGATGCTGCTGGACCCAGGCAGAAAAATAATCTATGCCTTGGGAAATGCAAGTTGTTCTACATGGTTAGAGGGTAGAATGGTGACAAATGTACTAGAGCAAGGCAAAGACGGAGAGGCAGGCATAAATTAGGATTTCTAATGGTTGCAGACAAGAATGTAAACAAAGGTGACTTAAATTTTATTGTCTATCAAGAAGTTTTGTGCTAAGCATTTCCTAACTTTGAAGCATAATTATGTCAGGAATAAAGGTGAGTCTCTAGGTCTTCACCTGAAAGGATGAACATGGCTGCCACAGCTCCCATAAAGTCATTCCCAGCCCATGTGTTCCCAATCACCTATGCAGGGAACAAGGAGCTAAATCACATAGAAAAGAACCTGTTCTTTCAGAATCTTCTTTCTTATCAGGGAGAAAAAATGTTTCCCAGAAACTCTCCAGAGATCTTCCGTTTTTACCTGGTAACATGTTCACATTAGATGAGGAATCTTGAGAGTCCCTTGGACTGCAAGGAGATCCAACCAATCCATTCTGAAGGAGATCAGCCCTGGGATTTCTTTGGAAGGAGTGATGCTAAAGCTGAAACGCCAGTACTTTGGCCACCTCATGCGAAGAGTTGACTCATTGGAAAAGACACTGATGCTGGGAGGGTTTGGGGGCAGGAGGAGAAGGGGACGAAGAGGATGAGATGGCTGGATGGCATCACTGACCCAATGGATGCAAGTCTGAGTGAACTCCGGGAGTTGGTGATGGACAGGGAGGCCTGGCGTGCTGCGATTCATGGGGTCGCAAAGAGTCGGACACAACTGAGCGACTGAACTGAACTGAACTGAACTGAAGTCCTAATAAGTCAAGATCTTTTTTAGCAAAGAAGAGGCAGGCAAAATACCTGTTGTTGTGGTAGCCACAGTGTGAGAGTAAGAGCGGATGATAGGAAGCTGAAGCAATAAACTCCCCTCTGGACAACGGCCACTGGCTGAAACTTGGCTTATGATGACTTAATGGTCATCACATCTTTTGCTCCATTAAATTTCTCATTTAAAACTTTTTGCTATAGATGACTTAGGTTTCCCCCTATTTTTTGCCTTCTTTCTGTCTGTGAGGCTTGTGGACGAATAAGTATTCCCTGAATTCTTTTGTTGGTTTTTAAGCTAATACATTCAAATCCAAACAATAAAATCCACTAGAACAGGACACTTTCTAAGTAGTTTTATTAAACAGCTTTCTAATAGACTTTTCCCTTACGTCACAAATGTAGACAAAAATATCACTTATACTATCTTATTAATGACTATGTAAACACTGAATCATATATATATATATATATATATATAAATTTTTCTTTCATGGAAAGTAAAAATGGCTCTCTTAGGAGAACATAGAAAATATACATATTAATATCTTATTTTGCTTTCATAAGCAACATATGTAATGACATACATTTCTTATTCAACCAGGATACAAGACTAACAAGCACACTGATGATGACAATCATTTCCTGCATTTCATTAATGTTGTGCTCTTATGCTACATTAAATGAAGGTGTCTAAATCAATTCCTATCTGCTCAGAAAGATCCCTCAATTGATTCTACAGGCAATTGAGTTTGGCATTTGCTTCTTCAATCTTAAAGTAGAAAAAAAAGTGATAAATTTCTATTACAAAGATCCATCCACAATTGGATGCATTGCCCATTTACTATTTGTAGCAGTTAAGACAGTACTTTTTTTGAAACACACTATACTTGGTAGCTCAGACTCATTATGAACATACAAGTGAAGGACTGCACGATTTCCACTAAGTTCTAGTTTGTGACAGAAACAACAGAAAATGGCTTTACAATGGTAGGAGTCTGTAATTTGCCACTTTAGTCTTTCTACCACCTAGATTCTGCCAAAGATTGCTGGATTCCCCTCTAGTGATCCTTCACCCACAACATCCACATGACTTGTTGTTTTAGTTGCTAAGTCAAGCCCAATTCTTATGTGACCCCATGGACTGTAGCCTGCCAACTTCCTCTGTCCATGGGGATTTCCCAGGCAAGAATACTGGAGTCATTTGCCATTTCCTACTCCAGGGGATCTTCCCAAACTAGGGATAGAACTCTCATCTCCTGCATTAGAGAAAGATTCTTTACCACTGAGCCCAGGAAACCCATCAATATAACTTGTTGTTGTTCAATCATTCAATTGTGTCCAACTCTTTGTGACCCCATGGGCTGCAGTACGCCAGGCTTCCCATCTCCCAGAGCTTGCTCAAACTCAGGTGCACTGAGTCAGTGATGCCATCCAACCATCTCATCCTCTGTCATCCCTTCTCCTCCTGCCTTCAATCTTTCCCAGCATATGACTAGGGATTTCTTAAAGTTTTCAGCATGAGAACTTATTCCTCAGATACCTATATGATGTTCAGTTTCCATCCACGTTCACTTAGTATATATGGTTAAGAAAATACAAAATAAGAAGTAAACATATATCTAGTAATATTTTTTAATGTATTAGCTACTGCTGCTGCTGCTAAGTTGCTTCAATCATGTCCGACTCTATGCAACCCCATAGACAGCAGCCTACCAGGCTCCTCTGTCCCTGGGATTCTCCAGGCAAGAACACTGGAGTGGGTTGTCATTTCCTTCTCCAATGCAGGAAAGTGAAAAGTGAAAGTGAAGTCGCTCAGTTGTGTCCGAGTCTTTGTGACCCCATGGACTGCAGTCTATCAGGCTCCTCCGTCCATGGGATTTCATTGACATAGCAGAGCAGAGAACATCAAAAGCTAACCAACCACATAAGGTTGTTATAATAGGAAATGAGCTTGTTTACCTCACAAATCCCCCAAGAGTCTCTTTGCATGGGGACGCAGGTAAGATGAAAAGTGGAGGGCAAACACTGAACATGCAAGATATTGTTTAAAGTATCTTAACTCTTTCAAAAATGTACGCCAAAAGAAATAAAATGGTATCTGGAAAAGTTTACTCAAGAACCAGTGAACACCAAGTATCATAGAGTTTTAAGATGAAAGCAGGGTGACAAAATAAATCTACATGTATCCCTTACACTACCCATAGCCCCTTTCCTCAGCCCTGAGGAATTCCAAGATACTGGTTTTCATGTTTATCTTCATCTCACAGAAAATTGGACTCAGTAGGGAAAAGCAGTTGAAAAACTTTTCTAGATAAACAGCCCTCTAGATGTTTGGGCATTTCCTAAAGACATGGAGAAATTCACTCTAAATGAAGTCAACTAGTTCAGTCCTGTTCCCCTGCCTTAGTCTTCTCCCCTACAACACAGAGCTTTCTGATCTTAGATCTTATATACAAACATTTTCTGAAGGAGTAGCATATATGAGAAGAAATCCTTTCCCATGACAGTGAAAGTGAAATTGAAAGTCACTCAGTCATGTCCCACTCTTTGCAACCCCATGGACTATAGAGTCCATGGAATTCTCTACGCCAGAATACTGGAGTGTGTAGCCTTTCCCTTCTCCAGGAGATCTTCCCAACCCACAGATCAAATCCAGTTCTCCCATGACAAGGAGATACCAAAACAAACAAAGATTTCTAAAACTGGAACTCTGTTGGACAAATAGATCACATAATATCACTCATAAAATAAGAGCAGGAAACTACTTTTAAATTCAATCAGAGAAAAATAAATTGCCAATTAAAATACAGTAGAAAAAAATTATTAGACGTCTTCACATAAAATCTATAAAAGCCCAAATAACAAAGAGAAAATCATAATTTAAAAAAAAAGGCAGAAAATTAATTGATTAGTTTGGTTGGTTCAACATCCAACTAGTAGAAGTTGTAGAGAAAGAAGGAAAAAAGAGGAGAGGAAATGGTCAAAGAAATTTAAAAAAAATTGCTCCCAAAATGAAAGGCATGTATCTTTACAAGTTAAGAGAGTCCATTAAATGCCCAGTAAAGTTAATGGCATGAAATAGTCATACAAAGGCTTATTATCATGAAATTTAAGTATGCCTTAAGTGGAAGACTTTAAAACATTCACAAAATAAAAATTCTTACAAGTAGCATTAAAAAAAAAACAAACAAAAGACAGTAGAATAAAGGTATTAAAAATTCTGATGAAAATTATTTTCAACCTCTAATATTATTCCTAGCCAAGGTATCAAGCCAAATGTAAAGATTGAATAAAGTCACTTTCAGATAAACAATAATTTTAAAAACTTATCTCTCATATACCCTATGTTAGGAAGTCACCAAAATTTATAATTCATTAAAAATTAGATAGTAAAGTAGGAAAGAGAGAAAGAGGACTCAGGGGCAAATATCTTCATTATAGGAGAGAAAAAAGGGACCGCTTTGGCATGATTGATGTATTTAAGCCTAAAAGGCTATTAGTTTAATTTGAAGCAAGGAATAGATGTCTGTAGGAGGCAGATCATCAGTTAAAATAAATGAACAACAACAAAAAGATTAAATGATAGGGTATTGTTAGATGCTTTGAAGTATTTATGCCTTTGGAAAATTATTGGCTGGTGTTTAACAGATATCTGTTAGAGGATTAAAGAAATAATCAGTGGTAACTGCATAAAAAAATAAACAAGTTTAAATAAAATGAAAAAGGAATTACCTTCAACATCAAAAGTTATATAAGAATAAAACCTAATAACATACTATTGTTACAGGAGTGAATAATATTTATTTAAATGTTATGGTCTAAATTATTTTATCCTTCAAAATTCATATGTTGAAATCCTAATACCCAATATTATGATATTAGGAGATGGAACCATTGGGAGGTGATTAGATCGTGAAGGTGGAACTCTAATGAATGCTATTAATGCCTTGTAGAAGAGGCCAGAGTGAGATTTCTGGTCCCTTCCACTGTGTGAGGAACAAGGGAAAAGTTGGCAGTCTGCAACCCAAAAGAGAATCTTCTAGTCACCCAGCCACATTGGCATCTTGCCCTTCCTGCCTCCACAACTGTGAGAAGTAAATTCTGTCTTTTATAAGTACCTGTGTGTGCTTAGAAACGCAGTCACATCTGACTCTTTGTGACACCAAGGACTGTGGCCCTCCAAGCTCCTCAGTCCATGGGGATTCTCCAGGCAAGAATATTGGAGTGGGGTGCCATGCCCTCCTCCAGGGGATCTTCCGAACCCAGGGATCGAACCCAGGTTTCCCGCATTGCAGGAGGATTCTTTACCATCTGAGCCACCAGGGAAGCCCCCTGGTCTGTAATCTTTTATTGTAGCAATTTGGATAGACTAAGATGTATAATAATGTAAAGGCTGACTGCTTGCTTTATCATAAATGGAAGGAATTAAGAGTGAGGCTGGTTAAGAAAAATTCTCAATTACCTTCAATACCATCAAATACCTCTAATTTTCTTAATCTCTCTGTTTAATACATTACTTCCATCCCTAACTATGTTCAAAGACCCTGTATTTAAAAAGTCTCCAGAATTCCACTGGGACTTTTTCCTACTACACAGAGGGAGTGAGGATTCTGGGAGCTGGGTAGTTTCTTAATCAGAACTTCCCCCAATCCTTCTGTTTTCAGAACTATATGCCTTGTTACTTTCAGAGATATTAGGTGTGATGAATTGCAGATATCTTAGGGTGAGGATGGATCCAAAGCAAAAACTGGGTTGCTATTCTATGAACTTAGGCTTCAGCTCTGTTTGACTAAGCCAGATATTCTTTGGTTATCTTCTTTTCAAATTTTCAAAATTTTTTTGTTATTATCTTCAGTTAGTTCTTCCATATTCTTACATTGCAGTGCTTTTTAAAATCTTTGAAATAATTGTAGATTAATGGGAGGTTGCAAAGAAATGTACAAGAAACTTCTGTGCACACTTCTCTGAGCCTCCCCAAATATTAGCATCTTATACAACTATAGTATTGATATAATTGATATTGTATTGATATAATTGATATATATTTGATATAATTGATATANTATAATATTGAATGTAATGTTAAATATAAATTGATATAATATTAAAAATAAGAAGTTGACAAATCAAGAAACTGACACATTGTCACCATTCATAAATCTTATTCAGAATATATCAGTTATACATGCACTTATTTTTGTGTTTGTGTCTATGCAATTTGTCACATATATAGGCTTGGGTAACTGCTACCACAATCAAAATATGCAGCTTTACTATCACAAAACTCTCTTGTTACCCCTTTATAAATCACAAGACTCTTCTGTTACCCCTCTCCTCTCACCCTTTAACCCTGACAACAACAATTTGCTATTCATCTCTATAGTTGTTAATATGTTAGTTCATGAATATTATTTAATGGAATATTATTTAATTATAGTATGGAACTTGAGATTGACTTCTTTTTACTCAGCGTAATTTCCTTGAGGCTTCTCCAATGAAATTGTTATATGTATTAATAACCCCTTCTTTTCTACTACTGAGTACTAATAAAATTATGGTATATCAAAAATTTAACTAATCATCCATATGCAGAACACTAGAGTAGGTTCCTGCTTTTGACAATTAACATTAAAACTACTATGCCAATCTGGGTACAGATTCCTGAAGGAAGTCTTAATTTCCTTAGAATAAATACCCACGACTGTAATTTTTTTCTACCTGACAACTCCACTTCTAGGTTTTAAGGAAAGTATCAAGCTATTTTACAGAGTGGCTGTACTTTAGTACATTCCTCCCAGCAATATATGAGTATTTAAATTTTTCTGCATACTCACCGGCATTTGGCATTGTCACTATTTTTTTAACTTCAGCCTTTGTGATAAAGTGCATAGTAATATCTGTTTATAGTTACAATTTACATTATCTAATTGCTAAACATTCCAAACATGCTTTTGTGTGTTTATTTGTCATATTTGTTTATCTTTGGTGAAATATTTGTGTATATATTTTTGCTTATTTTCTAATTGGATTGCTCATTTTCTTTGAATATTGAGAATTCTATATTCTGGATATAAGGCTTCTGTTGGATAAGAAACTTGCAAATATTTTTTTCAAGGCTTTACTTTGTCTTTTCTTCTTTATAGCTGAGTCTCTTGCAGAACAAAAGTTTAAAAGTTTGAAGAGGCCTTATTTATCAGTTTTTCTTTTTATGGATCATTCTTTTGGTGTCAAGGCTAAGAGCTCTTTACTAGTTCTAGATTTTTCTCCTATGTTCTTTCCTATAAGTTTTTATAATTTTACATTTTACATTAAAGTCTAAGATCAATTGTCAGTTAAAGTTTATATTAAGTGTAAAGTACCGGTCAAGGCTACTTTTTTCTAATGGGTGTCCAATGGCTCCAAAACCTTTCATTCAAAAGGATACCGCCCTTCCATTGAATGCCTTTTGCCTCTCTGTCAAAATTTACTTAGAAGTATTTGTGTGGATCTCTTTCTGGGTTCTCTCTCTATTCTCTTCCATTAGTCTGTGTGTCTGTCCTTTCTATCCCACTATCTTCATTAGTGTGTCAATGCTTCTCTAACATCTTTTTACTGTTTTATTTTTTAAAGCAGTAATTCAGGAGACATACTGGAACTAAAGGCATAAGTTTGATCTGTTATTTTTTCATAAAATCTACTTTTTAAGTTGATGCTGGGAAAGATTTAAAGCAGGAGGAGAAGGGGATGACAGAGGATGAGATGGTTGGATAGCATCACCGACTCAATGGACATGAGTTGCAGCAAACTTCAGGAGATAGTGAAAGGCAAGGAAGCCTGGCATGCTGTAGTCCATGGGGGAGCAAGGAGTCGGACATGGTTTAGCAACTAAACAACAACTTTTTAAATATCTTTTTCATTTTTTCACTAGCTGTGGCAAAAGTATTAATGTTGTACAGTTTAAAAAATAATTTGTTAGTATTTTGTCACCAAAATAGTGTGAAGTGAAGTGAAGTCGCTCAGTAATGTCCGACTCTTTGTGACCCCATGGACTGTAGCCCACCAGGCTTCTCCATCCATGGGATTCTCCAGGCAAGAGTACTGGAGTGGGTTGCCATTGCCTTCTCGAGGGGATTTTCCCAACACAGGGATCAAACCCAGGTCTCCCACATTATAGGCAGACGCTTTACCATCTGAGCCACCAGGGAACTTTTTTTTTTTTTTTTTAGTGTAGGATCTACATATATTTTTAAAATAATACCTAGGCCTGTGACAAATGCTAAGATGAATACAAGCATAAAAAGAAGCCAAATCATAGGGGAAATAATACATTTTTCCAGAGATGAGGTGGAGGAGAGGGGTGAAAGAAGGAATACAGAAAAGATGACAAGGAAGCTGGATTTTCCCACATCTAGAGAGCGTGTAAATGCAGGAATTAGTAGTTGGTTCATAGAATCAATTTCAAATATAGCTTCAGAGGACTTCTGCTTCTAGTTAAGATTAAATAAGAGGAGTTGGATTTACTCTTGCACCAAAAAACAGGTAAGGTGAAGAAATATATGAAACAAAGTCACACGAAACATTGAACATCAACAACATAGGATGGTGACCAATCAGAACTGGGAAAATATAAGGGGCCCTAAAATTGCTGCAGCTTCCTGTTTGAAGATTAAGGATAAGGGAGAGGAAATCCAGGCAGAGCCAGCTGTACCCCAAAGTGGAGGAGATGGGATGGTGTGTCCAGGGAAGCCAGGCAGCTAGACTTTACAAAGTAGAATGTAGGGAACTTTTCTGGTGGCCCAGTGGCTAAGACTCTGTGTTCCCAATGCAGGGGCCCTGGCTTCAATCCCTGGTTGGGAAACTACAAAGTAGAATACTGGACATTTGGGTAATAAGAGTTGCAAGGAGAGAAAATTCCAGAGTTCTGTGGAGGGTTCCCCTTAAGGTTCAACAGATAGTAATCAGCACATAAATGAGAGTTCAGGGAAAGAACCCCATAGAAAAATCAGAAGGAACAGTGCTCAGAGCCCACACAGGACTGGAAATAGCACCTATACCCAAGAGCCAAAGTAGAAAACCTCACAATTTACAGGGCATCGACTGGAATTCTAAAAATGTCTTGCCTCATTGTTGGGGAAGTATTAACCTTATTTCTCATCCCAGCTAACAAAAGTTAAAAGCAAGGCCCCAAAAGATCAAACTGTTTTCAAACAACCACATGCAGAAGAGAAGTCAAGACTATTCATAGGATGACAAAAATATTCAGAAACAGAAAGGTTAAATTCACAATGTGTGGGCAACTGCCCCAAATAGAAGGCATACAAAGAAGCACGCAAATATAACTCATGAGGAGAAAGATCAGTCAACTGACCCAAAAAAGAAATGAAGTGGTATAATATCATTATCTTACCTTGGTAATACCCTGAGGTTTTAGGACTTGTGGTACTTTCAGTGGGGTGATTAAGATGGAAAAAGTGATAAATGTATGGAATTCAGTGGAAGCAGAAGCTTAGCAAGGTTAAGTAGTCCTAAGTTTTGGTGAGGGCTTGTTTTTTCTATTTTATAATAAGAAGGTGTTGGGAGCAAATTTACTACAATCTTGAAGCAAGTGGTAACTCTGGGAGGCTGGAAGATTTAAGTATGCTGGCAGCTGACTTTTGGATTAATACTAGCAAAATTAATTTAATTTTAGAATGAGAAATATTTAAGTGTGAATAGAAATATAGCACTCAACTTTTGAACCAAGGGCCTTAGGGTGATTTGGGATTACTTGAGGAGTCCTGACACTCTATTTGGACCCTAATCAATACTGGACACAATTACATTGTGGTGACAGGTGTCCAAGTAACCTCTTCCTTTTTCACTATTTCAGAAAATGGAAGCAGACTCATAGACTTACAGAATGAACTTGTGGTTACCGTGATTGGGGGGAGGGAGGTGGATAGACTGTGAGTTTGGGACTGACCTGTACACAGTATTATATTTAAAATAAATAACTAACCAGAATGTACTGTAAAAAATAAAAGTCAGAATTAAAATGGGCATTATCTATGTAAGCATGAGACATAATGCTTTCTCTGGGAATTGCGCTAAATAAAATTACTTAAGCAAGTATGAAAAAATAAGAAAGATATAAAAACAGGCAATTTTATCAAACCTAGCTCCTGTTCACCACAGGAAAGGCACAAATAGATGATAAACCTACTGTTTTGAAACTGAGACATAGCCCAGCTTCTCCACTACCCAGCTTCACTGGTTGGAAACAGTGGTGTTGGAACTGAACAAATGCAGCTGTGAAGCTTACTGAGATTTTACATAGGCTTTGACCTTGGCTGTCTCACTGTCCTTGCCTGTTCCTGTCATGTCTATTAAGGCACCAACACTCCAGCTTTCATTGCTGTCTTTGCCTTTGTGCTCCTATCAGCATTGACTTCTGCAGGATAGAATCCCTCACATTCCTTTGGCATGGCCCATAAGACTGAATAAAGCTCTTCAGTAGCCACTCCAGAGGTCATTTAGAACCTGTGAAGAAAAAGCAAATGAAAAGCAAAACAACAACAAAAATATAATGAACCACAACAGCAGTTGATGGATTCCCTTGTTAGCTAACCAATCCTTAGTTAAACGATCTTCTTTCACTTTAAGTTTTAATTTAGATTTTGGGGGAAAAGCTTCTGTCTTCTTTTTTGGAGACTGAGTTCTGTTCCTGATAATAATAAAATCCTTGTTATTTTGATGGGCTAATTCAATTAGCAAAGTTGCGAGATTAGATTCAATTTTGAGTGGCTAAGAAATGTCATTTTTGGCAAGAACAACAACATTCTCCCTTTTCCTAAATATTAATAATAGCAGGTAGTGCTGTAAGATTCTGGCCAGGCTGCAATAAGGGGTCAGCCAGCTGGGCCCTGGCCCAGGGCACCGATCTATGGGGACACAGAACAATCCACCATCCCTGCTGGAAAAGGTATATTTATAGAACTCCTCTGTGTGAGACTATAATATGAGGTTGAAAGGACTTTTGTTAAGTTACTTGGGATAGGACAGGTGCGATCCCACAATATATTCCTGAGTTGCCTGACAAAAACCAAAAGCAAATCTGTCATTTTGCCCAGTTAGGGTCTAAGTTTGGAGCTTAAATGGAATTGTAATTGTACATGACAATGGATAGGAGACAGCCTTCCAGCTGTCTTTTCTTAGTGTTGATTTTTTTTTCTCTCTCCAAGGAACCCAGCCTCAGCCTTTAATTCTGCTGAACAAATATCGAAAGAGAATCAGTCCTAGAAGGTGCATAATATTTACCTACTGATGCACAATACTGTTAAGCTGCCACATATCTTGGCCTTACCCTGGGCTTGAGGAACTCCAGCGTTGTAGATCTGGCCTTGACTGGCTGAAGGACAGAAATACAGGCAATAATTAAGTGACTAGATTTCTAGATATGAAACCTAATGGATAAACCAAAAATCACACTTTAGCATAAACAACACAGTGTAGCTGTTCAAAAATCTACCTTTTCAAGAGGTTCATTCCAATTATTCTAACATGCTGTCTAATCCAACTGATAAGAGGTAATAAAATGTTATCCTATGCATTTCAGCACATTGCTTAATTGATATTCCTGGGTTTTTTGCCAACTGAGAAATATCTCTGAGGTAAGAATTTAGTGAAGAAGATAGCAAAATGAGAGGCCTGTTTTCTGCAGAAATTAGAAGGAAAAGAAGTTGCAAAATTAATGTATTATCTCAGAGTTTAAGAAGGAGAAGGCTGAACTAAAACAAAAAGTAAGACGTGTGTGTACTTATTCATTCACTTACCATGTGCTGTCAGCTCTCCCTGTCCACAGGTTCTGCATCCTCAGATTCAACAACCACAGATCAAAAGTACTGGGGAAAAATTTCAAAAAATTTCCAAAAAGCAAAACTTGAATTTGCTGCACATAGGCAATAATCTACATAGCATTTTACAATTATTTAAATAGTATTTACACTCTATTATTAATAGTTAATATAAGTAATCTAGAGAGGATTTTAAGTCTATGGGAGGAAATGATAAGCAAATACTACACCATTTTATTCTTGAGGGACTTTGAGCATCTGCAGACTTTGGTACCCATGGGAAACCTGGAATCAATTTCCTGAAGACACCAAGGGATGAATGTATTATGGAGCACTGGGAGTCTATGTTCCAGCTATTGCTCTTGGCACTGGGGAAAGAACACAGCAAAGAACAAAAGAAAGTCCTGCACCATGGAGATGTGATCCTAGAGAGAGAAACGGTGATCTGTTAACTCTGTATAGTAAGGCGAATAGTGATGAGCGCAGGTAATAGGGAAAGAGCATGCTGAATGGGGGTATATGTTGATTTGCTGCTTTATTTTATGCAGAGTGATCTGAGAAGCATCACTGATAAGGCAAATTTAAGCAGTAATGTATGAGAAGTGAGAGAGTTTATGGTTGGGGGGATGGGTGGGAGGGAGGAATAGTTAGGAAATTTGGGATTGACATGTACATACTGCTGTATTTAAAATAGATAACCAACAAGGACCTATTCAATAGCACAGGGAATGCTACTCAATATTTTGTAATAACCTAAATGGAAAAAGAATTTGAGAAATAATAGATACATGTATATGTGTAACTGAGTCACTTTGCTGTATACCTGAAACTAACACAACATTGTTAACCAACTATACTCCAATATAAAATTTAAAAATTTTAAAAAGTGAGAGGGTGAGTTCAAGTCTCTTCAGGGGAATGGTTTCAGGAAGAAGAAGCAGACAGTGCAGTAATGGGAGTGGTTATGGGTTCAACTAACAGGAAGGATCATGGCTAGATCACTAAGATCATGGCACCCGGTCCCATCACTTCATGGCAAATAGATGGGGAAACAATGGAAAGTGACAAGACTTTATTTTTAGGGGCTCCAAAATCACTGCAGATGGTGACTGCAGTCATGAAATTAAAAGATGCTTGCTCCTTGGAAGAAAAATTATGACCAACCTAGACGGCTTATTAAAAAGCAGAGACATTACTTTGCCAACAAAGGTCCATCTAGTCAAAGCTATGTTTTTTCCAGTAGTCAAGTATGGATGTGAGAATTGGACCATAAAGAAAGGTGAGCACCGAAGAATTGATGCTTTTGAACTGTGGTGTTGGAGAAGACTCTTGAGAGTACCCTGGACTGCAAGGAGATCCAACCAGTCAATCCTAAAGAAAATCAATCATGAATATTTATTGGAAGGACTGATGCTGAAGCTGAAGCTCCAGTACTTGGCCACCTGATGTGAAGAACTGACTCATTGGAAAAGACCCTGATTTGGGGAAAGACTGAAGGTGGGAGAAGGGGATGACAGAGGATGAGATGTTTGGATGGCGTC
>SJYQ01001547.1:592019-648662 GCA_006410935.1 Redunca redunca | reverse complement strand
AGAAACACCTGGAGTAACAGGCAAATTGGGCCTTGGAGTATGGAATGAAGCAGGGCAAAGCCTAATAGAGTTTTGCCAAGAGAACGCACTGGTCATAGCAAACACTCTCTTCCAACAACACAAGAGAACTCTACACATGGACATCACCAGATGCCCAACACTGAAATCAGACTGATTATATTCTTTGCAGTCAAAGATGGAGAAACTCTATACAGTCAGCAAAAACAAGACCGGGAGCTGACTGTGACTCAGATCATTAACTCCTTATTGCCAATTTCAGACATAAATTGAAGAAAGTGGGGAAAACCACTAGACCATTCAGTTATGACCTAAATCAAATCCCTTATGATTATACAGTGGAAGTGAGAAATAGATTTAAGGGATTAGATCTGATAGCAGAGTGCTTGATGAACTATGAATGGAGGTTCATGACATTGTACAGGAGACAGGGATCAAACCAACCCTAAGAAAAAGAAACACAAAAAAGCAAAATGGCTCTCTGAGGAGGCCTTACAAATAGCTGTGAAAAGAAGAGAAGTGAAAAGCAAAGGAGAAAAGGAAAGATATAGTTGTTTAAATGTGGAGTTTCAAAGAATAGCAAGAAGAAATAAGAAAGCCTTCCTCAGTGATCAGTGCAAAGAAATAGAGGAAAACAATAGAATGGGAAAGACTAGAGATCTCTTCAAGAAAATTAGAGCTACTGAGGGAATATTTCATGTATAGATGGGCTCAATAAAGGACAGAAATGGCATGGACCTAACAGAAGCAGAAGATATTAAGAAAAAGTGGCAAGAATACACAGAAGAACTATACAAAATAGATCTTTGTGACCCAGATAATCACGATCGTGTGATCACTCACCTAGAGCCAGACATCCTGGAATGCAAAGTGAAGTGGGCCTTAGGAAACATCACTACGAACAAAGCTAATTGAGGTGATGGAATTCGAGTTGAGCTATTTCAAATCCTAAAAGATGATGCTGTGAAAGTGCTGCACTCAATATGCCAGCAAATTTGGAAAACTCAGCAGTGGCCACAGGACTGGAAAAGGTCAGTTTTTATTCCAGTACCAAAGAAAGGCAATGCCAAAGAATGGTCAAATTACCTCACAATTGCACTCATCTCACACGCTAGTAAAGTCATGCTGAATATTCTCCAAGCCAGGCTTCAGCAATACATGAACCGTGAACTTCCAGATGTTCAAGCTGGTTTTAGAAAAGGCAGAGGAAATAGCAGTCAAATTGCTAACATCCAGTGGATCATCAATAAAGCAAAAGAGTCCAGAAAAACACCTATTTCTGCTTTATTGACTATGCCAAAGACTTAGACTGTGTGGATCACAATAAACTGTGGAAAATTCTGAGAGAGATGGGAATACCAGATCACCTGACTTGGCTCTTGAGAAACCTGTATGCAGGTCAGGAAGTAACAGTTAGAACTGGACATGGAACAATAGACTGGTTCCAAATAAGAAAAGGAGTATGTCAAGGCTGTATCTTGTCACCCTGCTTATTTAACTTCTATGCAGAGTACATCATGAGAAACATTGGACTGGAAAAAGCACAAATGGGATCAAGATTGCTGGGAGAAATATCAATAACCTCAGACACGCAGATGATACCAACCTTATGGCAGAAAGCAAAGAAGAACTAAAGAACCTCTTGATGACAGTGAAAGAGGAGAGTGAAAAAGTTGGCTTAAAACTCAACATTCAAAAAACTAAGATCATGGCATCTGGTCCCATCACTTCACAGCAAATAGATGGAGAAACAATGGAAACAGTGAGAGATTTTATTTTGGGGGGCTCCAAAATCACTGCAGATGGTGACTGCAGCCATGAAATTAAAAGAAATTGTTCCTTGGCAGAAAAGCTATAACCAGCCTAGACAGCTTATTAAAAAGCGGAGACATTACTTTGCCAACGAAGTTCTGTCTAGTCAAAGCTATGGTTTTTCCTGTAGTCATGTATGGATGTGAGTGTTGGACTATAAAGAAAGGTGAGCACTGAAGAACTGATGCTTTGGAACTGTGGTGTTGGAGAAGACTCTTGAGAGTCCCTTGGACTGCAAGGAGATCCAACCAGTCCATTCTGAAGCAGATCAGTCCCGGGATTTCTTTGGAAGGAATGATGCTAAAGCTGAAACTCCAGTACTTTGGCCACCTCATGCGAAGAGTTGACTCATTGGAAAAGACTCTGATGCTGGGAGGGATTGGGGGCAAGAGGAGAAGGGGACGACAGAGGATGAGATGGCTGGATGGCATCCCCAACTCAACATGAGTTTGAGTGAACTCCGGGAGTTGGTGATGGACAGGGAGGCCTGGCATGCTGTGATTCATGGGGTCACAAAGAGTCGGACAAGACTGAGCGACTGAACTGAACTGAACTGAAGTGAATATTTCATTGTGTATATGTGCCACAACATCTTTATCTATTCAACTGTCGATGGACATCTAGGTTGTTTCCATGTTCTAGCTATTGTAAATAGTGCTGCAATGAACAATGGGATACATATGTCTTTTTCAATTTTAGTTTCCTCAAGGTATGTGCCTCAGAGTGAGATTGCTGGATCATATGGTGCCTTTATTCCTACTTTTGTAAGGAATCTCCATACCATCTTCCATAGTGGCTGTATCAATTTACATTCTCACCAACAGTGCAGGAGCATTCCCTTTTCTCCACACCCTCTCCAGCATTTGTAGACTTTTTGATGATGGCCATTCTGACTAGTGTGAGATGATATATCATTGTAATTTTAATTTGCATTTCTCTAATAATGAGAGATGTTGAGCTATCTTTTCATGTGTTTCTTAGCCATCTGTATGTCTTCTTTGGAGACATGTCTGTTTACCTCTTTTCCCCACGTTTTCTGGATTGTTTGTTTTTCTGGTATTGATTTGTATGATCTGCTTGTATATTTTGGAAATTAATCCTTTGTCAGTTGTTTCATTTGCTTTTATTTTCTCCCATTCTGTTCTATTCTATTCTATTCTATTCTATTTTCTCCCATCGTCTTTTCACCTTGCTTATAGTTTCCTTTGCTGTGCAAAAGCTTTAAGTTTAATAAGATCCCACTTGTTTACTTTTGTTTTTATTTCTGGTAGTCTAGGAGGAGGGTCATAAAGGATCTTGCTTTGATTTAAGTCATCGAGTGTTCTGCCTATGTTTTCCTCTAAGATTTTTTTTATAGTTTCTGGTCTTACATTTAGCTTTTTAATCCATTTTGAATTTACCTTTATGTATGGTGTTAGGAAGTGTTCTAATTTCATTCTTTTACATGTAGTTGTCCAGTTTTCCCAGCATCATTTACTGAAGAGGCTGTCTTTGCCCCATTGTATATTTTTGCCTCCTTTGTCAAAAATAAGGTACCCATAGGTGCATAGGTTTATTTCTGGGCTTTCTATCTTGTTCCATTGGTCTATATTTCTGCTTTTGTGCCAGTAACATACTGTCTTGATGGCTTACAGTTTTGTAGTGTAATCTGAAATCAAGAAGGTTGATTCTTCAAGCTCCATTCTTCTTTCTCAAGACTGCTTTAGCTATTCAAGGACTTTTGTGTTTCCATACGAATTGTGAATTATTTTTGTTCTAGTTCTGTGAAAAAAATTTTTTCTTTTAGTTCTGTCATTGGTAATTTTATAGGGAGCGCATTGAATCTGTAGATTGCATTTGGTAGTATAGTCATTTTCACAATATTGATTCTTTTCACCCAGGAACGTGAAATATCTCCCCATCTGTTTATGTCATCTTTGATTTCTTTCATTAAGGTCTTATAATTTTCTGTGTACAGTTCTTTTGTCTCCTTAGGTAAGTTTATTCCTAAATATTTAATTCTTTCTGTTTTAATGGTGAATGGGATTGATTCTTTAATTTATCTTTCTGATTTTTAATTGTTAGTATGTAGAAATGCAAATAACTTCTGTGCATTTATTTTGTATCCTGCAACTTTGCTAAATTCACTAATTAGCTCTAGTAATATTCTGATAGTATCTTTAGGGTTTTCTATGTACAGTATCATGTCATCTGCAAACAGTGAGAGCTTTACTTCTTATTTTTCACTTCTTTTCTGAACTTTTATTTTCTGATTCCTTTTATTTCTTTTTCTTCTCTGATTGCTGTAACTAGGACTTCCAGAACTGTGTTGAATAATAGTGGTGTGATTGGACCCCCTTGTCATGTTCCTGATCTTAGGGGGAATGCTTTCAGTTTTTCACCATTGAGAACAATGTTTTCTACAGGCTCATCATATATGGCCTTTACTATGTTGAGGTATGTTCCTTCTATACCCATTTTTTGAAGAGTTTTAATCATTAATGGGTCTCTTTGGCCAGTCTTTCTCCATAGCTCCACCCTTTCTGGCACTTAGAGGGCTCCCTTGCCTGGAGTCCTTCTCTGTTGCTCAGCTGGCCAGGCATATAGAGGGGCCCCCTAGCTGGGGTCCTACTCTGTAGATCGGCCCATCACACCCTTAAAGGAGTGCCTTGGGTGGGGTCCTCCTCTGTATTTCTGTTCATCATGCATTTGATGGTCCAGCCTCTCTGTTGTTCAGCTGCTGATGCTGGCATGTGGAGAGAGGGAAGCTATGATGATGGCTCTAACACATACATGTGACTCAGCAGTATCACCTTGCTTCCATGGCTGCCCACATTTCTTCCACAGGCATTTATCATCACAGTCCCCTCCCTCACATCCCTTTGATCTGTCCCTTTACAGTCAACAGCAGCCGTTGCCCTGCGATTGCTCCACAATCCCTAAACTCCAGCTCCCAGCTGCTGCACCTTCCAGGGAGCCAATGTTCCTGTCCAGAGTTTGTATGGCTGTGGCAAGAACTGTCTGATTCTCATTCCATTTAGGCTGCCACAGATCAGCTGTTTCACTCTCAACCTTAAATGTTTCTCCTCTGACTCAGAAAGTTGCCCCGATGTGGGGACTGGACCCTCGCTTCAGTCCCCCTATCTGCTGAGGGCAGGTCGATGCCTACTAACACTTCTGTCCTCCCCACCCCCGCCAGTTCCTTTCTCCTACTGAGTTTTGCATGGTTCTATATATTCTTTTCTGCTGGTCAGGTATTGCTGTCCACTCTCAGCTGGTGTTCTGCATGCACTTCTGTGTGTGAAGGTGTATTCCTGATGTATCCATGAAGAGAGATGCACTTCCTGTCTACCTACTCCTCCACCACCTTGTTCTCCCTACATTTAGTTTTTGAGCAAATGTGTTGTATGTCATTTCACAAAAGTTTAGCAAAAGTTCAGAACATTCAAATATTTGCACACATTCATACAGGAAATATATGCCCAGTTTGATGTTTGAGCACCATGTTATTTTCTCTAGTGTGTGCTGTGTGCTCAGACCCTCAGTTGTGTCCAACTCTTTGCAACCATTTGGACTGTTGGATGCCAGGCTCCCCTGTCCGTGGAACTTTTCCAGCAAGAATACTGAGGGGTTGCCATTTCCTCCTTCAGGAGATCTTCTGGACCCTGGGATCTAACCCATCTCCTGTGTCTCCTGCGTTGCAGCAGATTCCTTACCACTGAGACATCTGGGAAGCCCCAGCTTTTTGCTACAATAGGGAACCTTTCAATACTAGGATTTAATTACTATCTTTAGGTATCAAAAGCTTTTGATAAGAAATTAATAAAGACTTGTCTGCATTTCTAGCTCTCACTCCTAGTCCCCTCCTGTCTTTTTTATCTCGCCAGAATTCTAGTTAATCCATTTTTTTTTAATGCTACTTGCAATAAAATACTGACCAAAATATAGCCAATAGAATAAGAGCAAAATGATAGATGAAAGTAATGAGAGAAGCAAGATGGGTGGGATAATTATATGACAATTTAAGATAAAGGAAACATAAAGTACAAAAGTAAGCATGCAGCTTCCTAGTAAAAGGGAAATGCACAGTTGTGATTGTGCATGTCTAATTATCTAATGAAACATAAGATCATTAGGGCTCTACTTTTAAAGAAGAATTTAGAGCATGAAACAAATTTTCACATTGTGACAGTAAAAAAAAAATCTAATAGGCATGCAATATGAATATAAACATCCCATTCTTTGGGATGCTATACACTATTTTAAAAGAAAAATAGAAACGTAAGTTCTTGGATAAGCTTACCAGGCAGTTGCTTTCGTCAATAGAAGGGAATTGTCAGGTGCTAAATTACTAATCCTTTATGAAATGCCTTCTGAGAATCACTGGAACATGTTCTCAGATTTTATGGCTTATAAAAGTAATATTCCTTTCAGTGAGCTTCACATTCTAACTCCTTATACTGAAGTATAAGGCATATTTGATTTAAGCATGAAAGTGATATATTTACACTTTTTCCCATCGCATGCACAACCTGAAGGTATTTTTCTATAAAGTTTCCTTGATCTGTTTTTTTTTTAAAGAAACTGAAGTAAATAAGCAACTGCAACTAAATTCCAATGATCAATAACCATAAACATGCTAGATCAAATTTGGAAAAAATTAGAATGTCTGTGAGACAGGAATAAATGCATTTGTATACCTTCCTATCATCATATTATCTCATTTGAGTCACTACAGGAAAAAGACCTGGCATTTGCAAATGTCAAGGGGTTATGCCTGGGAACTGAATTTTGTGTTCTGACTATAAGTGAAACAGATCACATCATGCTTCTTACTCATGAGCTCAACGTATATGTGGACTGTTGGCAACACATACTTGGGTACGTTGCATCAAATTTGTATCATTCTTTGAAATCACTTGTTATCCATTTATGTTGTGTGCTACCTTGACTGCAGAGTACAAAAGAATTTCCAACCAAAGTAAAACCCAGACATCTGAGGCTGTTTGCTAGTTCCAGTGAATGCAAAAGTAGGATTTTACATTGTTCCACAGGAAAAGCAAGATTTGTTATAGTTAACAGTTGCTTTGTCCTCCAATGACTAGCACAGTGAATTAGCAATTTTTCAGCATGTACCACTGTGCTCTTCAAATAGGAGCAGACTTTCATCAGTCATTTTGAATACCTGGTTCCTCAATCAGAGAGTAACCTATTCTTCCCATATGACTGGACTCCACTCTCAATAAAACAATGCATTATAAAAATGGTAGCTCTATTAGTAAAGTGAGAGTCCTGGTGCTCACTGCTCAAAATCCAATTAAGAGTCAAGGCTGGTGAAAGGGAAATTTTACTTTGTTTTAGATGCTGGCAACTGGAGATGGAGCGGTTGACTCCCTGCCCTGACCATCATGGGGCAAGAGTTTTTATAGGCAGAGGAAGGGGGCCACATATAGAAACAGCACAGTCAACTGTTATAGTAATCTTGAAGTTGGTCACGTGATGGTTTCACCAACATCATCTTGATTGTTTTAACTAAAGATTGTTAATCTTTAGTTCCAGATACTATTTGTTTCCATTTCTTGAGGCCAGTTCTCAGAATTGTGACAGCTAATGTCATGGCTATAGTCTGGTCATCATGTAGTTAATTTCTTTTACCTGGTGGGAATTTCAATGTCTATAAGACAGCTCACAGTATATGATTTAGAATATTATCTATAGCTCTTAAAGGTGGAACTAAAGGTCCTTGAATATGCTTAATGATTAAACTATTATTATTTCATCTTGTTAGACCATTTGCCTGATTCTGCATTTTCTCACTTCTCTAATCAAAGTTTGGCTAAGGTTTTTTCACAAACAAATTGTAGACAGAGGACATGGCGGAGGGGGGAAAGACCATAGGGTCGTGCTCCATTTCATATTCACTGCTATTTTGAGAAAAATGTTCCCCAAGCACACAGTGAGAAAGAAAATATTGGTGAATAAATAATTTTGCTTACAGAAAGACACAGTCCTAGCTTCTGTTTCAACTTTATGTTTTAAATGGTCCTGGTCTTGAAATAACAATTTGTTAACCAGCCACCAAAAAAAAAAAAAAAGGTGTGAAATTCAACTGCCTTTAAATTTCAGAAGTTTTTTAGGACTGGTAAAACTGGGCTGTGAACTGATACAGGTAAGTTAATTGAGAATGATTTGTAAAAATGGCATTGCTCATGGGAATGAGTATCATCATTATTTATTCTTAAAACCTTTATGGTTTTGAAAGATAAAATAAGAATACAGAAATAATGGAGACTTCTACACCACATATATAGTAGGCAGTCCAAGAACGATAAAAGGATGATGTGAGATGCTTGAAACCCAGTCTCAGTCTCTACTTCTGGGTAATTCAACCTAGGCATTCACATTTTGCTGAGATATCATTCTGTTCTTTACTAAATAATACTTTTAAAAGGCAGCTAAACCCTGTATTCTGAGAACTTCACACAGTTCTTGGCTTGTGTATGCACACATTTCAAAGTAAATAATATATTTGTTATAAACAATTTTAACTCATTAATGTTTCTTTTCCATCCACCTTCATCTTTTCCTTTAAGTCTCCACAATGTAGCAAATTAGAAACTCACGTGGGCATTAAGTCCTCTTGGGGGGCCAGTTGATAAACAGATAACATTAAAAATACCAATTTACCATCAATCAATCTCTCTTTACACCTGTACTTAACCAGGATCTCAATCATTATCTGTATATTTGGTCACTTAAAACTTTTTGATTTACCTAGATATTTTCACTGTAAATTGATTGAAGTTTCTATTTTGAGATCATTTTCAGCACAAAAACTTTTTTAACATTTTTCCCACTTTGCCATGTTAATCAATTTATAGTGAAAATATCTAGGTAAATAAAAGTTTTAAGTGACCAAATATACAGATGATTGAGATCCTGGTTAAGTACAGGTGCAAAGAGAGATTGATTGATGGTAAATTGGTATTTTTAATGTTATCTGTTTATCAACTAATGTACATAACAATAAACCCAGCAATTCCAGTTTAGAGTATTTTATGGAAATAGTTTTTAACATGCATGAAAATTCAGGTATAGAATGTCCATTGCAGTATTGTTTATATGATGGAAAGAGTGCTAAGATATATTTTCTAGTGTGAAAGAATCAAGACACAGAACATTAGAGCAGAAAATATGAACCAAATTGTATAAAGTAAGAATCATTACTATATAATTATATACACACTCACAGCACACAAACATACACATATTAAATGTATAGAGAAAGGTTTGGATAAAATGCNAATGCACTTTGATTTGTTAAAACTAATCAATGTTACTTTTGGGATGGGAAGAAGGGAGGGAGGCTCAAGAAGGAGGTGATATATATATATAATTATGGCTGATCTGCGTTGTACTTCAGAAATAAACACAACATTGTAAAGCAATTTTCCTCCAATTAAAGACTGAATTAAAAAACTAATTACTTTTGATACAAAGAATGGAATATGGATAGTTTGCTGAAAAGAATTACATGCTTATGTGTTGCTTGAATTTTCTTTAACAAAGAGAATATTTATGTAGTATTTGATTTTTTCTACTTCAAACGCATAGCTATAGGAAAAAACAATTACTTTAAAGAAGGAATTAACCACACTTTGTATTGTCTTTTCAAATATTGCTACCTGCAAAAGCCTTCCTCTCTTTTCTCTGCATTCTCCTGTACTTGAGTTATGTGTCATTCTTTTAGTATTTATTAAATTCAATAATATTTATTAAAACTCTACTGAGTTCCAATTGTGAATAAGATATTAATCCTATCCTCAAGGAACTCACAACTGAGAGAAAAAAGGAAATGCATTAACAATAAAGCAATGAGCAGATGGCTAAAATATGGCAAGTATGAACAAAATGTTATGGGCTTTGTGTCAGGCAGAATTCTAAGATGAACCTCAACATTCTCAGTTGGTTTATAACTGGCTTTGGCCTTTGGGAAGCACAGGCAGGGGATGGGTTACTGAAAGGAAGTTCCAGGGATTTCTTCTACATTTTCTTTCTGCTCAGTCACACTGCTACTGAGCACATACTATACACCAGGTACTGTCCTAAGAAGAGTACTCTTTTTACCTCATTTAATCCTCATAACCTACATTTGAAGTAGAAGTTATAATTATCCCCACTTAAAAATGATGTTAGAGAAATTACTATGAGTCTCAAGAGAAAAACAGTGGAGCCAGTATTCTAGCATAAGCAACCTGGCTTTAGAGCCCAGACCCTAACTGTTATCATACCCTATAATCATCTTGGATAACCTGAATCTATTACTTCAGGAAGGAAAAATAATAAATGTTTTACTCTTTATGATATGCATTAGGGTTTCTTGAAAAAAAATCAAGTGAATCCAGCATAAATATTTTATTTTATCCCCACACTCAACAATTTTCTCTCTTTTTCACAGAAAGACATGATGTTATTTGGTGTATTTTAAAACCTTTCCTACTGCTGCAATACAGCATGAAAATTGGATGGGAGCTCTATTTGCCTCTATTTCTGATTTGTACAGTCTTGAATGAATATATATGTGTCTTAGCTTCTAACATGATACTAAAAAGTAGACTGTGATGAGTATTCTGGGTATAATTTCTTAGGATCCAATCACCTAGCACCTTCTCAGAAGTTCATCACATACATGTTGCCATCTCTGACATAGTGCCATTATGATTGTGACTTAAGGGGTTTGTAATTTAAAATAAAAATAAGATAGTAATGGTGAGGTGATCTTGTCTCTTGGTTCAAGCTCCTCGATCCTCAAGATTGACAGGTATCTCACAGCAAGGTTACACATGACGTTTTAGAACGTTGATGTTTTATAATTTGTGTTATCATTGATGCTCATTTCTAAAATACTATGCTTAAATAATTGAAATTGTGACATATCTTTGAAAATGTACCCAAATGTTGTGGTTTGGATGTGTGTCAAAAGTCCATTAAGTAGCCATGAATTCCAAAAGTTGAATTGCCCTGCTATGGGCCAGTTGTGGTTAAAAAAAAAAACCAACCAAACAAACAAAAAAAAACACCTTACCTGCAAGTAAGCATTACACATTGTGCAAAGGTTAGTTTCATGACATTAGAATTAAGAATTATTTATTTAATTAAAACACCTATTTTCTACCATCCAGCATGCTAATAATAGGAATAAAAAGATCACATCTGAAAATCCCCAGTCCTGTGGGAATTAGACAGTTGGACATATTATTTGAGTACAGTTGAGATTACTTGACAGACACACAGCTAGAATACACATGCTCTGGAAAGCCACAGGATTAACACTTAATGATGAAAAATGGAAGCACATGCTGGATCTTGAAAGAGATCAAGACAAGTAGAAGTCTTTTAGGAAAAGAAAGTTTTGTGCATTAGGCAAAGTAACAGTCTGTGTAGAACCCAAGAGATGAGTGAGAAGTATGACCCTTTTGTGGAACATTTAGAATTTCTTCATGACTAGACTGTGGATCCTGAGGTGAAACTTGGCAAGTGGAATAAATGGACAGGCTTGAGTCAGAGTAGAAAGAATTTTTTATTAAGCAACTTGCTGTTTGTCCTGGAAGCCCCTGGGAACCTTTAGCTTAAGTGGTAGAGTAATATAATTATAGATTATATTATGTTCTATTATATTATTATAACACTAAGCTCTTTTGCATTAGAACTCTTATGCTGTCAATCTGCAAATTGTGCACACCACTTAGTGATTAAAAAAAAATTAAACTAGAAACATACAGGAACTTCCTCCATGTGATAAAGGACACCTAAGAAAACATCACGCTTAACGATGAAAATTGAAAAGCTTTCCCCCTAAGATTAGGAACAGGACAGGATGTCCACTCTTACCCTTTTTATTCAATATTGTACCAAAGGTTCTAGCCAGGAAAATTAAGCACTTTAAAAGAAAGAAAGGGTGGGCAGTGGGAGGGGGGTTCATGTTTGGGAACTCATGTACACCCGTGGTGGATTCATGTCAATGTATGGCAAAACCAATAGAGTATTGTAAAGTAAAATAAAGTAAAAATAAAAATTTAAAAAAAAATAAAAGAAAGAGAGAAAAGATATCCAGATTGGAAAGGGGAAAAGTAAAACTTACCTCTAATTACAGAGGGCATGATCTCCTATACAGAAAGGCTAAGCACCATCAATAGCAACAAGCTATTAGCTATTAGAGCTAATACATGAGTTCATCAAGGTTGCAGGATACAAGATCAATATACAAAAATCAATAGTATTTGTATACATTAGCATTGAACAATCTAAAAATGAAATTAAGTAAAAAGTTTCATGAAAAATAACACCAACATATTAAGATACTTTAAGAACATATTTAATAAGACAAATGCCAGATTTGTGCACTGAAAACTACACCACACCGTTGAAAGAAATTTTAAAAGGCTTAAATAAATGGAAAGCTATCTCATGCTCTTCTATTGGAAAAAGATGACAATAATCCACAAATGTTAAAATAAAAATTAAAGAAAAAAAAAATAATCCACAAATGGATTTACTGATTCAATGCAATCACCATCAAAATCCTAGTTGCCATTTTGGCAGAAATTGATAAACTCTTCCTAAAATTCATATCGAAGTGCAAAGAACTCAAAATAACCAAAACAATCTTGAGAAAGAACAGCAAATGTGTAGAATTCAAACTTCCCAATTTCAAAACTCATTATAAAGCTACTGTACAAAGACTGTGTGGTATTAGCATAAGGATACACACCTAGATAAATAGAATTGAGATCAGAAAGAAACCTGCACATTTATGGGCAACAGTTTGAGGGGGGTTTTTTTGGCTGTGCTGGGTCTTCATTGCTTCATGTGGCTTTCTCTAGTATGGTGAGTGGGGCCTACTATTCGTTGTGATGTGCAGGTCTTTCATTGCGGTGGCTTCTTGTTGTGGAGCACAGGCTCTAGGCTCACAAGCTTCAATAGTTGCAGCATGTGGGCTCAGTAGTTGTGGTGCCCGGGCTTCACTGCTCTGTGGCATGTAGGATCTTCCTGGATCAGGGATTGAACCCATGTCCCCTTCATTAGCAGGTGGATTCTTATCCACTGTACCCCCGGGTAAATCCTGGCAACTGATTTTTAACAAGGGTGGCAAGCCAATTAGATGGGAGAAAATTTAGTGTTTTCAACAAATGGTTCTGGGACAACTGGATGCTGCTGCTCCTAAGTCATTTCAGTCGTGTCTGACTCTGTGTGACCCCATAGATGGGAGCCCATCAGGTTCCCCCATCCCTGGGATTCTCAAAGCAAGAATACTGGAGTAGGTTGTCATTTCCTTCTCCAATGCCTGAAAGTGAAAAGTGAAAGTGAAGTCGCTCAGTCATGTCCGACTCCTAGCAGCCCCATGGACTACAGCCCACCAGGCTCCTCCGTCCATGGGATTTTCCAGGCAAGAGTACTGGAGTGGGGTGCCATCGCCTTCTCTGGGGACAACTGGGTATCTATATGCCAAACAATGAAGCTATATACACTACATACAAAAATTAACTCAAAATGGGTCAAAACCTAAAAATGAGAGCTATAATTATTAACTCTAGAAAAAAACATAGGAGTAAACTTTCATGATCTTATATTTGACAATAATTCCTTAGATAGTACTTCAGTTCAGTTCAGCTCAGTTCAGTCGTTCAGTTGTGTCTGACTCTTTGCGATCCCATGAACCGCAGCACTCCAGGCCTCCCTGTCCATCACCAACTCCCAGAGTTCACTCAGATTCACGTCCACTGAGTCAGTGATGCCATCCAGCCATCTCATCCTTTGTTGTCCCCTTCTCCTGTCCCCAATCCCTCCCAGCATCAGTCTTTTACAATGAGTCAACTGTTCGCATGAGGTGGCCAAAGTACTGGAGTTTCAGCTTCAGCATCATTCCCTCCAAAGAAATCCCAGGGCTGATCTTTAGAATGGACTGGTTGGATCTCCTTGCAGTCCAAGGGACTCTCAAGAGTCTTCTCCAACAAGTCAACAAAATAAAATAAAATGAACATCACCAAAATTTAAAATTTTGTGCTTCAAATAATGCTATCAAGAAAATAAAAAGACTGCCCATAGACAGAATAGGAAAAAAAAAAAAAAACAAACACAAATCACATACCTGATAATGGTCTAGAATCCAAAATACAAAAGGAACTCTTAGAACTTAACAATGAAAAAGATAAATAATTCAATTAAATATGGGCAGAGGATTTAAATAGACTTTTCTCCAAAAATATATACAAATAATCATTAAGCACATGAAAAAATGTACGCCATCTTTAGTCAGTCATTAGGGAAATGTAAATCAAAACCATAAGAGATATTGCTTCATATCCACTAGAATGGCAATAATCAAGAAGATAGACGATACCAGGTTTCAGTAAGGATGTAGAGTAATCGAAGCCCTCTTGCATGGGTAGCGGGACAGCAAAATACTGCAGTTGCTTTGGAAAATAGTCAAGCATTTCCTCAAATGTTTAAAGGTAGAATTACTACATGGTCCAGCAATACCACACATAAGCTAATACCCAAAGAGAATTGATAGTATATGTTTAAAAGCTTAAACATAAATGTGCATGGCAGCATTATTCACATAGTCAAAACATGGAAACAGCTCATATGTTCATTACTGATGACTAGATCAGCAAAATGGGGTATATCCATACACAAGGATATCATCCAGCCCAAATAAAGGGAATGAATTACTGATACATTCTGCAACATGGATGAACCTTGGATACATTATGCTAAGTAAAAGAAGCCAGACAACAAGTGCTAGATATTGATGATTATATTTATATGAAATGTTCAGAATAGGAAAATATAGAGAGACATAAAACAGATATTCGTTGTCAGAAACTATGCCAATGCAGGATGCAGGATGCTTTGGGCTGGTGCATGGAGAGGACCCAGAGAGATGTTATGGGGTGGGAGGTGGGAGGGGATTCATGTTTGGGAATGCATGTACACTCGTGGTGAATTCATGTCAATATCTGGCAAAACCAATACAGTATTGTAAAGTAAACTAAAGTTAAAATAAAAATTTAAAAAAAGAAAAAAGAAACTAGGGGGATAAGGAAATAACAAATGACAACTGAGTTCAGGATTTCTTTTCAGTGTGATTATCTTCTGATATTAGGTAGTGGTATTTGCTGTACAATTTTGTGAATATATAAAAACCTACTGAATTGTATACTTTTAAAGTATTAGTTTTGTTGTAACAATTATGTCTCAATTAAAAATTTATGTTATATAAATTACATAGGAATAAGATCATTTTTAAATGAGTTATTAAAGTATGTGCTGTGTAGGTGTTTAATAGATATTTGTTGAAAGAAGGAATGTATCATAACTGATCAAAAACTGAAATTATAGAAAAAACAATAGACTATAATTAAGAATTTAAAGTAATCATTAGAAGTATGTCACAAGATCAGAAAGCAGTTATTTCTGAGAATGATAACTGTTACAGATGTTTAAACCATTTCCTTTCTTAAAAACTAGTACTAATTTTTCCAGGTAACTCAATGTAGAAGTACAAATTCATAGATAATTATAGTGTTGTCAAAAATGACTTGACAATATTTATTCAGAATGGACATTGAATCGGCTCATTGGGGTTTCTTTTAAGAATTATGATATTGAAATGGCTTCAGGTTGATGTGAAATTTTAGGAAGGATTAATCAACTCTGATTTATGACTATAATCATGCTAATCCAAGAATTGTTCTGCAACCCATTTTGTACCTAAGATTGATGAGATTTCTTGTCTTTCACATTTCGTTAGAAGACATATTTTAAAGATTGGTTATATTTCATATAAATTTATTTAATCAAAGATAGCGATCAATTTTGACTTCATTTAAGATGAATGTAAGACAAAATGGAAGTTTAATAAACCTGCTCTATAAATATTCATTCCTAACTTTTTTAGTTCCTATAATAATGATCTTACCTGGAGTGTATATGAAACATGCACATACATGGATATGTGGGTGTCATATACATATATATTAATTTTCAATATATATGTGTATATTCAGGCAATTAAAAACTGAATCATACCAGTTATATATTTCAAGCAAGAGAATTTTTACTACAAGTTACATGTTTATAACTAAAAATAAAAGATACATTTTTAAGCTCTGATGCTGTTAGCTTAGTTAGAGAACATTGTTGTGTTGAAACTAATCATCAATTTGACTCAAAGAGTGAATATATGTCCTAACAAAGTTTAAAATTCTTGATAATGAAGGTGCATTTCCTTGGTATATGACAAATAGTTCTGAGATGCACTAATCCAATTGCTCCAGAATAAATCTAATTTTGGTAGCAATGTCTTTACTTCATAAAAAAATGAAAACACTCAGTCTAACCTGGCTTTATGGTTGTTGTTTAGTAGCTACATCATGTCCTACTCTTGCAACTCCATGGACTGTAGCCCACCAGGCTACTTTGTCCATGGGATTTCCTAGGCAAGAATCTTGGTGTGAGTTACCATTTCCTACTGTGGTGGATCTTCCCAATGCAGGGACCAAACCCAAATTTCCTGCATTGACAGGTGGATTCTTTACCACTGAGCCACCAGGGAAGTCCAGTCTGGCTTAGGTTTTATAACTAATACACAAATGCACCTATTTTCCAGATTGACAAGTGTCTCCAATTTATCTTGAAGCTCTTGATGTTATTCACTCCTTCTGTTGGGATATTGCTTTTCTTTAGTGACATCCTCAAGATTCAGGGATCATAATCCATCAACTGCTTAATAGGCATCATCTCTTAGTCATTGTGCTTTCTGACAAAAAGAATATAGTGAGGCTGCAAAGAGAGGATTTTGGAAATCTAAACACAAATGTAATTCAAAAGAAAAGGTACTCACTTTAATACTCACGATATCCCTTAGGGAACACATGTCAAACCATCTTATTTTTCAAATTGATGAACTGAGGTGCAGGGAGGCATGTCCAGTATCACAGATGATGCACCTGGCATTTAACTCAAGCTCCTGACTTGTACCCCATGCCTGTTCTGCTACATCTGAAACTAACATGCGTATCATGTCTGTATCAATGCTCCTCCTAAATGTGGTAAAGATAGTACCAGAAAGTTTCTCTTTATTTTCTTTGAAGTTATGCATGCTGTTTTAATTGACTTTATAGTACTGATACAGCAGCATTAAAACAACTCCAGTGAAAAAGATATTTCTTCACAGCCATGACAGCTAAGAAAACAAAACTGTTCTCATCTGTCCACGAAAACTTCTAGATTTTGGTGATAAGCAAGCTTTATATTGCAACATACGCTGGATCATAGAAAAAGCAAGGAAATTCAAAAAAATCTACTTCTGCTTCATTGACTATGCTAAAGTCTTTGGCTGTGTAGATGACAACAAACTGTGGAAAATTCTGAAAGAGATGGGAATGCTAGACTACCTTACCTTCCTCCTGAGAAACCTGTATGCAGGACAAGAAGCAACAGTTAGAAACAGACATGGAATAATGGACTGATTCAAACTTGGGAAAGGAGATGTCAAGGCTGTGTATTATCACCCTGCTTATTTAACTTATATGCAGAATATATCATGGGAAATGCCAGGCTAGATGAATCACATCCTGGAATCAAGATTGCTAGGAGAACTATCAACAACCTCAGATATGCAGATGATACCAATTTAATGGCAGAAAGTGAAGAGGAAATAAAGAGCTTCTTGATGAAGGTGAAAGATGAGAGTGGAAAAGCTGGCTTAAAACTCAACATAAGATTGTGGCAGCTGGTCCTACCATTTCGTGGCAATTAGATGGGAAAATATGGAAACAGTGTCAGATTTAATTTTCTTCGGCTCTAAAATCAATGCTGATGGTGGTGGCAGTCATGAAATTAAAAGACTTTCACTCCTTGAAAGAACACCTATGTCAAAACGAGACAATGTTTTAAAAAGGAGAGACATCACTTTGCTGATAAAGGTCCATATAGTCAAAGGTCCATATAGTCCATATGGTTTTTACAGTAGAAATGTATGGGTGTGAGAGTTAGGTAATAAATAAAGAAGGCTGAGCCCCTAAGAATTGACACTTCCTAACTGTGGTGCTGGAGAAGACTCTTGAGAGTCCCTTATACAGCAAGGAGATCATACCAGTTGATCCTAAAGGAAATCAAGCCTCAATATTCATCGGAAGGACTGATGCTGACGCTGAAGCTCCAATACTTTGGCCACCTGATGGGAATAGGTGACTCATTGGAAAAGACCCTGATGCTGGAAACAATTGGAATCAAGAGGAGAAGAGGGCAACTGAGGATGAGATGTTTGTATGGCATCACTGACTCAATGGACATGAGCAAACTCAAGGAGATAGTGATAGAGAAGCCTGGTGCGCTACAGTTCATGGGGTCACAAAGAGTCAGACACAACTTAGCAACTCATCAGCAACAACAGTATTCACGTCCTTGCCATCTCACTGTGGTCACAGCATTGACCTCTGGTTTTCTTACTTAGCATAATTGCACACAGACACACTACTGTGTGTACGACACATTTCATATCTCTCATCTTCAGAATCTGCCTAGCATGTTACTATTCTGAGACCTATAAATAACTGTTTCTATAGATGGCATTTAAATAGTTTATCTCTTCATTTTTTTAAGAGAGAGAGAATGTTACAATGAATATATTTTGAAGGTTTTACTTGAAAATTTTATTGTTTCCTTAGGTTTGATACTGAACTATGTGATTAACCTGATTAGTAGTATCTACAATTTTAATTCTTCTTTTTTCCTCTTCTCCTCCTTCCCTCCCCTTCCCCATCTCTTCCCTCCCTTTCCTCTCCTCTTCCTTCTCCTTCTTCTTTTTACAGCAAGATAGCCTAATGGATTAGGATGTGTGTGTTAAAGTTACAGAGAAGCAAGCCTCACTTGGTGGATTGACACATGTTAATGATTAATAAATGGAGGAAGAGTAAACCCTCCATTCTTCCCCTTCAAAAATACAGACAAATCCACGATGCACCTTTCAGTATGAGCTGATATAGCTTTCTGGGCCGAGACCTTGAATTCTTCAAGGGATGGGACCTTGTGGCCATGGCGGAACTCATCAAAGTGACAGAAATGACTTGAGCTATTCTGTTGCCTCCCTCATGGTTTATAGACTCTAGAATAACTGTGACCACTTTGCTTTGGAAACCACTCAGCTTCAGGGCAGTGAGAAGTGACCCTCCATGATTTCAAGTTGTCTTCCCTTGCAACTATTAATATGTATGTCCAATAGCTAGCGGAAAACAACTCAGGAAAAGCATTTCAATAGTGAGACTCATGTTACTCTGAACAAAGTGACTAGCAGCATTACTTGCACTTGGTACTTGGAGAGAGAACAGAGAAGGAGAATGAGGCAAAGGCACTGACATTTATTGAACACCTGTTATTGCGGTGGTTGGTGCTTTATAGACATATTATCATATCTGGTTGTCATGATGAGGCTGAAAACTAAAGAGAGGCATTCCTGTTTATAGGTCCCTCGCAAAGAGTAAAACACTTGCTTAGGATTGCTCAGTGGGTCAGTGGTTGAGCTGAGATGTTAATCAGCATCCATCTAATTTCAAAGTGCTGGTTTAATTTGTTCTTGATTCTTTTTATCATTTTGTACCTCCAAAAGGCATGTAAAATGCTGCTAATAATTCATAAGGATGTCTTTCACTACATCCTCACCAACAATGGGTATAATTGATAAAACATTTTACAGATAGTCTAAATAATATATTTTGTAGTAATTTATTATGTATTTAATGTTTGGTAAACTATTATATATGGGCTTCCCTGATAGCTCAGTTGGTAAAGAATCCACCTGCAATGCAGGAGACCCCAGTTAGATTCCTGGGTTGGGAAGATCCCCTGCAGAAGGGAAAGTCTCCAATACTTTGGCCACCTCATGTGAAGAGCTGACTCATTGGAAAAGACCCTGATGCTGGGAGGGATTGGGGTCAGGAGCAGAAGGGGATGACAGAGAATGAGATGGCTAGATGGCATCACCAACGTGATGGACATGAGTTTGGGTAACTCCGGGAGTTGGCAATGGACACGGAGGCCTGGTGTGCCTGGGGTCACAAAGAGCCGGACACAACTGAGCGACTGAACTGAACTGAACCCTGGCAGCTCAGTTGGTAAAGAATCTGCTTGCATTGCAGGAGACCTGGATTCAATCCCTGGGTCAGGAAGATTCCCTGGAGAAGTAAATGGCAACTCACTCTAGTATTCTTGCCTGGGAAATCCCATGGACAGAGGAACATGGTGGGCTACAGTCCATGGCATTGTGAGAGTCAGACATAACGACTCAACGACTACCACCATGGATTCATTAATTCTTGAATGTTAATTCCCTTCTTCTTTGGTCCATTAATATTACTACTATATTTATTTTAATATTACTATTATATTTACTTAATACTATGATTGATTTTATTTAAAATTTCATTCACTAGTTATTAACTCACTCAAACAATTGCTAAATGCTTTGTGTTTTCACTGGCCCTGTGCTAAACCCTTGGACTTTGCAACTACTTCCAGCAAGAGTTCAAGGTCTGCCTGGAGGACCAGTTGGAAAAGTCAAGCATTGAAATACCAACCAGCAGGGGTTTGCAAAGAAGCTCCTTCTGTCACCACATTTCTCTGGAATCACATACATGCTAAGAGGAGAGCTATAGCTCAGCAATTCTTTGCCACTTTTAGGTGTCCTGTGTCTTAACACAGACCAAGCTCCCTTGAATCTGGAGTTTCGTGCCCAGCCACAGCAGTTGGAGAGACCTCGGGCTTTGATACCTTGGCCTGCACTCCTGGATCCCAGAAAAGACTCCATCACCTCAGTGAAATTCTCAAGGGATAGTATGGAAACATCAATCCTTCAGCTCTATCAGCATACCCCATCCTGTTTTCTTATTCCACTCCTCTTACTGCCAAGATGACTATTCACAGGCTAGTCTTGTTTCCATGTGACACCCGTCATATCAGATTATGGCCAAGTGCTGTGTGTTAATGGTGTAACGAGTATCTACACTCTAGTGTTTTGAGCACTGAGATGCATCGTAAATACTTGGGTGTTTACTTGCATCTTAGGTGAGTTATTTCTGTGTTACGGTGATGAGTTGTGCTCAGCCACTTACCCATTTTCTTTTTCCATAGATCAGGACAACAACCATATGAGTAGAAGCTTGTATAGTGGCTGTGGGGATGGAAATCAAGTTTCTCCTATCCCTGTGGTGAGAGGCTAATTTTATGAGGCAATTATATCTGTTTTTCATCCATTTTTTAATGAACAAAGTAAAATAACGATCAACTGGAGATGTGTTTACAATATTATTAGATGTTTGGAAGATTTGACTCATACCTCTCGGGGTGGTCGTGTGTCATATGAGAGGAAAAAGTGGTTACCCCTTGAGAGGCATGGTCTACATTAAATTTCACTTCCTAAGTTTGGATAACAAGGAGAGTTCTTGGAAAGTGGAATGAAACAAAGACAGTTTAAACATTAACAGTAAGGGGGGTTGAGTCAACAAGTGAACTGTCTCTGGCTAATTTTAAGAAATAAATAAAACAACAATTATTTAAAATCCATAAAATTGTATGTATTTCAGAATTGGAAGTTCATGTGAGAAGTGTGATAGTAATAATAAATTGTACCCCAAATATCATTGTTTAGTAGTCCTTTATATTTGAAATTGTCTCTGAGGTGGGTATTATAGGTGGACAAAATATCTTTAAAATATCTTTAATACTAATTAAGCTTCTGGTAACTTCATCTAGGAAAAACTTGCATATAGGAATGCATATTAGAAAGTCCATTGCAGAGATGAAGGTATTTTGAGAGCAGCATATATAATTGCACGCTTGAATATTATTTTTAAACACAGAGAAATATAGGTTGTGATTAGGAATATTAGGAATCGAGGCAAGGAAAAGTTACAGCTTCTGCATCGGGAGCCCTATCCCTGGCATATGAGCTCAATTTACCCTAGAAGTGGACAGCTTCACCTATCGAGAGCTTAAAATGGAACTTCAGGTGATGAAAATCATCTGAAAACTTTAACTGCAGACCTCCTTTGAGCTCTGTCTGACATTATGCGACTTCAGCTGGCAAGTGTGTTGTGAAAATGTAATGAATCCCAGAAGCAGAAATAATCAGTCCCGTCAACCTCAGCCTTCTTTAAAGGATGGTTTATACAGTAATATGAGCAGCAAGAAATCTGTTCTCCTCCGCCAGCTGGAATAGTCACGCTGGGCTGATCTATTTAATAATCACCAGCTAAATATTTACAATAATGAGTGGCTTTTGTTTTAAAGCTCAGTCAAGGTAATTAGAAATGAGGATAAGTTTATTTCTAGCAGTAACAAACTGAAATTCTTGACTTGAGAGAAAGATAACCGTATATGGTCTAACATTTTTATTCAGATTCATAATACATGGGAGCACCATCCTGATGAGTGTGAAATACTGAGTTCTCAGCCAAGGCTTACTAGAGAGGCAGGGATGGTTTCATTTTTCATTTAATGCTGAAACTTCTAGCTGATCTCTCTCATATGTACTGAAAATTATAAAACCTGAACTAATTAATTAGCATGTAAAATCAGCTCTGTGGGATTATCATATAGTGTTTTAATCGGATTTCATGAGAATGTAATTTTGCCCTATTTAATTCAGTTAAAAAAAAAAAAAAAGTAAAACTATGTAGAGACAATTTAGCTTTTTGAAATGAGCTTTTACAGAAAAGAATCCTAAGAATAAAGAGATTGAGTTATTTCAAAATAACTTATCACACACAAGCTAGGCAGGAATGTCTTTTAGGACAGTTGCCAGGCACTGCAGAGATGGGGCCCAGTTTCCGGTTCTTCAACTACATTCTCTGCTCTCCCATTGGGGACTTCCAAAATGCAATTTCTGTTTCACTTTAGGCAGCATTTGAGGTCTTGTACTTTCTCTGCCATGGTTCCTTTCACTACCCTGTCCTTTGGTGATTGTGTAAGTCACCCTTGCTAAATTTATAGCCTTTATGTGTGCAAATATATGAAATGAAAGGAGAAAAGCGCACAAAAATATGCAGCTTCTAGATGCATTGTTTTTACTCTCTCACTGGTCTCTGTGGAAGAACACAAGTTTTTTTTTTATTTAAATGTACTCCCAGTTGTAATCTTCTCCTTTATAATTAGTGCTTTGTATGTGTCTTATTTCATAATTTTTTTTCTTTTCCAAAGTGATAAAGCTATTATTTTATATTGCTTTACAAACTATTTATTTACTTATATATGGTTTTGTCTTTTGAAAATTGTTTTGCCTTTCAAAATTTACCTGGAATTACTTTTTGTATCTGTGTTTTTATATTTTCAGTAAAGTAGAACTCAACATCCCAGTCAGAGAGAAGAGTCTGTGCAAAGACGTCTAGATTTCAGGAAATTGTCTGTAACGAGGAGGAAGATGGAGCCAGGGAATGAGGCAAGAGGAGTGAGAAATGAGGTTGCAGAGACAGATGCAAGACTTAGCTGAAGATTCAGCTTCATGTTATTAAATATTGCACGCATGCTCAGTTGCTAAGTCATGTCCAGCTCTTTGTGCCCCCAAGGACTACAGCTTGCGAGGCTCAACTGTTCATCGAATTTTATTGGGTTGGCTCAAAAGTTTGTTTGGGTTTTTCTGCAATATCCTACAAACAATCCAAATGAACTTTTCGGTCAACTCAATATTATATGTGAGTTTTTAGATATAATATTTACATCTAAAAATAGATATAGAGAGTTTTCTAGCCCTAAATAATTATTTTTTTTATTTTATTTTAAATGTATGGGAAGCTCTTGGAGAATTGGGAACAATAAAGTGATAATATAATATTTACATTTTTAAGAGTCACAGACTATTGTGAGAATAATTAAGAGATGGAAATGAAGGAGTTAGGGAGCTTCTGCACCTTATCACATACTAGATTATGGAGGCTTGGACTAGGTTCTTAACATTGAAGGTGGGAAAACATGGACAGACTTAAGATTTCTTTTGAAAGAAAAGCCAGCCAGATTCTGTGATGGATAAGATATAGGTACAAAATATGGTTCCAACGTGATATTTCTGGAGATAGGAAAGTGTCAGTTAAAATTTCACTGGCTCAAGACTTCCCTGGTGGTCCAGTGGTTAAGATTCTGTGCCTCTAACACAGAGGATGCAGGTTTTACCCCTGGTAGGGGAAATAATCAGCAAAAAAGCCAGTGATTACTGGCTCTGGGAAATTCTGGTCCAAGTAGTGAATGTTTCCAGAAGTAGTCTAAACCAGTAACTTTGCACTTAATGATAGTGAAGGTCGCTCAGTCGTGTCCAAATTTTGTGGCCCCATGGACTATACCGTCTATGGAATTCTCCAGGCCAAAATACTAGAGTGGGTAGCTGTTCCCTTCTCCAGGGGATCTACACAACCCAGGGATTGAACCCAGGTCTCCCACATTACAGGCAGATTCTTTACTGGCTGAGTCACCAGAGAAGCCTATATTTGATAATGCCTTTCTAGTTGATAGGTAGGCTCACTGATTCCCATCCCCTTGAGTGCTTGCTGGACCCATCAGTCTCCTTAATTTTCAGCTGAGGAAATTGAGATATAATATCTAATAGGTAGTGAGCCTGGACCTTCAACCAAGTCTTTGTGAAGAGAATTCTTAACTTCCCTGGTATGTTTTGTATAATCTCTGTAACAGCAATACCAATGGCAGAGCACACACACAAAAAATACACACTCATGACATGTTGGTTTATTGAATGGGACACAGGTGCTGTATCTAGGCAAAAAAGGGAGTTCAGCCATTCACAAATTACACCAAGAGGTCTAGCCTGACCTGGAATTCTATTTCTTCTATTAAATGGTTATGTCTATTTTTAATTAAGTTTATCCAGAAATATTTAACTTTTAAGGCCTAAACCTATTTTGTAATTAAAGCATATGGACATACCCTGGGATTATGTTCCTGCTCATTTTTCTTAATCTGTTTGTTTGAATTCTCTTTTGTGAGTGAGTGAGAACTGAAGCATGAATGATAAGAACAAAATGCTGTTCCTACCTGAACTTAAAAATTCAACAGAAAGAGTGACTCGTCAGCAGCAATTAGTGTAGAAACCCAGATGGTCAGATGAGACAAACATCAACTGATTTTATTAATTTCTTAAGGAAATGTTTAATGTTGAGATGGAGTCCTCAGAAATGTACCTAAAGCATGTTATTTTTCCAATAGGCTAATTTAATTAATTCCAACTGGATTATTTTGGACACATTACCATTGTTTATCTAAAGAGAAAGAACAAGTACAGTAAGTTCTAATATAGTGATGTGAACAGCATGAGACTGAATCTTTAAAACAACATGAATTCAAGTAAGAGGAATTTATAATCTGCATATGTTAAACTGTCCCTCTCAGAGAAAGAATGATAATAAACTTATAATAGCTGGCTGGCATTTACAAGTTTCACAAAGTACATATCATTTTGATTTGACTTTCACCCTCACCCTTAATAATATGAAGCTTATATTCATCAAATTGCTTGTGCCAGCCTCTGTGCACAATTCTTTGCATACATTATGTTATTTAACGTCTAATAATCTGCGAGCTTTCCTGGTGGTTCAGATGGTTAAGAATCTGCCTACAATACAGGAGACCCGGATTTGACCCCTGGGTGGGGAAGATCCCCTGGAGAAGGGAATGAAAACCCACTTCAGTATTCTTGCCTAGGAAATCCCATGGACAGAGGAGTCTGTTGGGCTACCGTCTATGGTGTCACAAAGAGTTGGGCACAACTGAGCAACTAACACTTTCACTTTCTTTTCAATCTGCAAGTTAGGTGAATTGATTAAAGTTTGGAGTAATAAGCAAGACAAATGGACTTTGCCTAATCTGAGAAAAGTAAAAAGATACTAAAACTAAAGATTGGAACTAAGGCAATTTTGGAGCACTGTCTTTGAAATCAACCAGTTCCTAAGTTTGTTCAGACTTTATGAGATTCTACCCAAAGGTCACATTTGCAGACTCTGTTTGGCTTTCTAATGAGCCAGTACTTTGGCCACCTCATGAGAAGAGTTGACTCATTGGAAAAGACTCTGATGCTGGGAGGGACTGGGGGCAGGAGGAGAAGGGGACAACAGAGGATGAGATAGCTAGATGGCATCACCAACTTGATGGACATGAGTTTAGGTGAAATCTGGGAGTTGGTGATGAACAGGGAGGCCTGGCGTGCTGCAGTTAATGAGATCGCAAGGAGTCGGGCACGACTGAGTGACTGAATTGAACTGAACTGAATGATATTTTACCCACCCCTTATCCAGGTGCTTCAGTCTGATTAAGACTAACTTCAGAGCTTTGAAGCTAGAAATAAAGGAAAGTTCCTTTCTCTTTTCCCTTTCTCTGCTTCCCAGGTGGTACAGAGGTTAAAGTGTCTGTCTGCAATGTGGGAGACCTGAGTTCAATCCCTAGGTCGGGAAGATCCCCTGGAGAAGGAAATGGCAACCCACTCTAGTATTCTTGCCCGGAGAATCCCATGGATGGAGGAGCTTGGTGGGCTACAGTCCACGGGTCGCAAAGAGTCAGACACAACTGAGCAACTTCACTTCACTTTCACTTTCCTTTCTCTCTAACCATGTCGGTATGTCCATAGAGAACACAGCAAGCCAGATATAAATTAAAAGTATTAGAGTTAATGCTGCCTCCCAGCTTTCTAGAGCCAGTGAAAATGACGAAGAAGAATCTCAGGTTATACACAGATGGCAAAGTAGTGGTCGGATGGTTCCCGAAGCCTGAAGGTCCCTAAGGAACTGGATCAGTCTTAGCTACTCAGAAGACTGAGTGAGTCCAGCAGGTTTCACAGTCATGGGACAGCTTATCACCCATGATGCGTGCATAAAATTCCACCTGGAAAGATGGCAGTGGAGACCTCCATTCTGTACTTCTCATCATATGAAGACAATACAGATTCTAAGACATAACAAACATCAAACAGGAGACAAAACTGGCAGGGTGTGTTAGTGGAGACCAGAGTCCGTGAGCCTCTGGTCGAGGGTTAAAGACCAGCTGTTGTGCTTCCCATGACACAGTGATAAAGAATCTGCCTGCCAACATAGGAGGTGCAAGAGATACTGGTTTGATCTCTGGGTCAGGAAGATCCCCTGGAGGTGGAAACGGCAACCCACTCCAGTATTCTTGCCTGAGAAATCTCATTGACAGAGGAGCTTGGCGGGCTACAGTCCGTGTAGTTGCAAAGAGTCAGGCGCAACTGAGCATGCGCCCAACGGCAGCTGTCAGCAGCGGAGAAAAGACTAATCAAATTAGTTTCTGTTCTTTCCCTTGCCCCCTTTCACTGTGCTCCCTTATGATAATCATTACTAGTTCCCTACCTAGCCTCACAATTCTATGGCAACCACCACTGGGGCTGATGTCCTCAGGAGAAACATCAGAGCAGCACTGAGTCCGGGCGGGGCATAGGAGTGGATGAAAACATGTGCTACCTACCAGCCCTGGGGTATCACCCTTTTACCCTGTGCTCAGTCACTTCAGTCATGTCTGACTCTTTGCGATCCCATGGACGATAGCCCGCCAGGCTCCTCTGACCTTGGGGATTCTCCAGGCAAGAATACTGGAGTTGGTTGCCATGCCCTCCTCCAGGGGATCTTCCATACCCAGAGATCGAACCTGTCTCTCGCACTTCAAGCCACCAGGGAAGCCACCCCTTTACCCTATCCCTATCCTTACGCCTAGGATAAGTGGATTACTCTTCAGGGCAATGACTCCCTGCTTTTCCTGAGTATTCAGAGATAAGCAGCTGTTGGTCAGATGGTGGCAAATGAGAACGATTTCTTTTTATGAAGGCTAGGGTGTGTTCTTCACGTTTTCCCTAATTATTTATTCCAGACAAAGAAGCTGATATCCTTGGGGAAACATAAGTTTATATGTGAATGTTTTGTTTTTTTTTTTGACTCCACGTTACAGCATATAGGATCTTAGTTTCCAAACCAGAGATTGAACCTGCACTCCCTGCGGTAGAAGTGAGATGTCTTAACCACTGGACTACCAGGGAAGTCCCAAGTTTATAGGTTATAATAAGAAACCTGGTAAGTATAGCTACTTTGAGTAAGAACAAAAAAACTGGAAAATGTATGCATCTGAGGCAAATGCTATTATTATTAGTCGGTCACACCACTGACAGTAGTATAAAAGCTACTAATAGAAATGTGAATGTTGGTCAGGCAAAAACAAAAGAGTTGTGAAGGTCAAAATGATATAAAGAATGTGCCTAATGTCCAGAACAGAGTAGGTGGGTTGTTGCTGTTGTTGCTATTTCATCAATAAGTCATGTCCGACTCTTTGTGACCCCTATGGACTGTAGCCTGTCAGGCTTCTCTGTCCATGGGATTCTCTAAGGAAGAATACTGGAGTGGGTTGCCATTTCCCTCTCCAGGAGATCTTCTGGATCCAGAGATCGAACCCATGTATCCTGCTTGGCAGGTGGATTCTTTACCACTGAGCCTACCACCTGGGAAGCCCAAGTAGGTGGGTAGATGTAAATTTCTTTCCTACTTTTTATAATCACACATGGAATAAATGAGGAGGCAGATTTGTGTCTGTTTTTCTTTACTGAAGTAACTTCAGTAGTTATACTGGTTTCCTGGCCCTTCTGTAACAAAGTGCCACAAGTTTGATGGCTTAAAACAACAGGAATTTATTATCTCTTAGTCTGGAAGCAGAGTCTGAGATCAATATCATTGGGTTGAAATCAAGTTGCTAGGGATGTGCTTCTCCTAGGAGCTCTAGGGCAGAATCTTTTTCCTTACTCTTGCAGTTTTCTTTAAGGAATGACTGTTGACATCCCTTGGCCTGTGGATGTATTACTACAATCGCTGAGACAAACATCTTCAAATTTCCCTCTGCTCTGTCTTCACACGCCTTCTCTGTGTGTGTCCAATCGCCCCTGTCTCTCTTAGAGGCATACTTGTGATTACGTTGGACCTATTTGGTTAATCCAAAATAATCTCCTCGTCGCAGATCCTTAATTTAATCACATCCACAAAGACCCTTTTTGTTGTTTCTGATTATATAAGGTAACATTCATGGATTCTAAACATTAGGATAGCGGGATCCATTATTCAGTGTACACAACAAATAACTTTGCCTACACATAGTAAGTGCTCAGTAACTATTTGTTGAGTAAAGCCTTTTTCCACAGCCTTTTCCCACTGCCTCTCCTAGCTCCTACATCTGTTTTTATTGATAGTACTGTGTCCTACCCTCATATACTCTCTATATGTTATTTATACATATTTTATCTCCACCATCCCTTGTGATTAACAGAAGTGATTAAAAAAAAAAAAACATGACGATGAAAAGGGAACCATAGACATGTAGACTGGAATCATGTTGGTCTTGAAATTTTGAGTTAGGATGGAAAGTAGCAAGCAACAAAAGTATAGTTCACTTAAAGATCTATTGCTTTTACAAGTTTATACCTTTGCTAGTGAATAATACAGATATTAAGGACTTCTCTGAACTTAAAAAGTGATGGTTTTGCCATCAGAAGTGTAAGCTATAAGATTGACAAATCATAGATAACACTGCTGCTGCTGCTGCTGCTAAGTCACTTCAGTCGTGTCTGACTCTGTGCGACCCCATAGACGGGGGCCCACTGTCCCTGGGATTCTCCAGGCAAGAATACTGGAGTGGGTTGCCATTTCCTTCTCCAATGCATGAAAGTGAAAGTGAAGTCATTCAGTCGTGCCCAACTCTTAGTGACCCCATGGACTGCAGCCTACCAGGCTCCTCCTTCCATGGGATTTTCCAGGCAAGAGTACTGTAGTGGGGTGCCATTGCCTTCTCCGATGGATAACACTAGAGTGGTCTTAAAGACAGTGGTTTTCATAGTTGAACAAAGTATATGGTTTTCAAAGGTCATATGGTTATCAAAGGTGATACAGTTAGCAATGAAATATCTTTAACTCATGAAACACAGAAATGACTGGACTCTTGGATGGAAGATATATTTTAAAGCCATGGATTGATACAGTCCCGATGACTGGGATATGCTTGGCTTCCATACTCCTTAAGAAGTCTGCTGATGTTAGGAGGCATTTCATAGTCATCTCCCAGTTCTGAGGACAATTATAGTTGACCTTTGTCTTCTCACATGGAATTATTTACAAAGATATAATGAACCTGTGATAGGGACAAGTAGTCAAGGGAAGATTATACCCTTTAGTACACACCACAAACAAATGAATTAGAATTCTATTTCTTTATTCGTCATCCTAGTTTGAGTTTTCTGAATTCATTCACTGAGTCAAGAAATACTTACTGAGCATCTACTATGTGTCTGATACCTAGTAAGATGCTTGGTATACAGTGAAGGAGCTGATGGACCTACCCTCTTTTCGGCATTCCTCTGTACTGACAAAATCATATCCTGCAAAACCTTAATAATGACAAAAAATAAAAGAATAAACTGATGGATCAGTAAAAATATACCATGTAAAACTATAATAAAAGCATTTTCATCAGGTTCTTCAGCATTACAACTAAGATAACACTGGGCCTGGTATCAGCTTTTATTTCTGTATTCATGATGAACATATATTGAGTATCTAATACCAGACCTTCTGTGAGCCACTAGTAATACACAAAATGATTAGCAAAAAGACCATAATGGATATTTGTTTAAGTAACTAAATCATTATGCTCTAGGAGAGTCCCTTGGACTGCATGGAGATCCAACCTGTCCATTCTAAAGGAGATCAGTCCTGGATGTTCTTTGGAAGGACTGATGCTAAAGCTGAAGCTCCAGGACTTAGGCTACCTCATGCAAAGCGCTGACTCATTGGAAAAGACTCTGATGCTGGGAGGGATTGGGGGCAGGGGGAGAAGGGGACGACAGAGGATGAGATGGCTGGATGGCATCACCAACTGATGGGCATGAGTTTGGGTGAACTCCAGGAGTTGGTGATGTACAGGGAGCCCTGGCATGCTGCAATTCATGGGGTTGCAAAGAATAGGACATGACTGAGCGACTGAACTGAACTGAACTGAGGAAGCCATTGAATACATAGAAATGTTGAATCAACAAAATAATAACATCTTGTTTACAAAAATAATAGATGTGATAGTAGGTAAAAAATATGATTGAGTATGCAGTATATCTTCAATGACAGTATGCCTTCAAATTTTTGTTACCAAAAAGAAGTTAAAATATGAGACTTGGTATTGATGTAAAATTGTACATCTTCAAAAGTATTTCCAGAGTTGAAAGATGACAGATTTCAACATGTAATGATTTCAGGTGACAAAGAATCTAATTAATAAAACCATACAAGAAGTTCCTTTATCAAGAGAAAATGTAAAAGGAGCTTCAAATTAACTAATTTCTGCATCAGTCTACAGAGTGTAAGCCAAAATGCAGACACTGTAAATGTAATTAAAATAACAATTAGGTTACTATCTGTAGGAAAGCAGGTGAAGTCGATTCTGAAGAACTTGTCTGACTCAGAAGTCAAACATTATGCAATAAACATGACTCATTTTTATTTTGTGCACTGAGAGTGGGGTCGACAGGCATCATTAGTCTCCCCACTAAATTAAGCATTATTCAATAGTTCATATTTGTGCTTCATGCAAGTTCTCTAGATTTAATTGTAAACTGTCTCATTTAGACTGTTGATAGAATTTCAGCAACCTCAAACCTGCAGCTCAGAATACCCACAGAGAGCAGAGCAGTCATCTCAGTTCCAACTGCTTTACGCTTGTATATATACTTATCACATGTTCTACTTGCTCAGGCATTTCCTTTCATTTGGTAACCTGGTCTCCATCCCAATGTGCTCTTAGAAACGAGACAGGGTCAGAACTGTTAAAGGCATAGAGTGACAACCGACAGGGAACAGTGGAGAATCCAAATGCACATCAAACAGAATATCACAGCCATCCAGGACAGATCTGCCCATGTATTTCATCATTCCCCAAGGGCAAGACTGGATTGCAGTACTTTGCCTCATAGGGAGCAGCATGAGTCATCAAGAAAATGTCAACCGATGCTCAAATATTTTTGACTAAGATTTGGGGGTGTATAATAAATTAATTTAAACTATAAAGCTTTGTCATTTAAGGGAGGAGTCAAGCTTCACTCTCAAAAATTAACTTGCTTGAATCTTCATTTTCTTTTGAAACTGGTATTGAGCTTTCACAAAAGAAGCCTCACACAGTGCAGAGATAAAGTTAACATCTACAGGAAACTAAAAATAGCGCTTGATGAAATCTACAATGCCTGAGTCCCAAACATTTATATTGAATATATGAAAGAATGTCTTAAATGAATGTCTCATCCAATGTATTTAATTATGATAATAGAAATAATAGCAAATAACATTTATTAAACACTTAACATGTATCAAGCACAATGTTGGTTGGTTTCCTTACAGAGATTATCGGACTTTATCTGCCAACAATCCTAAGTATACATATATTATGATAATCCCCAAAGTTTTGATGAGAAAACTGATGCTGTCTCTGCCTTGCCCCACTTCTTACTGTGGTTAAGGGGCAGAGCTGAACTTGAATTCTGGCATTTAACTCTGGAGACATTGGAAATCTCTGAGTCAGGTAGATGTCTTTGTCACTGGATAGCTGTGTGTTTCTAAAAGCAATGTTTATTTTTCACATATGTTACTGTGTACTCTCTTAAACCCAAACCTATTCAGGGAATGTATGTCAGTGGTTTCAAAGTTAAGATTCTTGATAAAAATGTGCAGAGAATCAAGAAAAGCTGCAAGACAAATTGAGAATTGTAAAGTATGCTTTTAGCTAACAGAAATTAATCAACAATGTAAGGTTTCATCAAAGCAGAGTCACCAAACCTATAAAATCCTACCTGTTTTATTAAGTTGCTTCATTGAATAAAAGCTGTATTATGTAAACTTGTTAATTGATGAAATGAGTCTAAATTAGAAAATGTATGACCTATAGAAAAAAAAAAAGACTTTCAGATTTATGCAGAGTACATCATGAGAAACGCTGGACTGGAAGAAACACAAGCTGGAATCAAGATAGCCGGGAGAAATATCAATAACCTCAGATATGCAGATGACACCACCCTTATAGCAGAAAGTGAAGAGGAGCTAAAAAGCCTCTTGATGAAGGTGAAAGAGGAGAGCGAAAAAGTTGGCTTAAAGCTCAACATTCAGAAAACAAAGATCATGGCATCCGGTCCCATCACTTCATGGGAAATAGATGGAGAAACGGTAGAAACAGTGTCAGACTTTATTTTTTTGGGCTCCAGAATCACTGCAGATGGTGATTGCAGCCATGAAATTAAAAGACACTTACTCCTTGGAAGAAAAGCTATGACCAACCTAGATAGTATATTCAAAAGCAGAGACATTACTTTGCCAACAAAGGTCCGTCTAGTCAAGGCTATGGTTTTTCCTGTGGTCATGTATGGATGTGAGAGTTGGACTGTGAAAAAGGCTGACCGCCGAAGAATTGATGTGTTTGAACTGTGGTGTTGGAGAAGACTCTTGAGAGTCCCTTGGACTGCAAGGAGATCCAACCAGTCCATCCTGAAGGAGATCAGCCCTGGGATTTCTTTGGAAGGAATGATGCTGAAGCTGAAACTCCAGTACTTTGGCCACCTCATGGGAAGAGTTGATTCACTGGAAAAGACTCTGATGCTGGGAGGGATTGGGGGCAGGAGGAGAAGGGGATGACCCAGGATGAGATGGCTGGATGGCATCACTGACTCGATGGACGTGAGTCTGAGTGAACTCTGGGAGATGGTGATGGACAGGGAGGCCTGGCATGCTGCGATTCATGGGGTCGCAAAGAGTCGGACACGACTGAGCGACTGAACTGAACTGAACTGAATTTCAAATGAATATAATACATATACATAGCTACCAATGTGCATAGATACTATACTATTTTAAGAAGATATTTCAAAGTAAGGAGACAATGTTTTGAAGTTCTTCTCCGAAATGATTTGATTTTAATTTGTTTACAACAGTGGATTAAGATTCTGAAAGTGGTTTAACCCTAGATGTCTTGCAATCTGATTTCTTTTGCAACTTTGTTTATTGAATTTGTGTTCAGACAGTGCAAAGATATGTCCCATCTACAGCAAATAATTACATATCCCCTAATTAGCAGAACCTGAGAAACTATGTGAGTTCTAACTTATAAAATATTTTGACCTCTTTGTGTTGTTGAGTACCCTGTGATTGTGCTTTTGAATATCAAAGCAAGAATAGAGGACATCAGAAAAAGGATCCAGAATTATCTGGGCATTATGTGTTCATTTATGAAGGCTTCCCTGGTGGCTCAGATGGTAAAGAATCTGCCTGCAATGCAGGAGACCTGGGTTTGATCCCTGGATCGGGAAGATCTCCCGGAGAAGGAAATGGCAATCTACTCCAATATTATCGCCTGGGAAATCCCACAGACAGAGGAGCCTAGAGTCAGGCTAGGCTCTAGCCAGGCAGGCTAGAGTCCAGGGAATCAAAAAGAGTCGGACACGACTTAGAGACTAAATGATGATGAATGATGTGTTTATTTAAATGCTAAGGAAAATTTCAATGAATATAATGGCATCAAACTGCACACTGATGATTCAGACTCCTGTTTAGTTTGGTATTTTCAGGGAAATACAGTTACCGTAGCAACTAGCATATCACACGGGACATGCTGTAGCATGCAAAAAGTCTCCGAGTTAAAAGATTGTCCTTTTGCAAGAGATCACATCAGGAAATGGGGGAAAAAACAATCTTGTCACATAATGAATCAAGATATTTACTTTCCTGACAGGTGGAAGGTAATTTATATTTAGATCAGTTTTTCTCTGTTGCAAATGGATCAAAATGGCAATATGTATATTGCAAGGATGAGGACCAAAACATAAAGAAACATGACTTAACTGTACATAGTAAATCTTTCTTTGAATTAACCTCTGAACATTCTGTTGACTGTTTTACAGGCCTAATCAACTGAATTATCTTTGAGGGGAAGTGCAATAGGTTAGATATTTTCTAAAATTTAAGTAATTAGTTATTAATCATTAAACATCAAGAAGTAGAAATATTTTTATCCTGGTGTCAGTAACTCCAAGCTTGACAAAATTAGCATTTTAAAACTATGTCTTTACAAGTCTAAAACAACCTGTTTGGATGTGAAATCTGCAATTAAACTGATCACTATCTGTGTTGTTATAGAGACTTTAGTCTAACTAATTTCAAAGAAAAATAAGCCCTTAAGTTTTTTTCAATCTTACATGTGTGCATTGCATAAGAAACACTGCTGGCTCCCAAACGCCCAGATTTTTCAGTAACAGGACAGAAAAGGTACCTGACATTACAGACTTAATATTCTAGCTGTGGGAGACATTAAAAGAAAAAAAGTATAGAAAACAGAAAGAAAGAAATAAAAAGAGTAAATAATACTGTGGTAACTTCCATGAACAACATGGAACGTATTTCCTCTTGCTCTGTCTCTCTTGCTTTTCTTCCCTCCCTGGACATTTCAATCCTGCAACTATTAGATGGCACAAAGTGGGGCACAGGAACAGGATGCAATCACTAGTACAGGTCATCAGAGTCTGAGCAGGGGAAGAACACCTGCAGGGGCCGGCCAGGATGGCAGAGGCCAGGGCCGGCAGAGGTTGGATATTGGTTACACACCAGATTTCTCATATAAGAAAATGTACTAAAGATAGTGGAAGTCAGGTTTCTCGCTATTGGAAAAAGGAGCTAAAAATTCAGAAAATGAGAAAGCTAAAATGAATTCTGCATTGGATTGGAAAATTTATAGTTTTTAACATATATGTGGAAAAATACAGAAATAAATGTATATAAAATATGATATAATGAGCATTTCTAATATAAATTATATTTTAATATATAAAATATATACATTTCAGTCCCCTCAGTGGAAAGACATAGGGAATATATAATGTATAAAATATCTGTTCTCTGGATCTTTCTACTGAGTGACTCAAGCACCAAACTCTAATAGCAAAGAATATACCTGGAGCCTGAGATCTTGAATTTTGAATACTATTTTCCAATTAAAAAAAAAAAAAAAGAGTTGGGCTCCTTGAAAAGATATCTGATACCAGAGCTGGAGCAAGGAAAGTCTAAGATAAGCCTGGAATGTCTTATCATACCAGAAAGCAAGAAAACATAGAAATGATGGTTGAAATACATCTCAAGAATTCTGCTTGGAGAGGCTCCCACCAGTCAAACTTGGGGCAGTCTTGAGTGTCAAAATAAATCATAATAGCAATAGGTTAAAACATGCGGAATAAATAGGGAAACCATTGGTTCACCTAGACATAAATAAATGAAAAAAATGGCAAATTTGACAAGGAAAATAATATTTACACTTTCAGTTGTTATTGTTTATTTGCTAAGTCATATCCAACTCTTTTGCAACCCCATGGACTATAGCCCACCAGGCTCTTCTGTCTGAGGGATTTCCCAGGCAAGAATACTGGAGTGGTTTGTCATTTCCTTCTCCACAGAATCTTCCCGACCAAGGGAATGAACTCATGTATCCTGCGTTTTGGGGAAATTCTTAACCACTAAGCCACCAGGGAAGCCAGGCTCAGTACCTCCCCATAAAATGCTTTCAAATTACAAAATGGAGTGAGTGATTTATAGTAGAGAATTCTGGTGGACACCACCTTGATCAGGTGATCGCAGTGATCATTATTTGTAAAGGATAGAATCAAACCCATGTGTCACCTGGGAGGAAGCAATGAGAGAGATACAGGATCACTTCTGTGATGTGGTTGCCAGTGATGCATAACAAAATCTAATCATAAGGAAATATCAGATAAATCCAAATTGAGGCACATTTTACAAAATACCTGGTCTGTAATGTGGTTGTTTTTCCAGTGGTCATGTATGGATGTGAGAGTTGGACTATAAAGAAAGCTGAGCACCGAAGAATTGATGTTTTTGAACTGTGGTGTTGAAGAAGACTCTTGAGAGTCCTATGGACTTCAAGGAGATCCAATCAGTCCATCCTAAAGCAGATCAGTCCTGGGTGTTCATTGGAAGGACTTATGTTGAAGCTGAAAGTCCAATACTTTGGCCACCTGATGCGAAGAGCTGACTCATTTGAAAAGACCCTGATGCTGGGAAAGATTGAGGGTAGGAGGAGAAGGGGATGATGGAGGATGAGATGGTTGGATGGCATCACCAACTCAATGGACATGGATTTGGGTGGACTCCGGGAATTGGTGATGGACAAGGAAGACTGGCATGCTGCAGTCCATGGGGGTCACAAAGAGTCAGACACAACTGAGCAAGTGAACTGAATATGGTTGTGAAGTCAAGGGAAAAACTAAGGAATTCTTTCCCATCAAAGAGTCTAAGGACAACTCAATGCAATGCATGATTTTCAATGGGGTCTTATGAATATAAAAGATATTATTGGGACAATGTAAACAAAGCCAAATGATTAAATGGCAGTAATGCATTGATGTTCATTTTCTGATTTTGTGGGTTGTCTTGCAACTGTATAGAAGAGTGTCCATGTTGGTAGAAAATAGCCACTAAAATGGTAGAGAGTGATTGGGGCATCATGTCAGCAGCTTACTCTCAAGCGGTTCAGGGAAAAATTTCCTTGTATCACACATTTGCCTTTTCTCTGTGATTGCTTCAAACTAAAGAATATGTAAAAAGATAATACAGTACATGCAAACTTCATATGAGCAACTCCTTTAAACTTGTGTTGTCAGGAAATTTTTGTTTGAAAAGGTAGCATTTCAAACTGAGAGTTAAGTCAGTCACTCAAAAATCTGGCTGAAAAGTATTCCAGGCTGAAGGAGCAGCTGGTGCTGAAGCCCTAGGCATGAAGGAGTCTTAGTTCAGTTCCAAGAGCAAAAAGTCAGTGTCCAGTATAGCTGGAGCCTCGGGGGTAAGGAAGGAGCCATGGAAGGTGCATGACAAGGCTCTCAAGAGGGGCCTCATTGGTGATAATAAGAAATTTGGAACTTTATTTGAGATGCCAAGAAAAACCACTGAAGAATTTTAGCCAGAATGTAATATGAACTCATTCATATTTTCAAAAAACCACTCATCAGAGAAGGGAGATAGGAATAAATACAGAGATAAATTAAAGGGCTGTTTGTACTAGGAGTAAAAAAAAAAAAATGGAGAAAGGTGTTTTATATTTTAGAACAAAAAGTGATAGGATTTATCACTATCATTATTGAATGAGGGTATTGGAGAAAAAAGAAAAACAAAGGGTAAAGAGAGCAGTTATTCCTTATTCAGAGCTTTCTATATGCCAGGCAGCCTCTAACCAGATGGCATACATTTATTTACTTATTTAACTCTCAGAACAACCCCATGAGATAAGGACTATCATGACTATTGTTAGCCTCAGTAAAAGATACCCAAGGCATGAAAAGGTTAAGTGACAGCCACAGAGGTGAAGTGGCATTTTCACCACATCATATCAAGGGTACATTGTACCAGCATGATTTATCGCCATTGATACTGACCTTGACCACCTGGTTAAGGTAAGGTTTGTCAGGTCTCACCACTGTTGAGTTACTCTTTTTCCTCTTTCCGTACAGTACCCTCTGAAGTGGAGTCACTATACACTATATGCAGCTAAGGAGTAGGGAGCTTTGCTCCACCTTCTTCAGAGCACAGCATCTAAATAAATTATTTGGAATTGTTCTGCAGGAGATTTGTCTCTTGTCCTTTATTATTTATTTATTTAATCATTTATTTATATTAGTATTAATTTATGAATATTTATTTCTTATTTGGGGTGATAACCCAATACTATTTTATTTATTTCATTGCTCTTTTTTTTTTCCTAGCTTGGGAACTCTTTCTGTTCACATCTACGCCACTTTGATAAATACTTATTGATGTATGGCTGATTTTTTTGTTTTTTATGATTTTTTAGCTCTTCTTACTTTATGGCACTACAAGATACTTTCAGGCTCTTCTGGTGTATTCCCTGCCCCAGTTCAGGAACTAATCATCTATCCAAGGAACTCTAGTTTCTTTTTATATGAATGGTATTAGAAGCCAAAATCTAGATGCTAGGTGTATTCTCTCCTTTTTCAATTTTTTTTTCAAAATTGTTTTTTTAGATTCTTTGTATTTCTATAGAAAACCCCCCTGTATTTTTATTGTTTTGGCTTGAATACTGAATAAATGAGTCACTTTTCACTGACATTGAAAAATCTGAAACACAATTAGATGGGTATAGGGAATAAAATATTCTAATTTTGATATTTAAAATTTAACATCTAACTCCCATAACACCCTCCTAGCTCTCAGGACCAGAAGATTTTTTTTCAATTTTTTAAATAATTTCTGTTGGAGTCTAGTTGATTTAAAATGTTGTGTTAGTTTCTGCTGTCCTGCAAAGTGAATCAGTTATACAAATACATATATCCAGTCTTATTTAGATTGTTTTCCCATATAGGTCATTACAGAGGATTGGGGAAAGTTTCCTGTTCTATACAGTAGGTCTTTACTAGATATCTGTTCTATTAAAGCTTGTTGTGCAATAACCAGGGCAACAAGATTTAAAGAGTGGCTTAAAATCTTGGCTGGCAGCATCCAAATTCACTAGTTTATTCACTACTGATTTACAAACTTCTTGACATGAAAGGTTGTAAATTGACAGCTGTGGCTCTTTCTATGTGGCTGGACAGAGTCTCAGAATCTCGTGTTTTTTAAGCACCTATCATGTTTTAGATTATTGTTCAGGGTCTTTTGTATGCAAAATATATGCCAAGACTTACAAAACTTGAAAAATGATCATTCTTCCCATTTGGAAAATGTGGAGATTGACATTGAGAGATTAGGTAACTTCTCAAGTCACACAGCAGGAAAGATGGTGCTTAGATCCAATCCAGGATAGAGTTGCCTGATAAAATACTGCATAGCATGTACATTAAAAAAAATTAGCCATTGTCTATCTGAAATTCAGATATAACTGGATATCCTGTATTTTTATTTGCTAAATCTGGCAACCCTAATCTGGGACCATCTGGCCTCAAAGGCTGTGTTTCTTCCATCCCACAGTATAAACAAAATACATCAGAGACACATGAGAATCTGGAAAATATTTTCCTCCAATACTCTATACTTGACTTTAGTTACCATATACAAATATATATGTGAAAGTGGCCTACAGCCCACACTGGGAAAAAACATATACTAAAGGGTCTGTAGATAGGAATTGAAATTTTAGGGGTTTTTTTTTTTTTTTTGGTACAGTTGCATGAGCCTTTAATAAAATTAACCTTTTGCTTCAGTCAACTGTCATCAAATTGGAACTTTTTCCAACCCAATAATTCCATTACACATTTAAACTGTTTTTCAGCACTTAAAAATGCAATCTAAAATATCTGAAAAAAGAAAATACAATGTCTTGTCATATTTGATGCTCTCAATCTTTAATTAAAAATACCAGAGCAGTAAGACTAGGATTGTTCTTTCTCTGGAAGCACAGCACTTTCTCAGCACTAGAAGAAATAATTGGTACCCTTGCAATCAACTATCACGGTAAAGTCTTCATCAGGAGCTTCAAGGTTTTATGCTAACAGTTCTCCTTTTAGCCTCATATTCTTTAAATTGATTATTTCTACTTTAACTTTTCAATCTCTAAGTATATTTCTATTTCCGCATCAATATACTCTTACTTTTGTAAATAGAAGAAACAATGTAAGTTCTTTAAAATTACACAAATATGCTTACAACCTTAGAGTATGAATGAGACTTTCTAAGTAATAGGTCAGTTAAAAAAAAAAAACAGAACACCATGACAATATTGTAAAGTAATTATCCTCCAATTAAAATAAAAAACATTTTCAAAAAGGAGAATGTAGACAGATTTGCTATCTAAACATATGGAACTTCAGTATAGTTAAAAACACAATAGAATTTAAAGTCAAAAGCCAAATTCATAAAAATTTTGCATATGGTAGCCAATAGTTCATTGACTAATTTACTTAAAGTATTGCCTGATTTATCTTTAGTTTTATATTTTTAAAAACATACAACATTGTGTGTATTGTTTTTGCCAACATATTTTAAATGTTTGGTTCTTTACATTGTTGATTAAATTTCAACCATTCCATCAGGATTCACATTTTTCTTTCTTGAATTACTTCCTTTATTAACTATTTCAGTAATACTCATGGATGGTAAATTCTCTTGAGGATTTATCAAAGGCTTAAGCCATTTTAGGGGAAACTGTTTACAGCTTTGACTGAACTTTCCAGTGGTCAAGTAGGTGGCCAGGCAGCATGAAGATGGAGCTAGGATTAGAAGAAGCTCAGCATGGGCTTCCCTGATTGATAGCTGAGTTGGTAAAGAATCTGCCTGCAATGCAGGAGACCCCAGTTCAATTCCTGGGTTGGGAAGGTCTCCTGGAGAAGGGAAAGGCTACCCACTCCAGTATTCTGGCCTAGAAAATTCCATGGAAAGTCCATGGGGTAGCAAAGAGTTGGACATGACTGAGTGACTTTCACTCACAGCATCCTAGGGAACGATAACAACTTTTATTCAAGAAAGGTGAGGATTTGCCCAGTATGATGTTTACCCAGATGAACTTGAAGAGATGAAAATATAAGAGTCTGAGAAGATATACTTTTGGAAAGAGAAGGTATATACAAGAGATGAATGTCCTTTGTGGGGATGCCAACTTACTAGGGGGAGATTATAGCAGGAATAATATTGTGATATTCTAAACGATTGTGTTTTTATCACGAGCAAAACCTGGTTCTTTGTCCTCTCACAGCTCCAGTAATAATAGCTGAGCTGAGTTGATTCTATCACAGAGGTGCTTTTACAAGCCATAGATTAGGGAGGAATGAGGTTGTAGAGTTAACTTTCCCTAAGAAAAGAAGAAGGAAAGCTCTTCTGGAGGAGGAAATAAATTTGGAAAGATACAGTTGGAGAGAAAGGAAGGGCAAGAAGATAGGGAAAAAGACAGGAAATCAGATTCACGTGTCTGTTCCCCTGAAACGCAGCCGAGGGAGGCTTGTGTTATCTTGCCTTTGGGTAGGATTTGGGGACAATAGTCTCCACAGTGTGCCTCCTACTATAGCAAAGTAACAAAACATGAGTGTTCAGACAGAGGGCCTGAGTTTTGGCCCCAGTTCCCTATGGATGTGTGGGGTTTGGGGAAGATCCTGCCAATGCCATATGCCTATGCTAAGTGAAGTGAAATGCCAAGAGAACCAGAGACCAGAAGAGGCAAATTCAGACAAGAAATTGGCTGGATTCCACACACAGGCATTAAAATACAGTATTTGTTTTTCTCTCTCTGACTAACATCTCTCTATGTGACAGCCTCTAGATCCATCCACGTCTCTGAATGACCTAACTCCATTCCTTTTAATGGCTAATCTTCCATTATATATATATCATGTCTTCTTTATCTATTCCTCTGTCATGGACATTCAGGTTGCTTCCATGCCCTGGCTATTGTTAATAGTGCTGCAATGAACACTGATGCACATGTGTTCGTTTGAATTTTGGCTTTCTCAGGATATATGCCCAGTATCAGGATTGCTGAGTCATGTGGTAATGCTTTTAGTTTTTTAGGAACCTCCAGACTGTTCTCCATAGTGGCTGTATCAATTTACTTTCCCACCAGCAATACAAGAAGATTCCCTTTTCTCCACACCCTCTCCAGTATTTACTGTTTGTAGACTTTTTAATGATGGCCATTCTGACCAGTCTGAGATGATATCTCGTTGTAACTTTGATTTGAATTTCTCTAATAATTAATGATGCTGAGCATCTTTTCATGTGCCTCTTGGCCATCTGTATATATGTGGAACTTGGAAAAATGGTACAGATGAACCTGTTTGAAAGGCAGAAATAGAGATGTAGACATAGGGAACAAATGCATGGACACTAAGGAGGAAAGGGGGAGGTGGGATGAATTGGGAGATTGGAATTGACCTATATATGCTAATATGTATAAAACAGATAACTAATGAGAACCTGTTTTAGAGTACAGGGAACTCTAATGGTGCTTAATGGTGGCCTAAATAGGAAGGAAATCCAAAAAAGAAGAGCTATATGTATATGTATGGCTGATCTGCTTTGCTGTGCAGCAGAAATCTACACAGCAGTGTAAAGCAACTATACCCCAATAAAATAGGACACGATAAAAAATTAACCAATATAATCCTACAAATAAATAAACCCTCAAAACTCAGCAAAAAAAGCAAGCAAGAAAGAAACTGACTGGAGATGTGATTGAATCAGTGGGCACTGATAGTGGATGTCAGCTGCGTGGAGACCAGGAGGAATAAGTTACCATAAGAATGAATGGAGAAATGAATCACCAGTTCAGGTTTGATGCATGAGACAAGGTGTTCAGGGCTGGTGCACTAGGTTGACCCACAGGGATGGGATGGGGAAGGAGGTGGGAGGGGGGTTCAGGATGGGGAACACATGTAAACTCATGGCAGATTCATGTCAATGTGTGGCAAACCACTACAATATTGTAATTAGCCTCCAATTAAAATAAATTTTTACAAAAAGAATAAATGGAGAAAAGAAGAAGACTGTATTAGCTATGCATTCCTGATGTTTTGACAGGGGAGGCTTTCCAAACCCTGGGGAGAGCATCACCCTCCCCCACCAGAAGGGCAAATAAATTTACCTGGAAATGTTTAACCTCCCTGACCCATCATAAACTCACCTTGGTTGTTTAGTGGGCATATGTGTTTAAGAGAAGGAGGAAGTCCCTTCAAGAAAACAATGTGGTCTTCTTGTGTATTTGAGTTGAACTTTCTATCCAAGTTTAAAAGTTTAAGATTCCAACTTTTAATAATTTTTAAAAGAAATCATTCCATTTATTGGGATTTACTTACAATTGTAAAGTAACACGTATTCATTGCAGATAATTTGGGATATATAATTCAACTCAAAAACACTTTATTCTCCCATCATTTTGGAGATGTATTTTTCCGTGTATTTATTTAGTGAGCATGTGCTGTGTTTATTAACTCAAATATGTTTTTCATTAAACAATATTTAAATTCATTAAACAACTTAAGACCATTGTGTTCTTACTATTCATCCCTTAATTGATTTAACCACAATCTGTTGCTATTTATTTAGATTGTTTCCACTATTTCCTATTTTAAATAATACTCTGATGAGACTTTAGTTACATAAATCTTTGTGTGCATCTTTGTAATTCTAACTAAATTAATGATAATGAAAACAATAGAGTTCTATTTTCAAGACTTTTCAATCTTATGCACATTTTCATCACTTTTTATTCATGTTACAGCTGGACTGGTGTATGTAACTACCAGCAGGGTATGAGAAGGTTCATTTCTCTCTTCTCTCAAAAACCTTCAATTAAAAAAAAAAAATTGTAAAATCTCTGCCAATAGATACAATGGCATCTTGTTTCTTAAAAAATCTTTTTTTCTTGGAAAACCAATGGAAATGAAATTTTCTCATATGGCAGGTTAAGCTTTCATTGAAATTAAGTGTTCAGATATTTTCTTACCTGTCTCAGGACATTTACCACCTCCCTATTGTTTTGCAGTCGCCTCTATTGTAAGGATTATTAACCCCGGTTGTCACATATGTTGCAATTTTTCTCCCATCTTGACATCACTTTATGATTTTTTAGAAGCTTTCTTTCACTCTTATATACAAATAAAACAAATATTTTATAAACATATATATTATAATACATACATATATATGTTTAAAGATAAAATACTGAAATGGGCTCATCCTAGCCAATTTATCTTTAATTTACAACTATTCACAGAACATTGAGAATATGCTCTTACTGGCACAGAGTAATGATTCTAGTAAATTAAGGAAACAAGTTTAAACAAATTTGTGCTTACTCAAACTCTGCCTACCAGGACCTGCTGCTCTCAGCCCACACAGTCTTCACATGAGCTTCAGTGACTTTCAATGTCCTAAAATGTCCTAGTCATTGAGAGAATAGTAAATACAGTAACTGACAGTGTCTAGGATTTTACAGTTCTTTCACATTCTCCTCCACAGAGAGGATCTCCTTTAACTGGAGGAGGTGATGCATTTTGTTCCATCTTACAGGAGAATGAGCTTGGTCACTTGCCAATGATGCTCGGGTGTGGGTGGGAAGGTATGACCAGTGTACACACGCAGTTCTCTCCCCACCTTGAATTCCATGCTTCTTTTTTCCCACAGGACTACTTTCCCAGTGTTGTGATTTTTTTTTAGTGTACTTATCTAGGCTGGGAAACATTGTGAGAAGTAGAAGTATCATATCTTGGATAGCATGTGAAAAGTGAAATTTGAATGTAGGTTAGGCTGTTGTAAATTAAATGCAATTGTCAAGATGTATGCTTGACCCTAACAGTAACCTGAAACAAGAAAAAGAATGCGGAATCTCATTTTTCTTGTCTTAGAATCTCCTCTATAGGAGATCCAAGTTTCTGATTCTTTAGAGGGCTCTTTGAATAAAAATGAGGAGGCCATTTGCATGTCAGTATGCAATCATCTCTGAGGATACAAGAGCTGAAACATATTAAAAGCAATAGACCTAAATATATGATCATTAACTGTTTGCTGTATTCCAGGCCAAAGGAGAATCTCTGAATTTTCACCCAACTCTCCCACGAGCACACTCTCAATCTACCCTACCTCTTAGTCTGGCCTTAGTTTCCTGAATAACACTTCTTATCTCTCACATAGTATGCATTTATTGGGTTGCTTATTTATCATCTATACCCACGCACTAAAATATAAGTTCCATAAGAACTGGGACTTTGTTGTAATCATTACATTATTGTCAGTCCCTAAAATAATTCCAGAGGTTATGTAAGGATGTGAAGAAGGCTGAGCACCAAAGAACTGATGGTGTTGGAGAACTCTTTAGTCCCTTGGACAGCAAGGGAACCAAACCAGTCAATCCTATAGGAACTCAACCCTGAATATTCATTGGAAGGACTGATACTGATTCTGAAGCTAAAACTCCAACACTTTGGCCACCTGATGTGAAGAGCCGACTGACTGGAAAAGACCCTGATGCTAGGAAATGGGAAAGACAAGGCAGGAGGAGAAGAGAGTGAAAGTAGATGAGATGGTTGGATGGTATCATCCACTCAATGGAAACGAGTTTGAGCAAACTCCGGGAGATAGTGAAGGACAACAGGGAAGCCTGGTGTGCTGCAGTCCAGGGGATCACAAAGAGTTGGACATGACTGAATGACTGAACAACAACAAAAATAACGCCTATAGCACAATAAGCACCAAATAAATATCTGCGGTAGAGTAAATAGGGAAGGACTGAGTAACAGTAGATTTTCAGGTAGACCACAAGAGGCATCATCCCCTCCCCTAAAGTCTGTGCAAGGATATCTGGAATGCAGCATCTCTTTACCACCTTCCCTCTCCCTGGTCATCCTGAGGGTACACCAATATCTTCCCAACTTGGAAATTTTCTTGAAAATTAATATTTAAAAGATAATATACTGGTGGAACTATAAAGCTTAATCAAGTTTGTTATGTTACAAAATATATTTGATTTACTGTTATTTTTAAAGTACATATTGACTCTGGAAAATAATATGATAAGTTGAACAGACACACTAGAACTTACTCGAAGTTCCTTTTGAGTAACTGAGAGTCCAGATGAGAGTCTCTTTACAAAAAAAGATCTATTTATTTATCTTACATAAAAGCCTAGAGGTGAACAGTCTGGGACTGGTATAAGACGCAATTTCATAAAATATTTTTAGCACCTGGATTCCATCCTGTGATTCTAATACTTATTTGCCTTTAAATCCCAAGGCCTTTATGGAGCAAAATAGCTGCTTTAGCTCCAGCAATTTTGTAGCACTCTAGCTTATAAAGAGGATGATCCATGATGATTGTCTGTTAAAGCAAATTCAGGAAAGCCACATGATACTTCTGCTTATATTCAAAACTAAGTGACCTGGTCTCATCTTGCTTGAAGGCAGGCAGGAAAATATAGTCCTTATCTCTTGTGATTATATGTATGTGTTAAGTTGCTTCAGTCATGTCCGACTCTTCGGAACTCTAGGGACGATAGCCCACCAGGCTCCTCTGTCCATGGGACTTTATAGGCAAGAATATCGGAGTGGGTTGCCGTTCCCTTCTTCAGGGGATCTTCCTGACCCAAGAATTGAACCCACATCTCTTACATCTCCTGCATTGGCAGGCGATTTCTTTACCACTAGCGCCACTTGGGATCCCGTGATCATGGATCCAGCTAAATACCGGGGACTCTTCTATCACATAACAAGGAAGAATGGATATAAAGGACACCTAGTAGTTTTTATCAAGGCATCCAGCTGAGTGTTTTTCAATTCAGTATAATCATCCCAAGAGGCCAAGTACTTATTCCAACGATACTGTCATTGCCACTAATTTAAATTACCTTAAGAGCCATTTTTTTATACTTATCCCCAAAGGTGTCAAATATTCAATCTTAAAGAGAAAACGAGTTTTGAAACATCAGAGAGTCATCTCAGATGAAATTTTCTGTGTATAACATGTGACAAAATTAGTAATGTCATCTGAGGCCTATAAGTTAGATATGACTTTAGACTTACAAGCCCAGTACATCTCTGGAAACAATTTCTAAAGACGTCATTAGTACTACCACTTAATAAAGCCTGAAAACTTATGAGGATGGATATTATCATATATGATACTTTCTCCTTTAACCATAGTACTCAAGTAAATTTACTGTCCTCAACTTCTAGACCTATCCATTTGTCTGAATAAGATGCTCTAACAGTCGGTGGTGTATCATTTAAAATTTTTTAGTTGAGTTCTTCTTTCCTAGGATGAAGAGGATCTATCTTCAAAATTTACATAAAGATTCTCTAAAATTAAAATCTTATAGTAGAAAAGCTGCTGCTGCTGCTGCTAAGTTGCTTCAGTCATGTCCAACTCTGTGCGACCCCAGAGACGGCAGCTCACCAGGCTCCCCCATCCCTGGGATTCTCCAGGCAAGAACACTGGAGTGGGTTGCCATTTCCTTCTCCAATGCATGAAAGCAAAAAGTGAAAGTGAAATTACTCAGTCATGTCTGACTCTTAGCGACCCCATGGACTGCAGCCTACCAGGCTCCTCTGTCCATGGGATTTTCCAGGCAAGAGTACTGGAGTGGGGTGCCATTGCCTTCTCCAGTAGAAAAGCTACTGGGGGCTTATTTAGAATATCATATGATATTTCATTTCCACCAATTAACTGGAGGGTATGTTAATTATCTGTACACTTCATTATAAGGTAGCCCAAAACATTAAATTTCATCAGCAAATTGAAATTAGGAAAAATTACAAGTTTTGACTACATTTTAAATCAGTTTCTAGAATTTGATATATAATTCCTTTTGCTTTTGAGTCTTTATCAATTGTTCTAAACCAGAAAAGTAGTTCTTTGTTAGAGTTCCAGAACTCAGCTAGACATTGTGCACTCTGGGGCTTTTCCCAGAAAGTGGTGCCCCTTACATGCCCTGGTAACATGCCATCATAGTGTGTTGTGCTTGCCTATTGATCTTTTACCAGATTTAAGGTTCCTTTAACTATAGTTTCAATTATAATAAAAAATTATTATTTTCAACTATGACATAATCACATAATCATAATCACTGAAAAACGAACTCCCCAGGTCGGTAGGTACCCAATATGCTACTAGAGATCAGTGGAAACATAACTCCAAAAAAAAAAAATGAAGAGATGGAGCCAAAAGAAAAACAACACCCAGTTGTGGATATGACTCATGATGGAAGCAAAGTTCTATGTTGTAAAGAGCAGTATTGCATAGGAACCTAGAATGATAGGTCCACGAATCAAGACAAATTGTAAGCGGTTGAACAGGAGATGGCAAGAGTGAACGTCGACACTTTAGGAATCAGCGAACTAAAAAGGACTGGAATGGGTGAATTTAATTCAGATGACCATTATATCTACTATTTTGGGCAGGAATCCCTTAGAAGAAATGGAGTAGCCATCATAATCAACAAGAGAGTCTGAAATGCAGTACTTGGATGCAATCTCAAAATCGACAGAATGATCTTTGTTTGTTCCCAAGGCCAACCATTCAATATCACGGTAATCCAAGTCTATGCCGCAACCAGTAATGCTGAAGAAGCTGAAATTGAACATCTCTATGAAGACAAGACCTTCTAGTACTAACACGCAAAAAAGATGTCCTTTTCATTATAGGGGACTAGAAAGCAAAAGCAGGAAGTCAAGAAACACCTGGAATAACAGGCAAATTTGGCTTTGGAGGACAGAATGAAGCAAGGCAAAGGCTAACAGAGTTTTGCCAAGAGAACACACTGGTCATAGCAACACCCTCTTCAAACAACACAAGAGAAGACTCTACACATGGACATCACCAGATGGTCAGCACCAAAATCAGATTGATTATATTCTTTGCAGCCAAAGATGGAGAAGCTCTATACAGTCAGTAAAAATAAGACCAAGAGTTGACTGTGGCTCAGATCATGAAGTCCTTACTGCCAAATTCAGATTTAAATTGAAGAAAGGGGGAACCACTAGACCATTCAGGTATGACCTAAATCAAATCCCTTATAATTATATACTTTAAGTGAGAAATAGATTCAAGGGATTAGATCTGATTAGGGTTCAGGGATTAGATCCCTGGGATCTAATTCAAGGGATTAGACACAGTGCCTGAAGAACTATGGATGGAGGTTCATGACATTGTACAGGAGGCAGGGATCAAGACCATCCGCAAGAAAAAGAAATGCAAAAAGGCAAAGGTAGTACACATTTGTGTAAAGGAAACACCCAAGCTTTCAGGATTATTAGTTTACCTAGAATGTTACCAGTCAATCTAAGCCTTTGCAAACTGGGTGATAAATGGGATTTAGGTTTGGGACTACCTCATAGTAGGAATGGTATGCCCATGTATCTACCCTATAGTTATTTTCTAAGTTTAGATTGTATTGATGAAATAAATATGCTCAACTATGGGCAGAATCAGCATCCATATGTGTTTTATATGCGTGTGTATATCTGTCTAATATTCACAATGACCTATGAGGTAAATCATGTTAATTTCCCACTTTACAGATGAGGAAATTAAGACACAAACTGAATAGATAACTTGTCCATGACCACAAGCCTATGTTGTGACAGAGATGGAATTTGAACTGAGGTAGTCAGTTTTCAGAATTTGTACTTTAATCTATTACTATATTGCTGAATATAGAGTAAACCCATTTCTTCCTTCTCCGTCCAAAAAAATGCACATGCACACACAAACATATTCTAGGAAAATATATAAACAGCACAATGGGTACTTTAGGTAAGCATGACAGGAGTGAGAGGAAAGATTTTTCATTTTGATTTTATATATTTTTTGTACTGCTTTATATTTTTAACCATGTGTATATTTTATTTCTATTTCAATATAAACAGAAACATGAGGGAAAAGTTTATGTAAAGGCCCTGAAGTAGAAAAAAAGTGTGTTTGGAGAAACAAAAGGAAATTTTTATGGTTGAAATGCAGACAAATCTAGAAGTAATGATGAGCTTGACGAGGAAGGCAAACTTTTGCAGGCCATTTGAAATATATTTTGGAACTTGTCCTAAAAGCAATGAGAAATCATTTAGAGTTTTAAGCCTGGGAGTAACACAATCAGATCAATGTGTTTTAAGGAATTCACCGGGTTGACTCCTAGATTGGATAGGAGCAAAAGTGGATGCCAGGGTCTATTTACAAGTGAATTAGAATAATGCAGAAAAGATGATGATGGTGACTTAGACTGTGACAGTGGCAGCAGAGAAAGAAATAAGTGGATGGATTGCACACAAATCAGATGGAAAGACCAATTTGATTTGGTGGCTGACAGAATAGTGAGAGGCAGAGAAGAGAGAAGAGTGACTCCCGGTATGCCAATTTTGGCCATTACATAGACGGAACAAATCTATTTTAATAACTCCTCCTGTCCTCACTCCATTCCCCATCATAGTAGCTGGATCAAGACGTGGAGATATAACAAAAGTTGGCCCAATCAGAGCCATTCCTAGGATGGAAGTTATGAGTGAAAGTACCTTCTTTCCCTTTCTGTATGCAACTGTGAATCTGGACTTAGCAATAGAGATGCAGTCAACACAAAGGGAGGGGGAGAGATCAGTGTGGGGGTGGGTACAAGACAAAGATTGAGAGATTTAGAGAGACATCTGGTAGCACAGACTGCTTTGTTACCCAGCTGTTTCCACCAGTCAAAGCAACACCAGACTATATATCTTCCTTTTTGCCTCAGGGAAATTTAAGTTGTATTTCTTGCACTCAAAGTGGCACTTGCAGCTCAAAGTGTCATTAATATAAGATTCAGGTAATATTTAGGAAATAAATGAAGGAGGCCTTGAGAAGTGACACTACATGGGGATGAGTAAAGCAAGAAAACAAGAAGAATACTAATGTTCTAGTTTGTGATGGGTGGAGCTTGCTACCATTAACTGAGATAGAGTATAGAACAGATTTGGGGAAAGACAATGAGTTGTACTTTACACGTTACATTTAGGGTGCCTATCAGTCATTCAGGGGACCTTCAGTTGACAATTAGATTTAAATAAATCTTGATAGACTTGTATCCAGTTCTGGAAATTTATAGGCTAGAGAATTTTATTACACAAAGATGAGAGGTGAAAAGTTAAAAAATGAAGGTATTAGGGAAACTGCGCAGAGTGAGAAAAATAGTCGAATGAGACTGAAAGTCTGGAGAATGTCAACTGTTAACTGTCCAAAGGAGAAGAGCACATTAAGCAGACAGAAAAAGAAATACCATAAAAACACAAAACAAAACAAGGATGTTCCAGGTTATAGAAACTAAATGGTGGAGAAAATCTTGGGAGATTCCTTAATAATGGACAGAGCTCTCACTGCCAAAGAGTCAGCCAAAAACTGCCTCTTTTAAAAGCTACAAAGAGGTCCAATGTCTGAAAGTCTCCTTGGGAACTAGAAGGGCTATTGATGGTCTTATAAGAGCTATGTTAATAGAACAGAGAGAAGAAAAACACATTTTCAGTGGGCTAGGATAAACATGTGAGGTGAGGAAGTTAGCTACAACTAATTTAGTTCTCAAGTTTTCATAAACAGAGGAAGAAAGAGTTGGATCATATTTAGATGCAAATATAGACAAGGTTTTAGTAGGTTAGGAAAAACACAAATGGGAAAGCTATACACACACACACACACACACACACACACACACACCTGTGTGCAATGTATAAACTACACATATATGTAGTGTATGAAGTACCCATATATACTCATATATATAATAACTACATATACATACATATTCTGGGGCCAGAACTCCTGGGCTTAAAAATATTACTGTCTGAGAACAATTTTTATAATGTCTCTGTGCTTCCTTTATCCTTTCTGTTATATGAAGATAATGGGATAATAATGGAAATTGTTTATTGGAATTGTTGTGAGGATTAAATGAGTTAATGCTTGGAAAGGACATAGAAGAGATCCGGGAACAGAGGAAGCACCAAGTAAATTTTACTTATCATCACAGCAAAGACAATGCATCTTAGAGAGTGGTTATAGTCACTAGGAAATTTCTTCCTTCTAGGCTACTCAAGTGTGTAGGGAGAGAAGTATGCCAGTGCTCACACAGATACATCATTACCTTTCCTTAATAATGGATAGAACTCTCAGTGCCAAGAACACTTTGGATCAGCTGACAGGGCATTAAGCATTGATTTTCTGGCTTTCCCTGTCAGTCTTCTTCATCATAAGTTTTTTTCCCTCTCAACTCCAGGCCCTCAGGTCTCCTTTTAATCTACTTAGTCTGACTCCCAGAAGTGCTGCTTTTCAGGGCCACAAATAGCATGACATCATTGTCACGGAAGAGGGCGGAGCACATGCCTCAAACCTGAGCCAAATAGTATTAAGGGCACCTGCCTGGGACTCTATTTCTATGGGATAGTTAGGCTCATTTCTCATAAATTTTGGATACATATTCCATAGAATATGCAGCAACTTTAAAAATTATGAAGCAAAGTTGAGTAAAATGCTTATAATATGATGTAATAAAAGTCAGACTTGTAAAATTAATCCACAATATAATTTTAATTCTGAAAATGCAGACAGGTTTGTGAGTATGTACATGGTGCTTTAAAACATAGAAAGACTGAGAGGAAAAAACATAAATATCTTGAAACTGTCTATACGGGGAGTATGATTTTATCTTCTTTATACTTTTGCATTTATTTACAGAGAATTTTTATGATTTTAAAAAATCATATTTCATATACAGAGAAGTTTTCTGACACTCAAGAATTTTACTTCTTTATATTGTTCCCAAGCATCCGGCCTGGATAATTCCATGGTTTGTATTGTCCATGGGGCCACAAAGAGTTGGACACAACTGAGTGACTTCCACTTTCAAGCAAACTTGCAGACAGTTATAATGTTCTTGTAGCAAAACTTTTGGTGAAATTCATTTTGGAAAGTATCAATGGTGATCTAGACCTCAAGTCAGTTAAAGAGAAGAGTTTCACTTATTCCTTCTTGTCTTGCTTAAAGTGGCAACAGATCTTGGTTTTCATATTCTTTCAAACAGGAAAGATGTGTTTGCTGACTCTGTGTCAGGTTTTGTATTCTAGCAATAGAACAAGGAACAAAATAGATACACATTCCTGTCCTCAAGGAGCAGCACGTCTACACTGATCTCTTAATTATCACCTTAGAATATTGTCATTTAATGCATCATGTGTACATGCATACTAAGTTGCTTCAGTCATGTCCAACTCTTTGCAGCCCTATGGACATAGCCCACCAGGCTCCTCTGTCCACGGGATTCTCCAGGCAAGACTACTGGAGTGGGTTGTGCCCTACTCCAAGGGATCTTCCCGACCCAGGGTTAGTGCATCATAGTCCTGACTATATCATCATTTTGTTTCACCTTGTACTTGCCCTTTCATATATTGCTCTGGTTTTCTCTCAGGATTCCTGCTGGCAGGTCTGGTTGGGTTAAGTTGGGGACTGTCTGGGCAAAGGGAAGGGAAAGAAAAAGGAACTAACAAATCTCAAGTAATCTGTTATTTCATGTAATCATTATAATCTAATGGGACAGATCATTTTAACTGCCTGTGGTAGATGAGGATACACAGGTTTGGTGATACTAAGCATCATTTCAAATATTGTGTGGCTTATAAGTGGCAGAGATGGGATTCAAACCCAAGTCTGCTGCTGCTACTGCTGCTAAGTCGCTTTAATCATGTCCAGTTCTGTGCGACCCCATAGACAGCAGCCCACCAGGCTCCCCCATCCCTGGGATTATCCAGGCAAGAATACTGGAGTGCATTGCCATTTCCTTCTCCAATGCATGAAAGTGAAAAGTGAAAGTGAAGTTGCTCAGTTGTGCCTGACTCTTAGCGACACCATGGACTGCAGCCTACGAGGCTCCTTTGTCCATGGGATTTTCCAGCCAAGAATACTGGAGTGGGGTGCCATTGCCTTCTCCGAAACCCAAGTCTAACTGACTTTAAAGCCTGTGTTTCTCACTGGGCTGTGGCGCAGCCTTCTGGCCACACACAGGGTGGAGCAAGGCATAGAATGAGGAGCTCAGGCAGACTCTTCAATCTCAAACCTTTCTTTCAGTCATCTACTCAGTTATTAAGTCTGAAGAAATTAATTGATTCAGTGTTCATTTTTAAAGTTTTTTCTCATTATCTGGAAGAATAAATAGCTTCCTTGGAGATAACTGTCCCTCTAGAAGTTGATTTTTTAAATTTTTTATTAGAAGATAATTGCTTTATAATATTGTGCTGGTTTCTGCCATAAATCAGCATGAATCAGCCACAGGTATACATAGGTCCCCTCCGTCTTGAACTGCCCTCCACCCTATCCAACTCCTCTAAAGTTGTCACAGAACACTGGCTTGAGCTCCCTGTGTCAGACAGCAAATTCCCACTTGTCATCTATTTTATATATGGCAATGTATATGTTTCCATGTTACTCTCTCAATTCGCCCCGCCTTCTTCCTCCCACACTGGGTCCACAAGTCTGCTCTCTGTGTCTGCATCTCCATTGCTGCCCTGCAAATAGATTCATCAGTACCATATTTCTAGATTCCATACACATGGAAATTGTGGTACAAACATACAGCGGAAGTTGATTTTAATGAGAAGGGAAGGCAGGAGGGCAGGAGAGAGGAGGAGAGAGAGAAAGAGAACAATGGGAAAACAGGGGTAGAATTTTGTGAAGAAGAAAGAAGATAAGTTTTAAACAAGAAGTTTTGCCTGAGCAGCCTGATGGGCCCTCCAGGGAACCCTATGTCTAGGAATAAACAGCAGGAGGAACAAGAGGTTCATAAGATTCAGAAAGGGGACAACTCCAGGAAACTCTTTGCCTCCCCACTTTGCCTTAGGACTCTGCCTCCAAAACCAGTCATTCTCTGAACCCTGATTTTCACCCCTAATCAATTTGTATTGAGCTATTGATATAATTTGATTTAGATACAATAAAATCCATCCATATTCATGTACAGGTGGATGAGTTTTGACAAGTATGTATTCCCATGGAACCAACTCCCCAGTGAAAGCAGAGCGTATTTCCATCAGCCCAGAAAGTTCACTCATGCCATTGGCAGCCCATTCCAAACACCCGTATACTCAACTGATCTAATTTGTATCACTCCTGATCAATTCTGTCAGGTCTGCTTTTAACCAGTCCCTGAGTGGATTGGTGACTGTGACGTCTCATGACATAATTTTGCCAAGCTTCCTAGCTGCCTATTTTTGTTGTACTCTGATGATCCAGAGGGGTGGGATGGGGGGTGGGTAGGAGGGAGGTTCCATAGAGAGAGGATATATGTATACATATAGCAGATTCACTTCACCTTACAGCAGAAACTAACACAACATTATAAAGCGATTACTCTCCAATTTTTACAAAGGCATAGCCATCAGAATTAATGGCATACCAAGGGAACATTTCATGCAAAGATGGGTCTGATAAAGGGCAGAAATGGTATGTACATAACAGAAGCAGAAGATATTAAGAAGAGGTGGCAAGAATACACGGAAGAACTGTACAAAAAAGATCTTCACGAGCCAGATAATCATGATGATATGATCACTAATCTAGAGCCAGACATCTTGGAATGTGAAGTCAAGTGGGCCTTAGAAAGCATCACTATGAACAAAGCTAGTGGAGGTGATGGAATTCTGGGTGAGCTCTTTCAAATCCTGAAAGATGATGCTGTGAAAGCGCTGCACTCAATATGCCAGCAAAGTTGAAAAACTCAGCAGTGGCCACAGGACTGGAAAAGGTCTGTTTTCATTCCAATCCCAAAGAAAGGCAATGCCAAAGAATGCTCAAACTACAGCACAATTGCACTCATCTCACATGCTAGTAAAGTAATGCTCAAAATTCTCCAAGCCAGGCTTCAGCAATATGGGAACCGTGAACTCCCTGATGTTCAAGCTGATTTTAGAAAAGGCAGAGGAACCAGAGGTCAAATTGCCAACATCCACTGGATCATGGAAAAAGCAAGAGAGTTCCAGAAAAACATCTATTTCTGCTTTATCGACTACACCAAAGCCTTTGACTGTGTGGCTCACAATAAACTGTGGAAAATTCTGAAAGAGATGGGAATACCAGACCACCTAACCTGCCTCTTGAGAAACCTATATGCAGGTCAGGAAGCAACAGTTAGAACTGGACATGGAACAACAGACTGGTTCCAAATAGGAAAAGGAGTACATCAAGGCTGTATATTGTCACCCTGCTTATTTAACTT
>SJYQ01001547.1:578210-590459 GCA_006410935.1 Redunca redunca | reverse complement strand
GAGTCGGTGATGCCATCCAACCATCTCATCCTCTTTTGTCTCCTTCTCCTCCTGCCCTCAATTTTTCCCAGCATCAGGGTCTTTTCAAATGAGTCAGCTCTTCGCATCAGGTGGCCAAAGGATTGGAGTTTCACCTTCAACATCAGTCCTTCCAGTGAACACTCAGGACTGATCTCCTTTAGGATGGACTGGTTGGATCTCCTAGCAGTCCAAGACTCTCAAGAGTCTTCTATCACATATACACCCGTGGCAGATTCATGTGAATGTATGGCAAAACTAATACAATATTGTAAAGAAATTAGCCTCCAATTAAAATAAAATATTATTATTTTATATAATAAATATTATAATATAACATTATTTTTATATTTTAAAATATTATATAATATTTATATTATTAAAAAATAAAAGCCACAGGAAGCTAATCTCAGAACAACAACAACAAAAGAGTCTTCTCCAACACCACAGTTCAAAAGCATCAATTCTTCAGCACTCAGCTTTGTTTATAGTCCAACTCTCACATCCATACATAACCTTGAATAGATGGACCTTGTTGACAAAGTAATGTCTCTGCTTTTTAATATGTGTCTAGGTTGGTCATAACTTTTCTTCCAAAGAGCAAGCATCTCTTAATTAAATGGCTGCAGTCACCATCTGCAGTCATTCTGGAGCCCAGAAAAACTAAGTCAGCCACTGTTGCCACTGTTTCCAATCTATTTGCCATGAGGTGATGGCACCAGATGCCATGATATTAGTTTTCTGAATGTTGAGCTTTAAGCCAACTTTTTCACTCTCCTCTTTCACTTTCATCAAGAAGGTCTTTAGTTCTTCACTTTCTGCCATAAGGGTAGTATCATCTGCATATTTGAGATTATTGATATTTCTCCTGGCAATCTCGATTCCACCTTGTGCTTCCTCCAGTCCAGCGTTTCTCATGATATACTCTGCATAGAAGTTAAATAAGCAGGGTGACAATATACAGCCTTGAAGTACACCTTTTCCTATTTGGAACCATCTTTTGTTGCATGTCCACTTCTAACTGTTGCTTCCTGACCTGCATATAGGTTTCTCAAGAGGCAGGTCAGGTGGTCTGGTATTCCCAACTCTTTCAGAATTTTCCACAGTTTATTGTGATCCACGCAGTCAAATGCTTTGGCATAGTCAATAAAGCAGAAATAGATGTTTTTCTGGAACTCTCTTGCTTTTTCGATGATCCAGCGGATGTTGGCAATTTGATCTCTGGTTCCTCTGACTTTTCTAAAACCAACTTGAACATCTGGAGGTACATGGTTCACGTATTGCTGAAGCCTGGCTTGGAGAATTTTCAGCATGAGTTTACTAGCATGTGAGATGAGTGCAATTGTGCGGTAGTTAGAGCATTCTTTGGCATTGCCTTTCTTTGGGATTGGAATGAAAACTGACCTTTTCCAGTCCTGTGGCCACTGATGAGTTTTCCAACTTTGCTGGCATATTGAGTACACCATTTTCACAGCATCATTTTTCAGGATATGAAATAGCTCAACTGGAATTCCATCACCTCCACTAGCTTTGTTCATAGCGATAGTTTTTAAGGCCCACTTGACTCCACATTCCAGGATGTCTGGCTCCAGGTGAGTGATCACACCATCGTGATTATCTGGGTTGTGAAAATCGTTTTTGTACAGTTCTTCTGTGTATTCTTGCCACCTCTTCTTAATATATTCTGTTTCTGTTAGGTTCATACCATTTCTGTCCTTTATCAAGCCCATCTTTGCATGAAATGTTCCCTTGGTAGCTCTAATTTTCTTGAAGAGATCTCTAGTCTTTCCCATTCTATTGTTTTCCTCTATTTCTTTGCACTGGTCACTGAGGAAGGCTTTCTTATCACTCTTTCCTGTTCTTTAGAACTCTTCATTCAAATGGGTATATCTTTCCTTTTCTCCTTTGCTTTCCACTTCCCTTCTTTCACAGCTATTTGTATGGCCTCTTCAGACAGCCATTTTGGTATTTCACATTTCTTTTTCTTGGAGATGGTCTTGATTTCTGTCTCCTGTACAATGTCATGAACCTTCATCCATAGTTCATCAGGCACTCTGTCTATCAGATCTAGTCCCTTAAATCTATTTCTCACTTCCACTATATAGTCATAAGTGATGACATATTCTGACAGAATGCAGTCCACTGGAGAAAGGAATGGCACTGGAGAAGAATACTTCAGTATTCTTGCCTTGAGTACCGTATGAAAAGGCAAAAAGATAGGACACTGAAAGATGAACTCCCCAGGTTTGTAGGTGCCCAATATGCTACTGAAGATCAGTGGAGAAATAACTCCAGAAAGATCAAGGGATGGAGCCAAAGCAAAAGCAACACCTAGTTGTGGATGGGACTGGTGAGAGAAGCAAGGTTCAATGCTGTAAAGAGCAATATTGCATAGGAACCTGGAATGTCAGGTCCATGAATCCAGGCAAATTGAAAGTGGTCAAACAGGAGATGGCAAGAGTAAACATCAACATTCTAGGAATCAGTGACCCTAAGATGGACTGGAATGGGTGAATTTAACTCAGATGACCATACTGTGGGCAGGAATCGCTTAGGAGAAATGGAGTAGCCATCATAGTCAACAAAAGAGTCTGAAACACAGTTCTTGGATGCAATCTCAAAAACGACAGAATGATCTCTGTTCATTTCTAAGGCAAAGCATTCAATATCAAGGTAATCAAAGTCTATGCCCCGACCACTAACACTGAAGAAGCTGAAGTTGAACAGTTCTATGAAGATCTACAAGATCTTCTAGAACTAACACCCCCCAAAAGATATGCTTTTCATTATAGGGGACTGGAATGCAAAAGTAGGAAGTCAAGAAACACCTGGAGTAACAGGCAAATTGGGCCTTAGAGTAGAGAATGAAGCAGGGCAGAGGCTAATAGATTTCTGCCAAGAGGAAACACTGGTCATAGCAAACACCCTCTTTCAACAACACAAGAGAAGACTCTACACATGGACATCACCAGATGGTCAACACTGAAATCAGATTGATTATATTTTTTGCATCCAAAGATGGAGAAGCTCTATCAGTTCAGTTCAGTCGCTCAGTCATGTCCGACTCTTTGCAACCCCATGAATCACAGCATGCCAGGCCTCCCTGTTCATCACCAACTCTTGGAGTTCACTCAGACTCACGTCCATCGAGTCAGTGATGCCATCCAGCCATCTCATCCTCGGTCGTCCCCTTCTCCTCCTGCCCCCAATCCCTCCCAGCATCAGAGTCTTTTCCAATGAGTCAACTCTTCAATGAGGTGGCTAAAGTACTGGAGCTTAAGCTTTAGCATCATTCCTTCCAAAGAAATCCCAGGGCTGATCTTCTTCAGAATGGACTCGCTGGATTTCCTTGCAGTCCAAGGGACTCTCAAGAGTTTTCTCCAACACCACAGTTCAAAAGCATCAATTCTTCGACTCTCAGCCTTCTTCACAGTCCAACTCTCACATCCATACATGACCACAGGAAAAACCATAGCCTTGACTAGACGGACCTTAGTCAGCAAAGTAATGTCTCTGCTTTTGAATATACTATCTAGGTTGGTCATAACTTTTCTTCCAAGGAGGAAGCGTCTTTTAATTTCATGGCTGCAGTCACCATCTGCAGTGATTTTGGAGCCCCCAAAAAATAAAGTCTTTCACTGTTTCCACTGTTTCCCCTCTATTTCCCATGAAGTGATGGGACCGGATGCCATGATCTTCGTTTTCTGAATGTTGAGCTTTAAGCCAGCTTTTTCACTCTCCTCTTTCACTTTCATCAAGAGGCTTTTTAGTTCCTCTTCACTTTCTGCCATAAGAGTGGTGTCATCTGCATATTTGAGGTTGTTGACATTTCTCCCGGCAATCTTGATTCCAGCTTGTGATTCTTCCAGTCCAGCGTTTCTCATGATGTACTCTGCACATAAGTTTAATAAGCATGGTGACTATACAGTTAGCAAAAACAAAACTTGAAGCTGAGTGCAGCTCTGATCATCAACTTCTTATTTCCAAATTCAGACTGAAATTGAAGAAAGTGGGGAAAACCACTAGACCATTCAAGTATGACCTAAATCAAATCCTTTATGACTATACAGTTGTAGTGAGAAATACTTCGGTTAGAGAATATAATTTATAGTAACAGTTATAATAGAAATAAATGGATTACAGATAATTTTCTCAGGGATAATTCAGAGGATTTAAAGACTGATTTGATGTGGAAGATGAGACATAGGAAGAATGAGAAAGATCAAGTTTTCTACTTTTGCCAGCTGGATGGATAACAATACATTTGATTAAAATTAAAAAAAAAAAGGTATAGGATAAAATGCAGAATTAGGGATAAATTAGGACAATCATTTATAATAATACATTCAACAAATATTTGGCATGCTTTTACTATATACCTACCAATTTTAGACAAAGTCTCTAATTTCACTGAGTTTTCATTCAACAGTGTGCTAATTTGTAATCTTTAGGTATGTATTAGATATTGAAAAGGTGATATATAGAAAAGTGAAGAATTCAGGTAAGCAGTTGAATGTATAAATCAAGAACTCAGGGGTTGGGTTGACACTGCAGTTATGAATGTAGAAGTCACAGTAAATACATTATTAAAATCATGAACCTCAGTGCTTTCACCCCAGAAGTAAGAAGTCTCTGAATCAAGCATATGTATTTGGGTTATAAGGAGAGGAAGGATCAGTAAAGAAGATGGGGAAGTGGGGAATGAACCAATGAAGTAGGGGAAAAACAAATAATGACTTCAGTTTTGATTACCTCCAGCCTAAATCACTTGAGAATTTTCATATATATGTACCTCAAATAAGCATTATAGAATAACATTTTAAAAATACACAGTTTATATCCAGGTCATAACAGTATGGCCCCATGGATTGTAGCCTACCAGGCTCCTCTGTCCATGGGATTTCCCAGGCAACAATACTGGAGTGGGTTGCCATTTCCTTCTCCAGGGGATCTTCCCCACCCCACTTCCTGCATTGACAGGCACATTATTTATACTGAGCAACCTTTTGAACTGTGGTGTTGGAGAAGACTCTTGAGAATCCCTTGGACTGCAAGGAGATCCAACCAGTCCATCCTAAAGGAGATTAGCCCTGGGATTTCTTTGGAAGGAATGATGCTAAAGCTGAAACTCCAGTACTTTGGCCACCTCATGTGAAGGGTTGACTCATTGGAAAAGACTTTGATGCTGGGAGGGATTGGGGGCAGGAGGAGAAGGGGATGACCGAGGATGAGATGGCTGGATGGCATCATGGACTCGATGGACGTGAGTCTGAGTGAACTCCGAGAGTTGGTGATGGACCGGGAGGCCTGGCATGCTGTGATTCATGGGGTCGCAGAGTCGGACACGACTGAGCAACTGAACTGAACTGAACTGAACCAGGGAAGCCCGCAGTAACTCTAGCTGCTCTAAATGTAGATGTTCTAAGGAAAGATTTTAAGTGCATTATCTACACCAACCTGTAATCAACAGGAAGCAGCCCAAGCTCTCAAGGAATCTGTTCTCTTGTGCTGACATTACTCTGCCTCTGACCATCTTGTTTCAAATGCTGATTTGCCAGCATAGATTGTGAAAAGTAAACTGAAGCTGCCGATTCTCATCAGCACCAACTTCAAACTATTCAATGATGCTGACATGTTTTCACACTGACGTTGGCTTGCCCATCTCAGCATCCCTTGGTTCCCATTATTTTCACTGAGTCCCCAGGCTGCAATAAGAATTTCTCATTCTTTCATGTTTAAAGCCTTTAATTACTCCTCCAGACATCCCTTCCCAGTTTGGCAGTGCAAAAACAGACTTCAGGGAAAGATTTTCTAGAATTAAACAAACGGATGACATCAGTGTTTTCCTGTTCTTTTAAGAATTAGGGCAGAATTCTGGCTTTGTCATGTTAGTCCATGGGAGATCAGGCCAGAGAAGTGGTTGATGATTATTGTTTGAAGAGAATGTTAAGTGGTCCTTCATCATCAGTCACAGCTGATAATAATAATTTGGAGGAAAACAAAAATGAAATCTTTTTGGCTTCTACAATAAGACCTTCATTTCCTTTCTTTCAGACATTGTCCTCATTTGCCATGACCACATCCACGCTGCTACTGAAGAGCAGCTTAATGCATCCTTGTCGGTTTTCTCCCCAGTCTCTCCAGTTCCCAAAGTCATTATTCCCATTTGGTTTTAAAATATGATCCACCTTTTGATTCGTAATCATCTCTTTCAAATATGTCTGAAATTTTGCTTTTCTCAACACACATTAAAATGATTTTCTTGAAAAAATACATGACTATAATTTTGGCTTCCTTTTTATTTCTTTTTAATAATAAGGCTATTACTCATTCTCCAGTTCCTAACACAGCCGAAATTGGAGGGGGACTCAGACTGCTGAACCCTATTATAAATGAGTGGCACATTATAAATTAAATACAGACAGAGTCAACATGAACTTGGTCAGACAGATGATGGAGAAAAGCCAAATGCTAGTTCATTTCCCTTCTCTATCATTTCCTCTCAAGTCTTTATATCTCCCTTCCCTCTTTTTTTTTTCTCTTAAGCTTCTCACCTCAACTTGGACACAGAGCAAAGACAAACCATAGCCCTCACCCATGGTATAGACAGATTCTAGTGCACAAGGCACAGAACAGCTGTATCTTTCTCATGGGAGTGAGATGGAGCCAGAAAGAAGTAAAGCTGGGGGCAGATGAGTGAGGTGTTGGGGGGCATCAGGGATGAAGACACTTAGGAGATCATGTCATCCAAGACGAGCAGGCTCTGACATCTTCAGAGCCAAGAATGTGACATAAATGAGCAAAGTCAAATGAAAATGAGTGCAACAGCCAACCACACACCCTAGACAGACAAATCTGGCACGATTCATCTCTAGCCAAATATCGTCATTCAGAACTGTGGGTCAGTGTTGCCAGAGTTCCTGATTATTAGTATTATTTTTGAGAGAATCAGAAATAAGACTTTTTGAATGTATGTAAAATAACCTGAGTTTATAAGTCCACTATATTTTCCTTGACACCATTATATTCAGGAGCCACCAAGTTGAAACCTCTTGTTTAACAACAATAATTAATATTCCAAGTGTTTACCAAATCACATTGTGATTAGCAAGCAGAACCCAGACAGTATATAAATACATTCTTCTTAACTATTCTCCAACTGTTGTGCATATGAGTTTCCCAATTTATCAAATTTTGAAACAGAAAATACTGAAAACAAAGGTAATAAATTATTTAATAAAGAGATAATTGAAAGAAGAATATTAACTTCCTCACCCCATACAGCATTCTGACACAATTTTTGTTTTTTTCATTCTTCAATTTTTTAGAAAAAAAAAAAAATAAGAGAGAGAGACAGAAATATTCCTGAAGAGAGAATTAATCTGTTTTGGAACCTTGTCATGTGCCAAACAACTTCCTTAAGACCTTAGGTGTATTATATTTTCCTAACCTTATTTCTTAAATTGGAGAGTAAATTAGGTAAATAGTAAGTGAACTGAGACCCCCAAAGCATAATTAATGTAAAGATTTTTTCATGAAAAAATAAAAAGAATTAAATAGTTAAGAAAATTTTGTATGAATTTAGCTCCTTAAACACATTATCAGATCAGTATTGGGATTGGGGACAACTCTAACTTTGCCCAAGATTATCCAAAAATTACCTCTATTAGTAAGGGTAAGACTCCTAATGTCTGACCTTTCACCTCAACATAAAGAATTGAAGACATTAGACACATGAGACTGAGATATTTTTAGTGAACATTTGAATGTCACTCCACTAGGAGCAGGACAAGAGACTGAACTCCTATATCTCACTAAAGGGTAAATTTGCTGTGTCAGTGAGTGCAATGAGGGCAAAGTGGATTGTCTTACCCACCCAGAAGCAGTTCATCTCTTTTACTCCTTCTTCCCTTCACTCACTCAATGTGTTATTTATTCTATTTAGCTCAGTGCCAAGCATAGAGAGATTTGACAATGAACAAGCCACAGGAGACCCTCAAGGAGTTTGTATTCCAGCAAGAGGAGACAGACAGACAATAAACAAGAAAAAAAATGAATAATGTGATTTCAAATAATGCTGAATACAGAGAAGAATTCTTAAAACCAGTGTACACAGAGAGTGATGAGTGCAATAATGGAGGGGAACTATCTTTAGATATTTATATCAGAAAGAGTATAACCCAGAAGTAAAGATATGAGAAAAGAGTGATAAAGAATTCCAAGTACAAAGACTGTGAGGTCAGAATGCCCTTGAAAAAATCAAGGGGCTGTAAAGGGATCTGTGGGGCTGGAGGATACTGAGCAAGAGTCAGAGATGTCATTGGAGGAATGTTTTCTACCACAGGGAAATTTACTTTGTTTGAAATAGCACAGAGAGTCACTGGAGTGTTGTAAGTAGGGAAATGACCCGTCCCTCTGGGAAGACTGAAAGGCTTCCAGAGCCTCCATAGAACAGGAAACCATCACTTCTCTGATGCCCAGAACAAAAGAGAAACTCCAAAAAGAAATAGAGTTTTCTAAGCTTTACATACATGTAACACAGAAGCCAGCAAAAAGTCTCTGACTCTGGCAGCTTTGTGCCAAGAAAGGGATTTGGCCAACCGAGTCAGCACAGGCCAGAGCTGGAAGAAGGCCTAAATCTTGTAAAATACCACACACAGCCCACTCAACAACCAATCTGCTTCACCAGAACATGGACTTAAAGACAATGAATACAACCAGTTCTTACCTGAACAGACAGCATTGTCCAAAGACAATGAGTCCCACTGTGTGAGACCCGTGGGAAGGCAGAGCCCTAATTTGCCTGTTCATCTTGCCTGTTCAACCTTAGTTGGCTTTAAAAAATAAATATAACTTCCTTGGTGTTTGCATACATTGCTGGCAGGAGTATAAATTGATATAGTCTGTTCATTAGGATCACGAATAATAAAAATGTGCCTTCATTTCGACCCAATACTTTTACTTCTATGAATTTATCTTGAGGAAATAATCAGAGATGCTGTGACAAGATAAACAGTTTAAATGTCCAACAATAGCACATGGGTTATGTCCGTTAAAGCACTTTTATATCCATTCAATATCATGTTCTGGGAAAATACTTCAAGATAGAAAAAAGTTCTGTAACATAGTTTTAAGTAAAAACAGAAGCTACAGAATACTATGTATAACACAAGCCTGATTTTTAAAGTGTGTACTTTTATATGTACATATTTTATTTACTCTATTTTAATATATTAAAGGGTTAGCAGCAGCTCTCTTTCAATGGTGAGCTAGACTGTCAATTTTTCTTTCTTACTGAGTCTCTATCTTATGAAATTTTTATAATGAACACGAGTTTGAGCAAATTCCTGGAGATGGTGACGGACAGGGAAGCCTGGCATGCTGCAGTCCATGGGGTTGGCAAAGAGTTGGATATCTTAGTGACTGAACAACAAAAACACAATGAAAATAATTCAGTTTTATAATTTAAAACAAAATGCACTAAAATCTCCCTTAAAAGCTTTATGTCCAAAATGCTTACTTGTGGCATCTTAGGGCTGGTCTTCTGGCCTTCTGGAAGGCCATGCTAGTCAAGAGAAGACTAGGGGATCCAGAGTGTAATCTAGGTCCCTATCCAATGGCCATTTGTCACAAAGACCACAAATACAAATGTTTCCATGGTCCCTGTAACAAAGGCAAAATAAGAAAACAAAAAGGGGCTGTTAGTCATTCCTATTTTGTAATTCCAAATACTCTGTATACATTCATATTATTTTTTTAATTTTTTGGACTGAAGTTTTTAAAAGATTGGTTGTTTAGCTGTGGCATTCTCCTCTTCCCTCTAGAATGTATGCTCCACAAAGCAGAGAAAAGTCTATTTTGTTCATGCTTTGTCCTCAGTGCCTGAACAGTGCCCACAAATAAAATAAGTAAGTATTTGCTGAATAAATTAATGGGGATTAAATGAATCCAAACTTTAATAATAGAAATGCAAAGAGAATGTGCATGGCACATTCAGGTCAGTGTTCAGTAAAAATGAAAATACAATGTTCAGGAGAAATGAATTAAACTTTTTCAAGGGTATGCTATCTTATAGACTGGAAAATTCCTTTTTGCTCCAGCAATATTTTAGGAGCTACTAATTTCTCATATGAATGGCTTTTGACTGTGGTTTCTTTTCCACAACAAGCAAGAAGATTAAGGCCCATGGGGAAAAAAAATTGATATCCACAGACTAGTATTGCTGCCAACTTTTACATGAAGGCATAGAATGAAAGGTTGGGGGAATCTCACAGAGAAGAAAGAGAAGTAAAATAAATGAGATTATGCAAATTGAAAACATTCTATAATTATTTCTTCTATACTATTCAAATTCAAAAATTATAAATGCAAGGAGCAGGCCACAAAGCCCCATGCTATTTTACAGGATCTAAATAAGTATCAAGGACCTTGAAAATGTTCATATCTCTTGATGCAGTGATTCCACTTCAAGGATACAAACTAACACAGACAAAGATTTGTGTACAAACATGTTTGAACCACAGATTTGAAAGAGAAATTCCATTTTATACATGAATCACAGGCAGATAGATCTGAAAAGGACCTTTGCTGCATTAGTCAGAGTTCTCCAGAGAAACAATCAAAAGAATGTATGGAAGGGGGCTATTGTGTGAGAGAGACAGAGAGAGATTAATTTGAGGGAATTGGCTCAAGCAGTTATGGAAGCTAAAAAGTCCAAAATCTACAGGATAGGCTGGAAGGTTAGAGACACAGGAGAGGTTGGATGCTACAGTTTGAGTTCAAAGGCAAAATATATTCAGAATTCTCCCTTCTTCAGGGGACATCAGTCCTTTTCTATTAAAAGCCTTCAACTAGTAGATGAAGGGTTCCCTGGTGGCTCAGATGGTAAAGAATCTGCCTGCAATGCAGGAGACCTGGGTTCAGTCCTTGAGTTGGGAAGATCCCGTGGAGGAGGGCATGGCAACTCACTCCAGTATTCTTGCCTGGAGAATCCCCATTGACAGAGAAGCCTGGCAGGCTACTGTCCATGGGGTCACAAAGAGTCAAACACGACTAAGCACAGCACTAGTAGATGAGGCCCACTGACACGATGGAGCATAATCTATTCAGTCTACTGATTTGAATGATCATCTCTAGAAAGTACCTTCAAAGCAACATCTCAATGTTTTTGATCAAAAATCTGTGTACTCTGGACTAACCAAGTTGATATATAACTCTCTGAGACATGAATTTCTCAATCATGTTGACAAATTGACCCAAATTGAAATCTTTCTTAAGTGTTAACATCAATCTTTTCCTGATGTCTGAAAATTGTCCTTTAGAGTCATATCTAGAGCTAGAAAGTACCAGACAATAACTTTTATTCTTTTATTTTAATTTTAAGTATAGCATGCCTTGTTCCAAAAGTATATAACTCATATTTCATAGCTACTACTTACATGACGCTGTGCTGTGCGATGTAAGTTTACTTGTGTCCAACACTCTGTGGCCCTATAGCCTGCCAGGCTCCTTTGTCCATGGGATTCTCTAGGCAAGAATACTGGAGTGGAATCAGAGAGTATAGGGTATAGATGATCTTATTCACTTGGCATCCCAGAAGGTCTTAGCCTCATGCTTTCCACATCACAGGCATTCAATACCTGCTTGCTCAGTTAAACTGAGACTCATTTTAAATGAGCTCAGTCAGAAAGCTGTCATGTCATATCACTTAGCTTTTCTGGGTTTCATTTTCCCTTTCTATAAATGACAGGATTTACTATTAATCTCTAATTCCACTCCAGTATTCTTGCCTAGAGAATCCCATGGACAGAGGAGCCTGGCAGGCCACAGTCTATAGGGCCACAGAATGTTGGACACAACTAAAGCTACATCGCACAGCACAGCATCATGTAAGTAGTAGCTACAGTAAGTATGTAGAAGCTCAGAGGAAAAAATAGCAAGGAAGCCTCTTCATGAAGGAGGGGAGGTTTGAAGGAGGAGTAAGAGGCACATAGTCAGAAACAAATGTGGGATATGGCAATGAAATAAAACAGTGCATGAAATGAAAGAGGTGGAAATGTACCAGGTCCAGGTCTTGACAGACAGTGGGTTGTACAGAAAGTTGTTGAGAGAGGCTATGGGAGATGTGACTGGAGAAGCACATGAATAACTTGAAGACAATATAAATGGCTTGCACTTTAAAGTGATTGGATGTTATTGATAATTCTTGGATTAGGAAGGAACTTGATTAAA
>SJYQ01001547.1:529207-578186 GCA_006410935.1 Redunca redunca | reverse complement strand
TTCCTTATATAGATTATATAATATTAAGCTGCAAATCCAAACACTACCAAAAAATAATTTAGAAGTAATTTTGTCATAAAAATTATTTCAATGCAGTTGTCACAACTAATATCTGTTATTGCATTTATACACTATTACTTGTCAGAGGAAAAATTTAAACAGGAAAATGTGGGCTGCAGAGAACTCCATTAAAATGAACTATAAATCTAGGATGAAGGGAAGTTTTCAAAATTAAGAAACAAGAGACACAGGCTGTACCCAGATGTCACAATAAGTCTTCCTGGAAGGAAGTAAGGATTAGTGAAAGTGTTAATCATTCAGTCATGTCTGGTTCTTTGCTACCCCGTGGACTATAGCCCACTAAGTTCCTCTGTCCATGAGATTATCCAGGCAAGAATACTGGAGTAAGTTGCCGTTTCCTCCTCCAAGGGATCTTCCCAACCCAGGGATCAAACCCAGATCTCCTGAATTTCAGGCAGATTCTTTACCAGATTCTAAGTCACCAGAGGAAGCCACTTACCTTGCAACTTAACTCAAACAGTCAAGAACTAACTGTTTCAATGTATCTAATTGTGTGCCTGGTATCTGAAAAAGACAGAGTTGTGAGGATAGCAGAAGTTGCTTTGGCAGCTGAACCCTGTCTCTGTTGTCTAGCTTCCTGACTGAGCCAATATCTTCAGCTATAGTTTCTTCATCCATAGAAACTTCCCGGGTGACCCAGTGGTAAAGAATCTGCCTGCTGATGGACATGGGTTCAATCCCTGTTTTGAGAAGATCGCACATGCTGCATAGCAACTAAGCCTGTGCACCACAGCTACTGAGCCTGTGCTCTAGAGCCCACACTCCGCAACAAGAGAAGCCATTGCAGTGAGAAGTCAGCATACCACAACTAGAAAGGAACATCGCTTGGCACAAATAGAGAAAGCCTGCATGCAGCAACTAAGACCCAGCACAGCCAAAATGTAAATAAGTAAATAAAATTTTAAAAATAATATGCCTAGCACATTACCCCACACAAGGACACAGTTCACCCTCCCACCACTGTCCCACTCTGGCCACCACCATGAGCGCTCACTTGCTCAGTCGTGTCTGACTCTTTTGCGACCCCATATACGGTAGCCTGTGAAGCTCCTCTGTCCATGGGATTCTCCAGGCATGAACACTGGAGTGGGTGGTGATGCCCTCCTCCAGGAGGTCTCCCCCACCCAGGGATAGAATCCCCCTTTTCCTGTGTCTCCTGCATTGACAGCAGATTATTTAGCACTGAGCCACCTGGGAAGTCCCTGCCTTCACAAGTCTTTAGTTGTAAAGTTGTAGACACCACCACCAACCTCACAGTGCTGCAAAGAAGAGGGAGGGAACTATACCATGCTAAGTAATGCCCACGAGATTCCCACTGTAGCAGGTCATTTCACACATCATATAATAAAAGCTATTAGACAAAGTTATTCCAGTTTCAATGTACAGTTTTACCCATTAAAAGAACATAGCCCACATTTTCGTGTCTGGTTAGAATCAGATGTATTTACCTTTTTCTTCACACATTTCTAAAATGAGCAGAACACCAGAATTAAATAGTTCCTAATAGAGTTCTCACGCACAAAAGAGTTCAGAAAATAATTCACCTTTTGGTAAGTAAAATGCAATAATAATGTACATTTAGTGAATGTTTCCTATCTAAGAGGCACTCTTCAAAAGGACTTAACATGTATTGACTCATTTAGTATTCCTAACAAATTAGTGAAGAACCTTTACCTTTATTATTGCCATTTTATGGGTAGGAAAGATTACAATTTATGAAACATTCTTGAGGTCACCCTATTTGTTGGTAGCAGAGCTGGGATTAAAAGACATACAATTCAATGTGCTTCTTGGGACATGAAGCAAAAAGGAAATAATATCTAAAATTGTGGTCTACATTCTAGCTTTTTAAGATGAAAGCAAATGAAGATTTAGGCTTTTATGTCTAAAATGTTTATAATTTCAAAAGAACAAATTCTGTATCACGCAGTGAGAAAATTTAAAAAAACCTAATGTACTAATTGAACTGTTTGGTTTTGTTTTTAATTAAGTATTATTTTAAAATACTTTGTAAAGAATCTCTGTAATATAGAGATAAATAATTCATAGAAGAGGGCTTCCCTGATGGCTCAGTGGTAAAGAATCTGCCCACCAAAGCAGGAGACGCATGTTTGATCCCTGGGTCAGGAAGAGCCCCTGGAGGAGGACATAGCAATCCACTCCAGTATTTTTGCCTGGAGAATCCCAAAGACAGAGGAGGCCGGCAGGCTACAGTCCACAGAGTCAAAAAGAATTGGACATAACTGAAACAACTGAGCATACAGAGCAGTCCCTAGATTTTCCAAGACCACTGATTACAGGACTTTGGCCCTTGTGAAAACTTTAAGCATCTCTGGTATGTAAATAAAGATGAATTTTATGGTTCTTAGGTATACTTCAGCTTTATTATTTTTTAAACAAACTTACTGTAATTTGTATACCATAAAATTCACCTGTTTTCAAGTGTACAGATCAATGCTTTTTAAAATACATTTACAGAATTGTTCAGTTATCACCAGGAGGGGTGAAATGTTGAATCTGTAAGAGATACCATTCTCTATAAAAGATAAGAAAAGAAACCATAAACCAGTTTAGAAATATACTTGGAGATAATGAAGATAAACAGAAGTGATCTACTTAAATATTATTAATATGAAAGTATGAATTCATAATTCTCACCTTAATATGGAGTGGAAATATGGTTGCATTCCGTGACTAAAGGGAGAAATAATGTTTTACTGATCCACAGAGAAGTAAACTAAGATGTCTTATCTAGAATATATTGACAATTCCCTCTGTAAAGGTTTGTAATGGCATCTATTTGCTACTACCATTACCTTGAATGTTACTAATATACTTGTTGACAAATCCATTATAGTCTTTTATTATTTGATGACTAGAAAATCTGATCTGTGGCTCAGATCATGAACTCCTTATTGCCAAATTCAAACTTAAATTGAAGAAAGTAGGGAAAACCACTAGACCACTCAGGTATGACTTAAATCAAATCCCTTATGATTATACAGTGGAAGTGAGAAATAGATTTAAGGGCCTAGATCTGATAGATAGAGTGCCTGATGAACTATGGAATGAGGTTCGTGACATTGTACAGGAGACAGGGATCAAGACCATCCCCATGGAAAAGAAATGCAAAAGGGTAAAATGGTTGTCTGGGGAAGCTTTACAAATAGCTGTGAACAGAAGAGAAGTGAAAAGCAAAGGAGGAAAGGAAAGATATAAGCATATGAATGCAGAGTTCCGAAGAATAGCAAGGAGAGATAAGAAAGCCTTCCTTAGCAATCAATGCAAAGAAATAGAGGAAAACAACAGAATGGGAAAGACTAGAGATCTCTTCAAGAAAATGAGAGATACCAAGGGAACATTTCATGCAAAGATGAGCTCAATAAAGGACAGAAATGGTCTGGACCTAACAGAAGCAGAAGATATTAAGAAGAGGTGGCAAGAATACACAGAAGAACTATACAAAATAGATTGTCATGACCAAGATAATCACGATGGTGTGATCACTCACCTGGAGCCAGACATCCTGGAATGTGGAGTCAAGTGGGCCTTAAAAACCATCACTAAGAACAAAGCTAGTGGAGGTGATGGAATTCCAGTTGAGCTATTTCATATCCTGAAAAATGATGCTGTGAAAGTGCTGCACTCAATATGCCAGCAAATTTGGAAAACTCAGCAGTGGCCACAGGACTAGAAAAGGTCAGTTTTCATTCCAATCCCAAAGAAAGGCAATGCCAAGAAATGTTCAAACTACCACACAATTGCATTCATCTCACACGCACTGGCAACCCCCTCCAGTACTCTTGCCTGGAAAATCCCATGGATGGAGGAGCCTGGTAGGCTGCAGTCCATGGGGTCACTAAGAGTCGGACACGACTGAGTGACTTCACTTTCAGTTTTCACTTTCATGCATTGGAGAAGGGAATGGCAACCCACTTCAGTGTTCTTGCCTGGAGAATCCCAGGGACAGAGAAGCCTGGTGGGCTGCCGTCTATGGGGTCGCACAGAGTCGGACACAACTGATGTGACTTAGCAGCGCACGCTAGTAAAGTAATGCTCAAAATTCTCCAAGCCAGGCTTCAGCAATATGTGAACCGTGAACTTCCAGATGTTCAAATGGTTTTAGAAAAGGCAGAGGAACCAAAGATCAAATTCCAAACATCCGCTGGATCATCGAAAAAGCAAGAGAGTTCCAGAAAAACATCTATTTCTGCTTTATTGATTTTGCCAAAGCCTTTGACTGTGTGGATCACAATAAACTGTGGAAAATTCTGAGAGAGATGGGAATACCAGACCACCTGACCTGCCTCTTGAGAAACCTGTATGCAGGTCAGGAAGCAACAGTTAGAACTGGACATGGAACAACAGACTGGTTCCAAATAGGAAGAGGAGTACATCAAGGCTGTATATTGTCACCCTGCTTATTTAACTTATATGCATCATGAGAAATGCTGGGCTGGAAGAAGCACAAGCTGGAATCAAGATTGCTGGGAGAAATTTCAATAACCTCAGATATGACACCACCCTTATGGCAGAACATGAAGAGGAACTAAAAAGCCTCTTGATGAAAGTGAAAGAGGAGAGTGAAAAAGTTGGCTTACAGCTCAACATTCAGAAAACGAAGATTATGGCATCTGGTCCCATCACTTCATGGCAAGTAGATGGGGAAACAGTGGAAACAGCGTCAGACTTTATTTTGGGGGGGGCTCCAAAATCACTGCAGATGGTGACTGTAGCCATGAAATTAAAAGACGCTTCCTCCTTGGAAGGAAAGTTATGACCAACCTAGATAGCATATTCAAAAGCAGAGATATTACTTTGTCAACAAAGGTCCGTCTAATCAAGACTATGGTTTTCCAGTGGTCATGCATGGATGTGAGAGTTGGACTGTGAAGAAGGCTGAGCGCCGAAGAATTGATGCTTTTGAACTGTGGTGTTGGAGAAGACTTCTGAGAGTCCCTTGGACTGCAAGGAGATCCAACCAGTCCATTCTGAAGGAGATCAGCCCTGGGATTTCTTTGGAAGGAATGATGCTAAAGCTGAAACTCCAGTACTTTGGCCACCTCATGTGAAGAGTTGACTCATTGGAAAAGACTGATGCTGGGAGGAGTCGGGGGCAGGAGGAGAAGGGGATGACAGTGGATGAGATGGCTGGATGGCATCACCAATTCGATGGACATGAGTTTGAGTAAACTCTGGGAGTAGGTGATGGACAGGGAGGCCCAGGGTGTTGAGATTCATGGGGTCGCAAAGAGTCGGACACGACTGAGCAACTGAACTGAACTGAACTGAGAAAAGATAACTTGATGAGAAATATGAGACAATGCCTGTTGATTGTGAAGCCTGTTGAATTTCAAAGTACACAAATTAAAGGATCTATTAACAGACATTAAGTTCTGGATTTTCACAGTTTGAAGGAACTTTAAGCAAACTACCTCTTTTTTATAGATGAGATTGCTTGGAGAAACTGAAGACAGAACCCAATCTGGTGAGTTATCTATTGTATATTCATATTCAAATTTATGATCCTGTGTTATTTTTCAGGTTCATAGAAGTGTCTCATTCTTTTTAATTATCCTAAGCCTTTCGGCAAACGGGTCTGTCTCTCCTGAATCCTCAGCATCCAGCAGTGTTTGACTAAAAAGCATCGGTCGACTATGACATTTTAGCTACCTATAAAAGTTGAGACTGTTGTTTCTTTGGTCCTAAAACTTTTATATCCAAAAATCTTACTGCTGTTAGCCTTCAGATCTTTCACCTTTTTTCCCTCTGCTAATTCACCATTTGATACTTATTTGTTGTTCTTCTTTATTTCAATGATAAGATAAAGAATTCTAAAATGAATTAAAATTTAAAATATTTTTAAATAGTATAGATTACACAGGAAGAAAAGTGATTATCTTTGGAAGAACCTAATCCACAAATAAATATTCCAGTCAAAGAAATACAAAGAGTAATCAAAGAATTAAATCCAGTATAACCAGTATTAATTGGAACTTACATATATTAATACACTGAGAATATAACAGATATATGACATAGATACTACTTCCAAGAAATACCTACCCTCTCATGAAATAAATATTATATGACAATTTTATCAGTTAGTTGTGTTTTAAAGCAAAATAATGCTAAGTATCATTACGTTCCCTGGTGGCTTAGATGGTAAAGAATCTACCAGCAATGCAGGAGACCCAGGTTTGATTCCTGGGTTGAGAAGATCCCCTAGAGAAGGGAAAGGCTACCCACTCCAGTATTCTTACCATGGATAGAGGTGCCTGGCGGGCTACAGTCCATGGGGCACAAAGAGTCAGATACTACTGAGCAACTAACACACATTATTAAGTATAAAGTATTTCAACACATTTCATCCTTATAATAGCACTAGGAGGTAAACATTATTATACTTCCATTTTACAGATAAGAAAACTAAGAAACAGAGAAGTTAAATGAGCTGCACAAGTTATGGCAGAGCTGATATTTGATCCAGGAAGTGTTGATACAGAATCTGTATTCTTATGCCATATTGTCCTATCTCTCAACTAGCTGCAACTTCCCAATTAATTCTATTTATTTTTATAAATATATCACCCAAATTAAAAATTAAGATTTATTGATTATATTACAACAGGAAGGTAAGTCTACTTTTGACCTTTGAAAGACTCTTCACACAGAAGCAGTCTGAAAATTGTAAATGCCTTTACAAATATATGACACTATTGTTGTTGTTCAGTCACTCAGTCATGTCCATTTCTTTGAGACTCCATGGACTGAAGCATACCAGGCTTCCCTATCCTTAACTATCTCCCAGAGTTTGTTCAAACTCATGTCCATTAGTCAACTACACCATCCAACAATCTCATCCTCTGTCATCCTCTTCTCCTCCCACCTTCAATCTTTCCCAGCATCAGGGTCTTTTCCAATGAGTCAGTTCTTCACATCATGTGACCAAAGTATTGGAGCTTCAGCTTCAACATCAGTCCTTCCAATGAATATTCATGGTTGATTTCCTTTAGGATTGACTAGTTTGATCTCCTTGCTGTCTGAGGGACTCTCAGGAGTCTTCTCCAGCACCACAATTTGAAAGTATCAATTATTTGGTGTTCAATACCTTCTTTACAGTCCAACTCTCACATCCATACATGACTACTGGAAAAATCATACCTTTGACTATAGGAACTTTTGTCAGCAATTAATGATACTGTTAAAACATTATTTTCATGTTTTACATTTTGATGAAAATGTGTATTTAGAGGTAGAAGCATCTGCTATACCTCATAATACATTTCTGAAAAGTTTACAATATGCCATCAGTACATTGCACACCTAGTTACAAGGCTTATAGGGAAAAAGGAGAGTTAATCTAAACTACTAAAATCCTATTATACTTTATGGCCAACAACCACAAATCCTTCTTTAGAACAATTGATCACAGCTTTTTCAATGTTAAAATTATTATAAATATGTATGTACTATAATAATTATAGGACTTTATCCTAAAATAGAAAAGAAGATAGACTAATGGAAGAGTCAAAGAAAGTTTGTTGAATTATGTAGACAAGCAAATTGCCAACAGAAGTTGTAGGTGGATAAGCAGATGGAGGCTTTGCACACACTATAGCAAAGACTTAGATTGCTGTGTGGATCATTTCCTATCATTGTTTCTCTTGCACGTGATCAGCCTCAAGAGAAGATGGCATAAATGGACACCATGCACTATACTGCAGTCTTCCATGGTTTGCTAGATTCAACTTCCTTAGGATACTTCGCATTTTGCTATTGTTGTTGTCATTGTTGCTGCTGTGGTTGTTCAGGTGCCAAGTCATGTCCAACTCTTTGTGACCCCATGAAATGTAGCAGGCCAGGCTTCTCTGTCCCTCACCATCTCCCAGAGATTTCCCAAGTTCATGTCCAATGAACTGGTGATGCCATACAACCGTCTCATCCTCTGTCACTCTCTTCTCCTTCTACTTTCAGGCTTTCCTAGTAGCAGGGTCTTTTCTGATGAGTCAACTATTCATATCGGGTAGCCAAAGAATTGGAGTTCAGCTTCAGCAACAGTCCTTCCAAGGAGTACTAAGGTTGATTTCCTTTAAGATTGACTGATTTGATCTCCTTGCTTTCCAAGGTACTCTCAAGAGTCTTCTCCAGCACCACAGTTTGAAGGCTTAAATTCTTCAGTGCTCTGCCTTCTTTATTGTCCAGCTCTCATATCTGTGTATGACTACTGGAAATACCATAGCCTTGACTATATGGACCTTATTTTGCTACTGTTACAGCAGAAAACACTAGGATGTTGAGGGGAAATCACAGAAGAAATTTCTGGGCTTTCAAGTTATACTGAGATCATCACTTTCTATTCCAAATCCCATTTGACTTATTTACATTACAGAACATGTGTTGCAAAGGAAGAAAACTGTATTTGGAATGGAGTACATCGAAACTTGACCATTGAACTTATTTCTGAATTTAGATTCTTTCCTCCTTTTCTGTTAAACACTCTTAAAAGTTGAAAATATCTATTTTACTCAGAGCAAAATGCTTTACTAAATTAATTCCAATTATAGTTAGCAGCATATGGGTCATTGCAGCGAAAACACAGCTTTTAGTGTCAAACAGAAAGATCCAAGGGATCACTCATACATTTCCATTTGCAATTTCAGCATGAGGGCAAATTTTTCTGTTTCATCTCCTTTGATATTAATACAAAATTAAAAGTAATATGGGGTGACTATTATAGCCTTTCATTCCTGATAGCCGCATTTTCGGACTAAGGGATCAGCATAAGTACAGTATCATTTCAAAGAACAAAACAAAAATGAATAGGAAATGGTACTTTTCCTAATCATTCTCAACAACAACAACAACAAAAGTGGGTTTGGGGGTCCAATTTACAAGAAATTTCTGTGGATTAAAACCTACTTATACAGCCCAGGTTAGTGTTCCTCTCAAAGTTGTCATCTGAACTGCCAATTCACTTCCTCCAAAGCCCTGCCACCAGACTAAATTATGTGTCTTCTGTGTGTGAATGCTAAGTTGCTTCAGTCATACTGCAGCCCACCAGGCTCCTCTGTCTATGGATTCTCCAAGCAAGAATACTGGAGTGGGATTGCCATGCCCTCCTCCAGGGGGTCTTACTGACCCAGGGATCAGATTTGCATGTCTTATGTCTCCTGCGTTGGCAGGCGGGTTCTTTACCACTAGCGCCACCTGGAAAGCCCTGTGCTTTCTGTAGTTCTGCCCAGATTTTGTCCTGAGTTACTGAACTTCTCTTGTAACTTTCTTACTTGGTTTGCTGAAGGCTTAACTTACTTCTCCTAGTAAAAGCCCCTGCTTGTTTGCCTCACTCTCTGAACAAAGACTGATTTTCATAAGAGTTGTGAGTGTTTTCCCTTCTGGCATCTGGGCTAGCTTCTCGCAGAGAAGTGGGCTGTTGCGCTGTTTTTTGTCAATTTTCATCACAAAAATATTTTCAGAAGGCGGCAGAAGCTGTGGTAAGCAGGTCGGTCTCTGCTTTCATGAAGAGAGTGATGGGAAAAATTTTAAACAATTTTAGAGATAAACATTTGCTGGTACACGAATCTGGATTTATAGCAATTAGAGGTATGTACATGTTCATAGAATAGTCTACACATGGTTCCTCCTGCTCTAATGTTCCAAAAGCTGAGGACTCACTGTTGTTTTTTATTTCCCTGTTACAGCTGATAACATCAAACATTTAAAACAGAGGAGCCCTGCTGACTCCAAGCAGCTTCAGGTTGAGCGATGTTGTCAGTGGTTACAAGAGTAACAGAGGGCTCCAGGGCCTGGGTTGTGTCTTGGCTTGTAAAATGTCTTTCAGTTCTGCCTCTAATATACTTTTATGTAGAAAGTAGCTTGGTATCAATATGTTACTAAATGCCAGGATAATTTTGGAAAGGGAGAGAAGAATTTTGAAACATTAAAGATATAGTGATAAAATGGAGACATGCAAAACTATATCTGCCTGCTAAAAATCACTCCAACCTTTCACTAGTACATATATCTTAACAACAATTCGTGATGTTCTGAACAACTCTGAAGGACCTGTTTGTGAGCATTTCAAAATGTGAGGGAACTCTTTACCACTTCTAATAAAACTATATCTCATGATTTATGCATCAGTTTGCACAGTCTGGCTGCACAAAATGGGTTAATTTCTGAGCCCAGAGTGGCTGAAAGGTGGGAATTCAAGAAACCAAGAATTTCTTCAGGATGACCTGGATCTTCTTTCCTAAGGGTCTATACCTGGAAGTCTCAAGAAATACAGATGACACAGGAGAAAATGAGAACATCCTGGGGCTTTAAACTTATTTCTAGAATTTCCCGCTCCCCAATCCTCCTCCCAGCAAACAACCTGACATTTTGCATCAGGACCAACAGCAGAAAGCTAACTGCTAGAAGGCTAGCTATAAGGCAACCATACAGAGCAAAGGCTAAAAAATAAACTTTGGGAAGTTTTGTTTTAAAACATAATTTTCCAGAACACATAGGTTTTCCCAGGGGGGGAAAAAAAGGATTACCTTATTAGTGTTTAAATATATCAATTGAAGAGTGATGTTGAGATAGCAAAGTTTATATAACACTTGTATGTAAGGCAGTGGGAGGGTAAGAATCAGGAAAGCAGAAAATAATAAAAATCATTTTTTCCATTTATTTACTTTTAATTGGAGGATGATTACAGTATTGTGTTGGTTTCTGCCATATATCACTATCAGTCAGCCATAGGTATATGTATGTCCCCTCCCTCTTGAATCTCCTTCCCAGCTCCTTTTTTCTTAATATAGTTCTGACATCCAGCAAGGTTTAGCTCAGGTGGTTACCATATACATACACTGGAGACTAATTAGAAAAGAAAATGTTTAAGAAAAAGAGTGTACCATTATAAACAATGTTTTATTTTAAAATATTAGTAAATCAAAATATTTCTAAAGTAATTAAACATGACTATTTAGAAGGTTCTTAAATTTCTCCTGACTTCCTTTAACTCTGATATGATTGCCTGCATTTGTTTCATTTTTATTCCTTTCTTTTTGTCTGACTCTTTGTGACTCCATGGACTGTAGCCCACCAGGCTCCTTTGTCCGTGGAATTCTCCAGGCCAGAATACTGCAGTGGGTTGCTGTTCCCTTCTCCAGGGGATCTTTCCAGGCCAGGAATTGAACCCAGGTCTCCCACAGTGCAGGTGGATTCTTTACGGTCTGAGAAACCAGAGAAGACTGAATAGAGAAATAGATGATTAAAATGATATTGCTGCTGCTGCTGCTAAGCCGCTTCAGTCATGTCCGACTCTGTGCGACCCCATAGACGGCAGCCCACCAGGCTCCTCTGTCCCTGGGATTCTCCAGGCAAGAATACTGGAGTGGGTTGCCATTTCCTTCTCCAATGCATGAAAGTGAAGTCGCTCAGCCATGCCCAACTCTTAACGACCCCATGGACTGCAGCCTACCAGGCTCCTCCGTCCATGGGATTTGCCAGGCAAGAGTACTGGAGTGGGTTGCCATTCATAATTTAAAATATTGAGTTGGAAATAAAAGTTTGAATATAATATTTAGCAAAAGTTAACCTTTGGGGGTTAGGCCATTTTACTTGAGGCAAAGTGCACAGAAAATTCATCTGTGCAATGATCCAAGGCATCATCACATCCCAAATCCCTGAAGTCTTTCTTGCCCCTTGCAGCAAGGTGCATTAGCTGACTAATAGTATTTCCAGATAGAAAAATGGAAGGGAAAATGCTGAGCCTGACACACAGAGAAGAGCTTAATAGAGCTGTGTACATACATTAGCCTTATGACTTACAATAGACTTGCACAACTGCCAACTCCATCTCAGAGGGTACGTCATTAACACTTCCTCTGATCCCTCCAGCCTTTTCTACCCCTAAATTATCTTATGAGCTTTCCAAGCAGATGCTTTAACTTAGTATTTCCTCAAAGATGAAAGAATTTAAGCCGGTTCAAGACAGAGCAATTAGATGTCTTATTTTCTTGGCTGATCTCAGCAAATATTAAGTTCAAGATTTTGTTTTGTTTATAGGATCCATATGTTTATTGACATAGAAAAAGCAGCTAATACTAAGGCCTTAAAGGACTGCAAAGAAAATAAAGCCCTTCCCTTATCTTTAAGTATTGACAAATTTCTTTCAAAATTTTAAAAGTTTTTGAGGTTTCTTAAATAAGATAACTCTAGGCTAAAATGTATCAGACACACAAAAGTGCAACAACAAAGTTAACTTTATTTAGTTCTCAAAATTGCTTCCTCCCCCCTGTTTCCAACCATCTATTAACATGAGAGTCAGAGATGTAACTGGAAATGGATTGTTTTTCTCTGCATGATTAAAAGAACGAATAGTCTTTTATTACCTTTGATCAAGACCAGAAATGAAATAAATTATGATTACAGTTTATAATTACAACTGTAAACATTCATTGGGATTCACATGGTGGTTTCTCATTCCTCTTTCCTACTTTCAGGAAGATTCTGTAAAGATGTCATGGTTTACAAGAGTTATTTCATCATGCTTTCTGTTGCTGATGCTACTGCTGCTAAGTTGCTTCAGTCGTGTCTGACTCTATGCGAACCCATTGATGGCAGCCCACCAGGCTCCCCCATCCCTGGGATTCTCGAGGCAAGAATACTGGAGTAGGTTGCCATTTTCTTCTCCAGTGCATGAAAGTGAAAACTCAAAGTGAAGTCTGACTCTGTGCGACCCCATAGATGGCAGCCCACCAGGCTCCACCGTCCCTGGGATTCTCTAGGCAAGAATACTGGAGTGGGTTGCCATTTCCTTCTCCAGTGCGTGAAAGTGAAAAGTCAAAGTGAAGTCGTTCAGTCATGTCTGACTCTTAGCAACTCCATGGACTGCAGCCTACCAGGCTCCTCCATCCATGGGATTTTTCAAGCAAGAGTACTGGAGTGGGGTGCCACTGCCTTCTCCAAAACATGCTTTCTAGCAACACTGTTTTTGTGTGGGGGATAGATATTTTATTATCACCTCTCAACAGAGTAAGCGAATGGATGTTCAGTCTCTCAGTGGTTTACAACTCTTTGCAGTCCCCTGGACTATAGGCCACCAGGCTCCTCTGTCCATGGGATTCTCCAAGCAAGAATACCTGAGTGGGTTGCCATTTCCTACTACAAGGGATCTTCCTCACCCAGAGATCGAACCCGTGCCTCCTGCATTGGCAGGCAGATTCTTTACCACTGTGCCACCTGGAAAGTCCTTGCCTAAAAGTGTACCCAGAAGTAAAAGTCTTAATCTTTCTGAGACTCGGATTCTTAAATAGCAAAAGGGGATACTATCTTTCTCACAGTGTTGCTAAAGATTAAAATAAGATAGATATTTAAAGTACAAGGGTGGACCTTTGATTGACTTCTAACAAATATTGTTTCTATACTCTTCTCTCTGACAGGTCTAATAGCCTATGGGTATGTTATCTTTTCAGGCTTCCCTGGTGACTCAGTGGTAAAGAATCAGCCTGCTAAGGCAGGAGACACGGGTTTGATCCCTGGGTTAGAAAGATCCCCTGAAGAAGGAAATGGCAATCTACTCCAGTATTCATGCCTGTGAAATCTGATGGACAGATGACCCTGGTGGGTTACTGTCCAGAGAGTCGCAAAAGAGTCGGATACAACTTAGCAACTAAAACAACAGAGTATAGAAAATTAAAACAATACTTAAGATATAAAATACAAAAAGAAATAATAAGAAATGTCTACAGACTACTCTTTTTAAGTATTCTAAATACTAATGCTATTTCAGAAACAGCTGGAAGATAAGAAAGAAAGAAAGTGAAGTCACTCAGTCGTGCCCGACTCTTTGGGACCCCATGGATAGTAGCTTGCACCAAGCTCCTCTGTCCATGGGATTTTCAAGGCAAGAGTACTGGAGTGGGTTTCCATTTCCTTTTCCAGAAACAGCTGGAAGATAAGCCTGTTTAAAATGTTTTCTATTTGGATGAAAAATTAGTACTTAATTTCTTCACTCTAACTTAATCTTCAGGGTTGAGATAGAGGGAGTTTTTCAGTGTTTCATCTGGAGAGTCTTCTGCATGCTCACCTTGCCCTTTAGGTGAAATCTGAGCTAAGATGTTTCATCATCATCCCTGTTCTTCCTCCCACAGAAGCCCTTATGACTTAGTTTTTTCTTGCTTCACCAGCTTAGGACATTCCACCTCCCTGGCCAGGCTCAGTTGCTTTACAGACTGTGAGACCACATCCCTCCTCCTCCTCCTTATTCTCTTTAGTTGCTTTGTCTAGCATCACCATTTCCCTTCCATACCTAGTTCTTCTTTACACCTTACCCACAGTACCTACAAAATTCTAATATTAATACAATCCAATATTTTAGGACCCACCCAGTCAATACCTGTCCTGAAGCCCTCTCTGACCAAATATTTATGTGATCATAATAAGACACAATGGTGGGAAATTCCACTGGTGGTCCAGTGGTAAGGACTCTGCACTTTCACTGCCAACAGCCCAGGTTCGATCACTGGTCAGAGAACTAATATCCCACAGTGTGGCAGATAGATAGATGAATGGATAGATAGTCATAGTGGCAAGTCAAAACAATCAACAAATTGCCCTTTTGTTTTCCACTATCCCTGCTCCCCTTTCTCCAGAAGCACTCTTCTTTCCTAATTCAAAGGGAAATTAAAGCTGACCAGGTGTTTCCCGTTCTGATGTCCAAGGCTCCTGCATCTGTCTCTCTTTTAGACAGTATTTTTCAACTGTCTAAGGTCTCTTAGGGACTTCCACCAGCATCTCTTTCTCCTGTGTCTTTAATTTCTTTCCTCTATATCCCCTCATTCCACCTGCCTTCAACAGACTCTCATCTGGTTTCTGCTTCCACTCTGCTAAAATTTCCTGGTGAAGTTTCGGATTGATTTCCTCCTATTGCTCCACATAAACTCATTTTTGTTACAGTAATTGACATCTTTAAACTCTTTAGCAAGAGTTGATCCTTCCATTCTTTCCGGAATTCTCTCTTCTCTTCCCTCTGTGGCTATTTGCTTTTGTGGCTCTCCTTTGCATTTCACTATTCTTATCCATATCCTAAATGCTTGTCATCTTGGGGAGAGCTAAAGTGGCTGAACCAGGACTCAGAGCCAGACAGAGCTCCTAAAACCCAGTGACACAGGCTCCATATTGCATAATGACTTAACCCACTGACTTCAGAGTTAAACCAAAATTGGTTCAAACCCCAGCTCCACTAATTATTTTGCCTTTTGGGGTTCTGATTTTCTCATATATAGGATATAGTTAATAATACTTTCCAGCTGGAATTGCTCTGAGGAATAACTCTGGTAATAAATGCAAAATGTCTATAAATAATAGCTTTCCAATAAGTGACATCTATTATTCTTTCATTGGCTTTATGGTTCACCCAATATTTATATATTTAACAGTTCCTCCAATTATTTTCAGAGTCAAGCAGGAGACAACATAATAAGGTAGAGAGCTATTTGCATGCATGCTGTCACTTCAATTGTGTCCAGCTCTTTATAACCCTATGGACTGTAGCCCGCCAGGCTCCTCTGTCCATGGGATTCTCCAGTTAAGAATACTGGGGTGGGTTATCATGCCCTTCTCCAGGGGATCTTCCCGATCCAGGGACTGAACCCACATCTCTTATGTCTCCTATATTGGCAATCAGGTTCTTTGCCTCTAGCACCACCTGGGAAGCCCAGAGAACCATTTAGGGCAAAGTAATATCAGGGAAGGAGAGAAAAGCATTCTTGCTACAAACAAGTTAACCAGTTGAACAATTATCTGAACTATTTACTATTGGCTATTTACTCTTCATTAAATTTAAGAGACTTCCATCCTTTTGAGAGTGAGCTTCCCAGGTGGCGCTAGTGGTAAAGAACCTGTCTGCCAATGCAGAAGACATGAGACTTGGGTTCAATCCTTGGGTCAGGAAAAGCCCCTGGAGGAAGACATGCCAACCCACTCCAGTATTCTTGCCTGGAGAATCCCATGTACAGAGGAACATGGCAGGTACAGTCATAGGGTCACAAAGAGTTGGACACAATTGAAATGACAGTGCACGCACACTCATCCCTTTAAGAAGCACATTGACTTGAATGCCTCACCAGCACTGCTGGCCAGAGTTCCTCACATCCTCTTCCATCTTAACCTGGACTCTATATGAATCAATGATGCCAGATTTGGCAGCTTCCAAAGCATATTAACACATCATCTCATTATCTTTAGGACTATCTTTGAACACCAAAGACAGAAAAATTTGATAAGAATCTATTAAGTGAGTCAGAATGCTTCACATTCTATGGAGAGTTCCTTTACTTATAGGCTTCAAAGAAAGAATGAGGATTCTATTGATTGTTTTAAGTTCTTGATAAAGGCTATGTGCCTACGTGATAAGTTGCTTCAATCAAGTCCAACACTTTTTGACCCTAGGGACTCTAGCTTGCCAGGCTCCTCTGATAATGGGATTCTCCAGGTAAGAATACTGGTTGCCATGCCCTCCTCCAGGGGATCTTCCCCATCCAGGGATTGAACCTGCGTCTTTTATGTCTCCTGCATTTGCAGGTGGCTCCCTTACCACTAGCACCACCTGAGAAGCCCTTTGATAATGGTGATAATTTTTTTTAATTAAAAAAAGATAATTAAAAAATAAAACATGGAAAAGCCACGTTTGTCATACAAATATAAAGCAAACATGTATTAAGAATTTTATTTAACTCGCTAATGGATGAGGGAACCAAGAAGATGCTACAACTTAGTCAAAGGAGAGTCCTTAGGACATGAATATACAAGTAGATATGAAACTGCCAATATCCACTTGGCAAAAACTAATTGCTTCACCACACACATATATATTTCTATAGATAAAAATGTTTGGGGGATTTTATCAGAGTTGTAAAAGTCTGAAGACAATGTAAGAAAGAGAGAAACCTAACTGAACACTTAGTAATCTGTTTTGCCCATTCCAAAGTATTTTATATTTTTTCTGACAGTTTATCTCTTAAAGCTACAAAGAACACCAGCTTTATATTTTGCTTGCCTTGATGTTTCACAGAGACAGATAAGTTCTCCTCAACCAAGGAGCCAGATTTGGCAAGTGTTAAGGAGATTAGCCCTGGGATTTCTTTGGAAGGAATGATGCTAAAGCTGAAACTCCAGTACTTTGACCACCTCATGTGAAGAGTTGACTCATTGGAAAAGACTCTGATGCTGGGAGGGATTGGGGGCAGGAGGAGAAGGGGACGACCCAGGATGAGATGGCTGGATGGCATCACTGACTCGATGGACGTGAGTCTGAGTGAACTCTGGGAGTTGGTGATGGACAGGGAGGCCTGGTGTGCTGCGATTCATGGGGTCGCAAAGAGTCGGACATGACTGAGCCACTGAACTGAACTGAACTGAACTGAAGGGGTGCCAAAAAGATACAAGGTAGTCAGACTCTTAATGGGTTAAAGAACTCCTAGTTTCTATTCTTAGAACCAGTACATTGAACACTATGTCTCCCCATCACCTTTCGAGTAAAATGGCATTTAAATCTGTTCTAAGATTTTAGAGTAAGAACTTCTCTTGTGGTCCAGTGGTTAAGATTTCGCCTTCCAGTGCAGGGGGTGCAGCTTAAATCCCTGGTCAGGGAGCTAAGATCTCATATGCCTTATGGCCAAAAAACCAAAACATAAAACAGAATCAGTATTGCAATAAATTCAACAAAGACTTTTAAAATGATCCACATCAAAAAAAAAAAAAAAAAGATTCTAGAGTAGACGGCAGGAATTACCGGAGCAGAAAAAATAAGATTCACCACTTTCGGATGAAATATAATAATGATTGTTCTGACTTACATTGCCTACTTTTCCTCTCTTCCTCACCCATCTGGATTGCATTACAAAGTTTGATACAGGCCCTCACTGGGAAGGAGAGGGGTGGATGCTAGTGCCATGGACACTGAGCTTGAGAGAGAATCATCGTGGCATTTCCATAGCCAGCTCACAATGGAATCATTGTCAGCCCTCCCTTTGCTTTGACCCTGATGCTGAACATGAAGTCAGGGCACATGCCCCACAGTTCATCCAGCTGGAGTCCTGCAAGAACAAGGATGCTGATGTCAGCCTTGGCACAGTATTTAAGGACAACAAAGCCTGCTCCTGGTGAATTACATAAAGATGGAACACAACTCTGAGCTCTGTGTTTACAAAGACATCAGCAATAAACACACATATCTTTTAGGAAAAGAAAACCACTGCAACTTTCATCATTGTCACAAAAGATGAATCCATTTTTTAAAAAATAATGGTTAATTAATATAACATGAAATCCTCCCCTTTCTAGTTAGTCAGTATCACAAAAGCATATGTTTTGCCTCTATTTTCCATTACCTATGTCTCTTTGCCACTTGTAGTTATAGCTATTAATTATTTTATCAACCTTTAGAAAACTTAGTGATTTTCATTTTAATAATAATACAGAAAAGCACAGAAACTTTAGTTCTAGAAGTAACCGGGGGTCAGGATCTCTTAATATTCCTATGGCCCTCCTGGCACTTTGGAAGAGGCTCCATTCTTTCTCAAAAAAAGGTTTATCTCTGATTTCACCCCTCCCCACTTCCCAGACAGCTCAGTGGGTAAAGATTCAACTGCCAATGCAGAAGACACAGGAGATGTGGGTTTGATCCCTGGACTGGAAAAATTCCCTGGAGAAAGAATGGCAACCCACTCCAGTATTTCTTGCCTGAAAAATCCCACAAGGTCACAAAGAGTCTGACACGATTGAGTGGCTAAGCATAGTAGCAGTAGCAATGATGATACAAAATTGTTTTTATCCCCTTTATAAATAATTTTCAGTTCTAATCTGCTTCTTCAAAGAAATAACTAATCATTGTTTCTCTTATAGTCATATTCATTAGGCATGGCTTTTAAAAATAAAGTTAAATATGTTTAGGTATATCATTGAAGCTGATTCTCAAAGTAAAACAGAGAAGGATTTATGACCTCAACCAGGTGGAGTTTAAGCTCATTTAAATATCTGTAAGCCAATCCTTTCTCTTTTCATGAAAAATCCTATTGTTTGAGAGTATTGCCATTTATTTAAAAGATAAATGTGTTAAGTATGGCAACCCACTCCAGTACTCTTGCCTGGAGAATCCCATGGAGGGAGGAGCTTGCTAGACTACAGTCCATGGGATCACAAAGAGTCGGACACGGACACGACTGAGTGACTTCACGTTCACTTTCATTCAATTGAAAACAAAGAAATATATAAATATATTGTTTTTCTAAGCACACATGCACATAAATCCTTAGAGAAAAATGAATTTGCATACTGCTATTGAATTTCTAGGGGGAAAAATAGTGTTGGAAAAAAGATATAGATGTTGGTGAATAAAAGTGGAAGCATTTAGCTTTTAATCATTACAAACATGACTCACTCAAAAACCTACCCTGTGTATCAGTTCAGTAAAAACAAAAGCAGTTTAAAGATTTTTTTCCCCACTAATTGTTGCCTTCTATAATAATAGATAACTTGTGATGAGCATTTACTACATCCCAGACACTGAGTTAAGTCTTTTACATGCATTAATTGTTTCTAATGCTTAACGACAATTTATAAGGCAAGTACTATTATCAGCTTCTTCTTATGGTTAGAAAATTAAGGATTTGAGAGGTTAAAACTTGCTCAAAGTCACAGAGCCATAGGGATCCATAGTAAGTACTATTTGTCCTATGTTTTGCTACAAACAATGTTGCAGTTTTGAGATTCCAAGACACAACTGTACCTGAAAATGCTTCTTAGGTTCATAGTAATGTTTCCCAAACTCTCTACATTTCTCTTGGGGCCCCAAATCGCACAGTATCTTAATTTCTTTGTCTTGTTTTGGGATTTTATCATACTCTCTTTAGCTCAAAAATTCCAATACATTTTGCCCACAAAAACCCTTTTGCAAATTCCTCTGACTACACTGAAAATTTTAAATAATACTCTTCTTTTGTCCTTTACTGACAGAAAATGCTTTTGATATCCTTTTGGTCTGGTTCTGTGGGACTGAAGTTACGCCACTAATAATAAGCAAAAAGGTTCAGGGAATGTTAGTAAGGGTGTTGATTTGTCAGAATATTTTCCATTTGCTGTTGAGGTTAACAGTTTAACTGCTTAAAATTTTATGTAATAGAGAAGAAAATAATCATTATTCCAAACACAGAAGTTATGAAATTTTTCTCTCCAAAGAATCAGTCCACTTCTCAGCTCTTCGTTTTTTGGGTAATGAAGGCAGTATAATTTTCCCTTCTAGAAGCTCCTCAAATGTGAGGCTTTTTTTTGTTTCAGCTATGTGGACCTTCTATTAAACAGCAAAAAGGAAAAGTTAATCTCCTTTGTTATTAACATCTTAGTGATCTTGATTTCCTTCTCTGATTAGGTAACAACCTTCCTTACTCTAGGATGAAGTAAAAATGTCTTTATCTGGCATAGAAGAGGCTTCCAAATTCAGCATCTACTTCCAATGCAGTCTTATATCTTCCCACTGTGCTCTACTCTCTTGGGCTCTTTGCTTTCAAGAACTCCCCAGGTGAGCTCGTGCTGCCATGCTTTTGCATGTTTTTTTACTGTTTATATGTTTTTTGCATGTTTTTACTGTTTCTCTCACTAGAAAAGCCTGTGTCCCTCTTTCCTCCTAGTTTCATCAAGGCCTTAATTGAAGTTTTCACCTTTGTAATTTCCCTTCCCCAGACAATCTCACTCTCCTCTCATCTAGCATCATACCTTTCTCCTTGTTCTTCTTTGCATATTTCTTAATGCCTTGGCACAGTTCCTGGAGCAAACTTCCAGGGATCAAAGCCCAGGAAATTATCAGACATTGCTCACTGAACTATTTGGTACTGAATTAAAGTCCACCCCAACTTTGCTGGTATCCCTTTTACATAGAGGAAGTGGGATGAAGGGCAGTGGGGAAGGCGAAGGACCACTGGATCATTTCCCAGTGGTTGTGACTTGCCATTGTGAGTGGTGGCAGAGACTACTCATAAGTATGCATTAATGGTTAGCTAGAGAGGACTGCAGCCCAACTGTGAGTGGCTACCTGGGAACTACTGACATGGTGGTGTGTTTTCTCCAGCATAATTCAAGCACCCAAGATATTGGATTGGTTTGAGATTAGGACTAGGTAGGTAGGGGAGGTGGATGTAGAAAAAACAAGAGGTAGATGGGAAATGGCAATGCTAGCCACAGTGACTAAATGCTAAAGGAAGGGGCTATGGCCAGCTGGTGTGTATATAACTGAACCTGGAGGTAAGGCATGATATAGATGGGCCCCAGTCTGAACAGCCAGAGTTTGTCTCCTGTGGACAGATACTCTAAGATGAGGAGAGAGAGGAGAAGCCAAACTCTCCAGGTAAGAGATAAAAGACCACATATTCCTCATTCTCAAGTCAAGGAAACATTCTCGACTACACATGCACAGAAAGGCTCCTTGGAGGTCAAAAGGGAGTAAGTGATGTCAACCTACTCATAGGCTTCTTCACTGGAATCCATCTGGCCTAAGAGATGAGCACCCATACGTGACAGGACCCTGAGATAAACCAAATAGAGACTTAGAACCAGGCAGAGCAAGGTGATTGGCTAAAGGAAACTTGGAAGAAATGTCCCATAAAAGTGACTGAAACTACCATGAGGGCACGACTCTGTCTCTCTGAGCCCACCATATGTCTATTCACATGTACTTTAGTCTTTTTTTCCTAATAAACACTTTACTTGTTTCATTAGTTTTTGTCTCTATGTGCAAATTCATTTCTACACAGCTGACGGGCCACTGCCCATGGTGGTCTAGTGGCTAGAATTTGGCACTATCATGGCCCTGACCCTACCTCAAGCTGCGGCTGAGAACTGAAATCCTGCTTTAAGCTGCTGTAAGCTAAGGGCACTTGAGACCAGTGGAAATCCTGGGCTGGTCATATAAGAGGAGAAACAAGTCATGAAGTTTCTATAGGGTAAAAAACAGGGTATGGAAACAAAGGTGTTAGAAAGCTGAAATAAACTTGACTCATTCTGAATTATTCCACTGAAGAGCATAAAATGATATAATTTAGGTGAGATATTATAGAAAATTTTATTTTTACTTTCAAAACTGACAGGATAGCAGCAGTTAAAAAGCATGGAGAAACCTCAATTTGACTGATCTAGAAATAGCTTTCAAGTTAATACTTATGAAAAAAGTGGTTTGAAAATAGAAAAGTTATGGACTTTCAGTGATCAGTCAATTTTACATGTGTCTATGTAGTGATACCTCATTGTGCATTATTTTTGCATTTCTCTGTCAAATGACATTGAGTATCTTTTCAAATGCTTGCTTGTTATCCATGTATCTTCTTTGTGAAATGTCTGTTCAGCTCTTTGGTCCCTTTTCAAACTGAGTTTTCCTTTCTTATTATTGAGGTTTGAAAGTTCTATATATTTTGAATACAAGCCCTTTTTCAGACATAGGCTTTGCAAATATTTTTCTCCTAGTCTGTGGCTTTCCTTTTAACAGTATTTTATAAATAGTAGAAGTTTCATATTTTGATGAAGTATAGTTTATTCTTTTTTTTTTCTTTTTGGATTCTGCTTTTAGCATTATAGGAAATAAATCACTGTCTAAGCAAAGTTACAAAATTTTTCTCCTAGGAGTTTTGTAAGTTTAAGCTTTACTTAGGTTTATTGTCCATTTTAAGTTACTTTTTTATGCGGTGCAAGATATAGATAAACTTCCCTTTTTATATAGTGAGAGCGAATCTATCATTATTTATTGAAAACTATATGGCACCCCACTCCAGTACTCTTGCCTGGCAAATCCCATGGATGGAGGAGCCTGGTAGGCTGCAGTCCATGGGGTCGCGAAGAGTCAGACATGACTGAGCAACTTCACTTTGACTTTTCACTTTCATGCATTGGAGAAGGAAATGGCAACCCACTCCAGTGTTCTTGCCTGAAGAATCCCAGGGATGGGGCAGCCTGGTGGGCTGCCATCTATGGGGTCACGCAGAGTCGGGCACGACTGAAGTGACTTAGCAGCAGCAGCATAGCCTTTCTACATTGACTTGCCTTTAAACTTTGCCAGTAATCAGTGTCCCTATATCTGTGGGTCTCTTCTGGATTCCATTCTTTTCTTTTCATGTATTTGTCTATCTTGATGCCAGTGATACACTGTGTAATATGTTTATAGCTTTATACATACATATTTGGGCTTCCCTGGTGGCTCAGATGATAAAAAATTTGTCTACAATGCAGGAGACCCAGGTTAGATCCCTAGGTCATGAAGGTCCTCTGGAGAAGGGAATGGCCACCCACTCTAGTATTCTTGCCTGGAAAATTCCATAGACAAAGGAGCCTGGTGGGCTACAGTTCACAGGGTTGCAAAGAGTCAGACAAGACTGAGAGACTAAAACACACACATACATATTTATAATTTGTCTCAAAGTCAGATGATGTTAGTCCTTCAACTTTGTTTCTTTTAGTTATTCTAGGTCTTTGGCATTTCTGTTTGAAATTTTAAAATCGGTTCTTCAGCTTCTACAAGAATGTGTATGAAATCCCATTGGCATTTCAGTTGGGATTGCACTGACTCTATTGATAAATTTGGGAAGAACTGATATCTTAATATTGTCTTATATCCTATGAATGAAGAACATCTCTCAATTTATTTAAGTTTTCTTTAACTTCTATAAGCAATGCTTTGTAGTTTTCAATTTACAGATCTTTGTCAGATTTATCCCTAAGAATTTTATATTTCTGATGCTATTTTAAATGTTGTTACTTTTAAATTTTAATTTCTAAGGAGACTACGTATTTGCATTAGAATATGTCACCCAGCTTAGTTTTTGAGGGCACTATATTCAAATCTTCATCAACTCAGATTTCCTGTTGACATTTTCAGAGTATGGCATTCCTTCACACAAATATACATGTCCTGTTGATGGACTACATAATAAAAATTATTTTCCAGGAAAGGTATTTACTCAATATGAGGAGAGCTTTGAGGGAAATTTCTTTTTATAAATTTCTGAGGGTGATTTATCTTACAATATCCCAGATATTGAGTTTCTTTCAAGGACAGGACAGAAAATAAGAATATCCTGATTAAGCCTCCTTTGAACTACAGTGGATAAAAAGCTTTGGGGGACAAGTGTTTACCAACCAATATTATATTAATTGCTGGGAGACCACAGGGCCATTTAGAAAGTTACTTTTTCTAGCACATTAGATGGTGTTTGGTCCTCTAATGGGATTAACTTAACTAAGACAGTTAATTGAATCAATTCATTCCCCAGAGAAGTTTTACTCACCTTCATTTTCCACTGAATTAAGGATGGGCTGCATTTCCTTTCTTTTTTATGTATTTATATTTAGCATTATTCCTTTGGTAACATTTAAGAGCATTTACAAAATGAGTTAAGAAAAAGATTGATTATGGACTTTGGCAGAAGTTGTAAAGCTGTTTGGTGAGACATTAGAATGTAATTTATTTCTAAAATCACAGATGAGTGTGGTCTTTTCTTAAGACCCACTGAATCATACTTTAGGATGTGGGTCTTAAAAAATAAACTTTCAGGCAATACAGAAGTACAAAGGATCATAAGAGACTACTATCAGCAATGATATGCCAATAAAATGGACAACATGGAAGAAATGGATGAATTCTTAGAAAAGTACAACTTTCCAAAACTGAACCAGGAAGAAATAGAAAATCTTAACAGACCCATCACAAGCAAGGAAATTGAAACTGTAATTAGAAATCTTCCAGCAAACAAAAGCCCAGGTCCAGACGGCTTCACAGCTGAGTTCTACCAAAAATTTAGAGAAGAGCTAACACCTATCCTACTCAAACTCTTCCAGAAAATTGCAGAGGAAGGTAAACTTCCAAACTCATTCTATGAGGCCACCATCACCCTAGTACCAAAACCTGACAAAGATGCCACAAAAAAGAAAACTACAGGCCAATATCACTGATAAACATAGATGCAAAAATCCTTAACAAAATTCTAGCAATCAGAATCCAACAACACATTAAAAAGGTTACACACCATGACCAAGTGGGCTTTATCCCAGGGATGCAAGGATTCTTCAATATCTGCAAATCAATCAATGTAATTCACCACATTAACAAATTGAAAAATAAAAGCCATATGATTATCTCAACAGATGCAGAGAAGGCCTTTGACAAAATTCAACATCCATTTATGATAAAACTCTCCATAAAGCAGGAATAGAAGGAACATACCTCAACATAATAAAAGCTATATATGACAAACCCACAGAAAACATTATCCTTAATGGTGAAAAATTGAAAGCATTTCCCCTAAAGTCAGGAACAAGACAAGGGTGCCCACTTTCACTTTCACCACTACTATTCAACATAGTTTTGGAAGTTTTGGCCACAGCAATCAGAGCAGAAAAAGAAATCCAAAAAAGGAATCCAAACTGGAAAAGAAGAAGGAAAACTCTCACTGTTTGCAGATGACATGATCCTCTCCATAGAAAACCCTAAAGACTCCACCAGAAAATTACTAGAGCTAACCAATGAATATAGTAAAGTTGCAGAATATAAAATCAACATGCAGAAATCCCTTGCTTTCCTATACACTAATAATGAGAGGAGAAGGCAATGGCACCCCACTCCAGTACTCTTGCCTGGAAAATCCCATGGGTGGAGGAGCCTGGTAGGCTGCAGTCCATGAGGTCGCTACGAGTCAGACACAACTGAGCGACTTCACTTTCAATTTTCACTTTCATGCATTGGGGAAGGAAATGGCAACCCACCCCAGTGTTCTTGCCTGGAGAATCCCAGGGACGGTAGAGCCTGGTGGGCTGCTGTCTATGGGGTCGCACAGAGTTGGACATGACTGAAGCAACTTAGCAGTAGCAGCAATAATGGAAAAATAGAAAGAGAAATTAGGAAACAATTCCATTCACCATTGCAATGGAAAGAATAAAATACTTAGGAATATATCTACCTAAAGAAACTAAAGACCTTTATATAGAAAACTATAAAATACTGGTGAAAGAAATCAAAGAGGACACTAATAGATGGAGAAATATACCATGTTCATGGATCGGAAGAATCAATATAGTGAAAATGAATATACTACCCAAAGCAATCTATAGATTCAATGCAATCCCTATCAAGCTACCAATGGTATTTTTCACAAAGCTAGAACAAATAATTTAATAATTTGTATGAAAATACAAAAAACCTCAAATAGCCAAAGCAATCTTGAGAAAGAAGAATGGAACTGGAGGAATCAACCTGCCTGACTTCAGGCTCTACTACAAAGCCACAATCATCAAGACAGTATGGTACTGGAACAAAGACAGAAATATAGATCAATGGAACAAAATAGAAAGCCCAGAGGTAAATTCATTCACCTATAGACACCTTATCTTTGACAAAGGAGGCAAGAATATACAATGGAGAAAAGACAATCTCTTTAACAAGTGGTGCTGGGAAAACTGGTCAACCACTTGTAAAAGAATGAAACTAGAGCACTTTCTAACACCACACACAAAAACAAACTCAAAATGGATTAAAGATCTAAATGTAAGTCCAGAAACTATAAAACTCCTAGAGGAGGACATAGGCAAAACACTCTACAACATAAATCACAGCAGGATCCTCTATGATCCACCTCCCAGAATATTGGAAATAAAAGCAAAAATAAACAAATGAGACCTAATTAAACTTAAAAGCTCTGCGCAACAAAGGAAATTATAAGCAAGGTGAAAAGACAGCATTCAGAATGGGAGAAAATAATAGCAAATGAAGCAACTGACAAAGAATTAATCTCAAAAATATACAAGCAACTCCTGCGGCTCAATTTCAGAAAAATAAACAACCCAATCAAAAAATGGGCCAAAGTACTAAACAGACATTTCTCCAAAAAGACATACAGATGGCTGACAAACACATGAAAACATCACTCATTATCAGAGAAATGCAAATCAAAACCACAGTGAGGTGCCATTTCACACCAGTCAGAATGGCTGCTATCCAAAAGTCTACAAGCAATAAATGCTGGAGAGGGTGTAGAGAAAAGGGAACCCTCTTACACTGTTGGTGGGAATGCAAACTAGTACAGCCACTATGGAGAACAATATGGAGATTCCTTAAAACACTGGAAATAGAACTGCCTTATGACCCAGCAATCCCACTGCTGGGCATACACACCAAGGAAACCAGAATTGAAAGAGACACGTGTACCCCAATGTTCATCGCAGCACTGTTTATAATAGCCAGGACATGGAAGCAACCTAGATGTCCATCAGCAGATGAATGGATAAGAAAGCTGTGGTACATATACACAATGGAGTATTACTCCACCATTAAAAAGAATACATTTGCATCAGTTCTAATGAGGTGGATGAAACTGGAGCCTATTATACAGAGTGAAGTAAGCCAGAAAGAAAAACACCAGTACAGTATACTAACGCATACATATGGAATTTAGAAAGATGGTAACGATAACCCTGTATGTGAGACAGCAAAAGAGACACAGATGTATAGAACAGTCTTTTGGACTCTGTGGGAGAGGGAGAGGGTGGAATGATTTGGGAGAATGGCATTGAAACATGTATAATATCATATATGAAATGAATCGCCAGTCCAGGTTCAATGCATGATACTGGATGCTTGGGGCTGGTGCACTGGGATGACCCAGAGGGATGGTATGGGGAGGGAGGAGGGAGGGGGGTTCAGGATGGGGAACACATGTATACCTGTGGTGAATTCATGTTGATGTATGGCAAAACCAATACAATAATATAAAGTAATTAACTTCCAATTAAAATAAATAAATTTATATTAAAATAAAATAAACTTTCATCCAAATTTAATATAGTTTTAGAAATCATGTGAACTAGGAACCTGAAAATATAGTCACTTTGTGTGTGAATATTAATATATTGATTTGCTATATTCTTATATTCAGTCTCAAATTTAGAGCCTTTTTACAGATTAAGTGTAACCCAAAGTTTTAAGTGTCATGCTCATCATATTATTAACCAAATCTTGCTAGAAACAGTATTATGTAATCTTAATATGTACAACCCAAGTTTACTGATGCCTGAATCAGCCTGAGCACTGGACTGGGATGTTTTAGATTTAGATTTGGGTCCTGCTTTTGGCATGGTTAACAGTGTAGTGCTGAACAACCAGTATCAAGCCTATTAGTTTGCTAGGGTGGCTCTAACAAAATACCAAATACTGGGTAGCTTAAACAACAGAGGTTTACTTTCTCAGTCTAGAGATTAGAAGTCCAAGATCAAGATGTTATCAGGTCTGGTTTCCTCTGAAGTTTATGTCCTTGGTCCCTTAGTCAGTTCAGGCTGTTATTTTAAAAATACCAGAGGCTGAAAGGCTTAAACAACAAATATTTTTTTCTCAGAGCTCCGGAGGCTCTGATGTCTGAGATCAAGATACAGGCAGATTCAGTATCTACTGAGAGACTGCTTCCTGGTTCATGGAGGGCTATCTTCCTACTGTGTGCTCACATGGAGGAAGGAACAAAGGCGTTCTCTGGGGTCTCTTTAATAAGGGCACTAATTTCATTGAAAGAGCAGAGCTCTCATGACCTAGTACCTCCCAAAGGCCTTCCTTTCCTCCAAATACCATCACATTGGAGATTAGATTTCTTCACATGAATTTTGAGGGGACACAAATGTTCAGTCTATAGCATATACCTTCTCTCTGTCTGTTCACATTTTCACCTTTCTGTGGATGCACAGGACTGGTGCTTCTGTGTCCACACCTTCTCTCTTTATTAGAACACCAATCATACCAGTTGTATTGGATTGGGCTTCCCAGATGATGGTGGTTTAGTGGTTTAGTTACTAAGTCGTGTTCGATTCTTGTGACCCCATGGACTGCAGCCTGCTAGGCTCCTCTGTCCATGGGATTTTCAAGGCAAAAATAATGGAGTGGGTTGCCATTTCCCTGGTGGTGCTAGAGGTAAAGAACCTGCCTGCCAATGGAGACATAAGACACATGGCTTTGATCCCTAGATCAGGAAGATCTCCTAGAGGAGGGCATGGCAACCTACTCCAGTATTGTTGCCTGGAGAATCCCATGGAGGAGCCTGGCAGGTTACAGGCCATAGGGCCACACAGAGTCGAACACAACTGAAGCAACTTAGCATGCATGCATGTGCATTTTGGATTAGGGTCTGGCCTAATGATCCTATTTTAACTTGATTATTTCTTTAAGGCCCTCTCTGCAAATAGGGTCACATTCTGAGGTACAGTTTCAACATGAATTTTGAGCAGATGCAGTTCAGCCCACAATACTCTTAAATATTGACTTCTTCAATCACAAAATGTGTGGGTTGGTTAAAGTATCACTAAAGACTGTGCAAGGTCTGAAGGATTAAAATTACTTTGAGAAGATGACCATTGTCTTTTCTGAATAAATATTGTGACTCTCAGTATCCTTGGTTGCAAGCATCATAAAATGACCCTGGAAAACTTCAGATAAAGAGAATTTTTGATAAACTGTGGGGGAGTCAGAGAGGAAGAGGAGGCCAGAGGCTTTGGCTAAGAAACAGGAGAGACCCTGGGAGCTGTGAAGAACAAGGCAGAAATACTGTTCCAACTTCCTTGCAAATAGGCAGGGAGGGGATGCCTGGAACCTGGAGTATCCACTGGGGGAGGCTGGCACCAACTCCCACCAAGACCATACACAATGAAGAGGTGGGGGTGGGTGGGGTTTGAAGATATCAGGAGATTCCTGAAAGGGCAGAGAGGAGTTACAGCAAGATGGTGTAATGGTACAGAGCATTCAGTCCCCCATAAGCTGACATGTAACCACTAAGTACATCTTATGATGTTTAACTAACATTACATTAAATATGATTGTGAAAGCTGACAAAACAATAAAGCAGTCTCCTGACATTGTTAATGGCTCTCAACAATCACATTTTGACATAAATATATATAGTTGAAAAAATAATCTTTATTTGCCACTTTACCTCATACTCTAAGAATATTTTTCAATTTGCTCTAATCTAGACCCCAGGAACAGGAGACAATTGGTTGTTTTTATTTCAAAGCTAGATCCCCAGACAATATCTGCCATCTGCTCACATTCCCCTTTACCAAAACGAGTTTTTTATTTTTGAAATAAAATTCAAATTGACCTCAGTGAGGCAGCAGTGAGCGGTGGCATGAGGTGAGATCTTGATTCCCTGCCCAGGAATTGAACCTGGGTAGCCTGGATGAAATCTATGAATCCAAGCCACCATACCAGCAAGTGCTAGAGGCTAAAAACTGTTTTTCCCTGCATCTTTGCCCCCACTGAAAAATGCATTTATCACAGAGGCAGAAACTGTAAATGCAGGTACAAAATGTATTATTAGAGACATACACAACAAGTGGGAGAGCACAGAGAGAAATGGTTTGTTTAGTTGAGGTAGAAGCAAGACAGAGATGCACACCTGGAGAGCAAAGGTGTAGGTGCCCAGCCTAGTGAGGAGGAGTCCCATAAAGAGCCCATTAAGTCATTTATATAAGGCAGTTCTTCAGGGTCTTTGTCTTCCTTCAGGCCAGTTTTCTGTTTTCTTTCCCCACACCTGACCTACCCTGGGACCCTCCCATGGATGTGCATGCACCTCTCAACCAAGATGGATCTCGAAGTGAAGGCTTCTGGGAAGAGCAAGACTCATTATGGCCTGGCATTATCCCTTGACTTTTGGCTCAAAAGGAGTCTTTCTGCACATGTGTAGTGTCTTCCTTGTTCCAAAAGACATTGGGAGGAAGATAACTTAATCTTTTACTCAAACAGGATTTTGCCCCCTCTTTGTCCTTGCCATGACCATTACATTAAGGTGTTTATAAGAGACAAACACTGACTATTTACCTTGTTTCGGTTCTTACTTCCATTTCAGAGGGCAAACTGGAGGCTGATTGTAAATGCCTCAACTGGAGCCCACCTATCTCTTGTCTCAGGAAATGCAAACAGAAGGTTAACTGTAAATGTCTAACCTGGAAACTATCTATCTCCTAAATCAAAATTAGAAGTTGAAATCGCTACCTTAAAAAGCTGCACTATTTTTTTCACTCAGAAGTCTAGACTTTAGTGATTTCATCCATCAAATGGGAATAAAGCTGCTCTTCCTGTGAAAAGCAAGATTTAGAAATGGATGGATTTGGGGCTTACACCTTACAGCTGTAAGCTTTATGATTACATATTGAAGATGTGATTGGTTTTTCCCCTGATCTTTCATCAGTTTCCTGCTATTGATCTTCCACTGGTTCTTTTTGGAAAGCTTAATTCTCCCAAGGGAGACACTGCTCANCATTTAGAAATTGATGTCTTTTATTGATTTCCATAATCACAATTTCCTTTTGGATATTCTCTTATGATTCTGCTATTCTTTTTTTTTTTAACTAGGCTTTCTGGAAATTATTTGCTATCTATATTTTATTGAAATGTAGTAATTGCTCTTGATAATTACACTTAATAATCTCTTCAATTATAGATTTTGTTACATTTTCTCTTTTCCTCAGCTCTACTCTGAAATAGGAAGTGTTCAGGTTTTTCTGTAATTTTAAAATATATACCATTTTTGGTCCAAACACTAGATATATAGCAAAATTGTTATTATATTCTAGCTATTCAAAACCTCTCTTTAGCTGTGAAACTTTATTTTGGATATCATAAGAACCTCAAGTTTTTACTGAGCTCACTGTTATTTTGTTTTTAAATATTTTGAAACTTTTTTATGCTGGTTCATACTCTGCTTAATTTTAGTCAAATAAACAATCTCTACAACCCTGATTGCAGTGTATTTGGCTTTTCCTTTCCATCCCCATGAAGAATTAGCATACTTGAATCCTCATCCATCCAACAAACATTCAATGAAGAGCTTGTGTGCATGCCCAGTTGCTCAGTTGCTCAGTCATGTCTGACTCTTTGCAGCACTATGGACTGTAGCCAGCCAGGCTCCTTCAACCATGGGATTTCCCAGGCAAAAATACTGGAGTCTAACTCAGAGGATCTAACTTGGGGTCTCCAGCATCTCCTACATTAGTGGAGGGATTCTTGACCCCTGAGCCATGTGGGAAGCCCTTCAGTGACCAGCTACTATGTGTCAATTATTGTTCTAGACATAAAGTTGGAGCTAATACTAATCTTCCTTCATAAATATAATTGTACTGTTTTTGTCTCACTTATATTTTATCTATCAATCAAAATTTTGGTAGTGAAAACAAAATGCCACCTTGCTCTGTTTTTATTTTATGCATAATAACAACAGAGACTCTTTTTTATCCATTCACTTCTTGAAAATGCACATTGAGCAATAGGGAATTTTTTTAAATTAAGAAATCATTAAAGTATCTGTATGGAAGGGATCTCATAGAGGCTTCTAAGTTTTTAAGCTAGTCATAAAGCTATATACATAGTATATGTATAAAACAGTTTAAAATAGTTGTTTAAAACAGCCACTGATGTTGTTTTTCTGTACAAAGATATTGAACACATCCAAATTTATAACTTTTTAAAAGTTCAACATCACTGAATGGGAGCAATGAACCAGATTTGATAACACAAGAAACCAAAAATTAGAGTGACATTATAAGTGACATTTGCAATCATACCAACCCAACATCTCACTTACATCTGTATTTTGCTGAAATTACATAATTTCACAAAGATATATAGTTGAAAAAATAATCTTTATTTGCCACTTTACCTCATACTCTAAGAATATTTTTCAATTTGCTCTAATCTAGACCCCAGGAACAGGAGACAATTGGTTGTTTTTATTTCAAAGCTAGATCCCCAGACAATATCTGCCATCTGCTCACATTCCCCTTTACCAAAACGAGTTAGACAAGAAGCTTACAAACCCTTCGGATAAAATATGTATAAGATATTATCATGGCTTGCCATGCCACCGACTCCTTCATTGTTGCACAACTACTGCTGGGCTCTGGTGGGAGCATGCGCAGAGCAGATGTATCCGCGCCTAGGCTAACATTTAATTGGACTTGGCACCCATGTGGTGTAGCAGTGTACTCATGCATACGCTTTTATTTGAAAGAGCAAGCTCAGGCCTGAATTTTTAAAGAGGAAAAGAAAACAAGTCTTCCTAATCTATGCACATTTGCAAAAAGCTAAAGTGCATAGACTTACAGACGATAGGTCCCTTTTCCAAGGACTACCCTCCAACATGAATAGTATAAACAATATGAAGAGGCAAAAAGGACACTGAAAGATGAATGGCCCAGGTTCATAGGTACCCAATACGCTACTGGAGATCATAGAGAAATAACTCCAGGAAGAATGAAGAGACGGAGACAAAGCAAAAACAACACCCAATTGTGGATGTGACTGGTGATGGAAGTAAACTCCAATGCTGTAAAGAATATTGCATAGGAACCTGGGAATGTCAGGTCCATGAATCAAGGCAAACTGGAAGTGGTCAAACAGGAGATGGCAAGAATGAACATCGACATTTTAGGAATCAGCAAACTAAAATGGACCGGAATGGGTGAATTTAACTCAGATGACCATTATGTCTACTACTGTGGGCAAGAATCCCTTAGAAAAAATGGAGTAGCCATCATAGTCAACAAGAGTTCAAAATGCAATACTTGGATGCAATATTAAAATGACAGAATGATCTCTCTTCGTTTCCAAGCAAACCATTCAATATCACAGTAATCCAACTCTATGCCCCAACCAGTAATGCTGAAGAAACTGAAGATTTTCTAGAACTAATACCCAAAAAAGATGTCCTTTCCATGATAGGGGACTGGAATGCAAAAGTAGAAAGTCAAGAAACACCTGGAGTAACAGGCAAATTGGGCCTTGGAGTGGAGAATGAAGCAGGGCAAAGGAATAGAGTTTTGCCAAGTGAACACACTAGTCATAGCAAACACCCTCTTCCAACAACACAAGAGAAGACTCTGCACATGGACATCACCAGGTGGTCAACACCGAAATCAGATTGATTATATTCTTTGCAGCCAAAGATGGAGAAGCTCTATACAGTCAGCAAAAACAAGACTGGGAGCTAACTGTGGCTCAGACCATGAACTCCTTATTGCCAAGCTCAGACTTAAATTGAAGAAAGTAGGGAAAACCATTAGACCATTCAGTTATGACCTAAATCAAACCCTTATGATTATAAAGTGGAAGTGGCAGATAGATTCAAGGGATTAGATATGATAGACAGAGTGCTTGAAGAACTATCTATGGAGGTTTGTGACAATGTACAGGAGACAGGAATCAAGACCATCCCCAAGGAAAAGAAAGGCAAAATGTTTGTCTGAGGAAGCCTTACAAATAGCTGTGAATAGAAGAGAAGTAAAAGGCAAAGGAAAAAAGGAAAGATATACCCATTTGAATGCAGATTTCCAAAGAATAGCAAGGAGAGATAAGAAAGCCTTCCTCNTGTCTGAGGAAGCCTTACAAATAGCTGTGAATAGAAGAGAAGTAAAAGGCAAAGGAAAAAAGGAAAGATATACCCATTTGAATGCAGATTTCCAAAGAATAGCAAGGAGAGATAAGAAAGCCTTCCTCAGTGATCAATGAAAAGAAACAGAGGAAGACAAGAGAATGGGAATGACTAGAAATCTCTTCAAGAAAATTAGAGATACCAAGGGAACATTTCATGCAAAGATGGCCTCAATAAAGGAAAGAAATTGTATGGACCTAACAGAAGCCGAAGATATGAAGAAGAGGTGGCAAGAATACTCAGAACTATACAAAAAAAGATCTTCACAACCCAGATAATCATGATGGTGTGATCACTCACCTGGAGCCAGACATCCTGGAATGTGCAGTCAAGTGGGCCTTAGGAAGCATCACTATGAACAAAGCTAGAGGAGGTGATGGAATTCCAGTTGAGCTATTTCAATTCCTAAAAGACAATGCTGTGAAAGTGATGCACTCATTATGCCAGTAAATTTCGAAAACTCAGCAGTGGCCATGGGACTGGGAAAGGTCAGTTTTCATTCCAATCTCAAAAAAAGACAATGCTAAAAAATGTTCAAAATACCACACAATTGCACTCATCTCACACACTAGTAAAGTAATGCTCAAAATTCTCCAAACCAGGCTTCAGCAGTACGTGAACCATGAACATCCAGATGTTTCAGCTGGATTTAGAAAAGGCGGAGGAACAAGAAATCAAATTGTCAACATCTGGTGGATCATCAAAAAAGCAAGAGAGTTCCAGAAAAAACATTTATTTCTGCTTTATTAACTATGCAAAAGCCTTTGACTGTGTGGATCACAACAAACTCTAGTAAATTCTGAAAGAGACAGGAATACCAGACCACCTGACCTCCCTCTTGAGAAACCTGTATGCAGGTCAGAAGCGGACATGGAACAACAGACTGGTTCCAAATAGGAAAAGGAGCACATCAAGGCTGTATATTGTCACCCTGCATATTTAACTTATATGGAGAGTACATCATGAAAAACTCTGGGCTGGATGAAGCACAGGGTGAAATCAAGATTGCTGGGATAAATATCAATAACCTCAGATATGTGATAACACCACCCTTATGGCAGAAAGTGAAGAAGGACTAAAGAGCCTCTTGATGAAAGTGAAAGAGGAGAGTGAAAAAGTTGGCTTAAAACTCAGCATCCAAAAAACTAAGATTATGGCCTCTGGTCCCACCACTTCATGGCAAATAGATGGGAAAACAGTGGAAACAGTGACAGACTGTATTTTCTTGGGCTCCAAAATCACTGCAGATGGTGACTGCAGCCATGAAATTAAAGGATGCTTGCTCCTTGGAAGAAAAGTTATGACCAACCTAGACAGCTTATTAAAAAGCATAAACATTACTTTGCCAACAAAGGTCCTTCTAGTCAGGGCTATGGTTTTTCCAGTAGTCATGTATGGATGTGAGAGTTGGAATATAAATAGAGCTGAGCGCGAAAGAACTGATGCTTTTGAACGGTAGTGTTGGAGAAGACTCTTGAGAGTCCCTTGGACTGCAAAGAGATCCAATCAGTCCATCCTAAAGGAAATCAGTCCTGAATATTCATTCAAACGACTGATGCTGAAGCTGAAACTACAATACTTTGGCCACGTGATGCAAAGAACTAACTCATTTGAAAAGACCCTGATGCTGGAAAAGATTGAAGGTGGGAGAAGATGGAGATGACAGAGGACAAGATGGTTGGATGGCATCATCGATTCAATGGACATGAGTTTGAGTAAACCCCGGGAGTTGGCAATGGATAGGGAGGCCTGGCATGCTGCAGTCCATGGGGTCACAAAGAGTCAGACACGACTGAGCAACTGAACTGAACCAACCCTCCAACAAGTTCACCTCTAACTATTTAATGGGTTAACTGTGTTTCAAGAGATGCAATTCAAAAATCCTGAATCTTGTCCAACTATTATTGTTTCTCTCTATGCATGAGACAGAGACTGAAGTCAAGTTAAGCATCTGATATACTTCCTTTCCATCACTGATATTCTTCTCTTAACCTTCACTTCACATCCTTTAAGTCCTAAGCGGCAGAATTTTACTTGTTCTCCGTAGTGTCATTCAGATATATCTACTCCAAAAAGCTTTTCTTCCTCTGTCAAACAAATCTTCCATCTCTGTCTTTGTCTCTCTCTTGTCTCCATCTCTCTCTGTCTCCCTGTCTATCTGTCTCTGAAACACTATAATATTAAAAAAAAAATTTTTTTAATTGGAGGGCAATAGTTTTACAATTTTGTGTTGGTTTCTGCCATACAACAACATGAATCAGCCACAAGTATACATATGTCCCCTCCCTCTTGAACCTCTCTGCCACCCCCATCCCCACCCCACCCCTCTAGGTTGTCACAAAGCACCACATTGATATCCCTGTCATACAGCAATTTCTCATTACCTATCTACTTTACATATGGGAATGTATATGTTTCAGTGTTAAGATCTCAATTTGTCCCACTTTCTCCATCTCCCACTGTGTCCAAAGTCTGTTCTCTATGTCCACAACTCTACTCCTGCCCTACAAATAGGTTCATCAGCAGCATTTTTCTAGATTCCATATGCATGCATTGATATATAATGTTTGTTTTTCTCTTTCTGACTTCACTCTGTATAATAGGTTCTAGATTCATCCACCTCACTAAAACTGACTCAAATGCATTCCTTTTTATGGCTGAGTAATATTCCATTGTGTATACTTACCACAATTTCTTCATCCATTCATCCATTGATGGGCATCTACATCACTTCCATGTCCTAACTATCGTAAATAGTGTTGCAGTGAACTTTGGGGTGCATATGTCTTTTTCAATTATGGTTTTCTCAGGATATATGCCCCCTTATAGCACTTTAAATGCAGTTAACAAGTTTCTTTATTTGATTCTGTGTCTGAAAGCACAAACTTCTTGATCTCACTTTGTTATAACTCTTGCTGTACCTAACAGCTGGCCTGACACATGTAGGTACTAATTAAATAATAAGTTCATTGAATTGTTTACCCAAAGACAGGATCCTCACTAGGTCATTCACATTAAAATGGATTTCTGTGTGGCTTGATTTAATGAAAGTGTTTTCTGCAGTCCCTTTCACATTCTTACCATTCTGCATATTTCTTCCAATGCTTCCATATTGCAGGATCTGTTCAGCTGCTTTGATTCTCTTTCATCTAATTCTTTTTTAAGATATTACTGTTTAAATTGCCAATTTTTAAAGTAAAAGAGAATGTGCTAAAGAGTGATAGAAAGATTTCAATAGCTTCTGATTTACCTGTGAGCTTTGACTGAGGGGTTGATGAAAGATGAAACAATGAAATAAGAGCTTTGCAAAATTATAAAAAAAAAAATCCATCTCTGACTGTGTTTGATAACACATTCTCTGTTAATTCTGTATAGGTGTGTGTTTTTCATAATTCCCTCAAACTAACGCAGACAGTATATATCTCAATATGTCACTTTATCTTTTGTTGAAATTTTGAGTCTCTGCCATAAGATACTGAGATGGAATTTGGTATCAACATCTTTGGAAGGGAAGGGCAGAAAGCAGGATGCAGCAGAGGAAGAAGTCCCCATGGAAATCTCAGGAGTATATGTCCCATCAGAAGTGACCCCATTGAGCTACAATGGCTGGGTCTTAGAGAAGGGGAAATATCGTATGACATCCCTTATATGTAGAATCTAAAAATAAATGATGCAAATGAACTTACTTACAAAACAGAACAAGACTCACAGACTTAGAGAATGAACTTATGGTTTCCAGGGGAAAGGATGAGGGAACGAGATAGTTAGGGAATCTGAGATGGACATGTACACACCACTGTATTTAAAATAGATAACCAACAAGGACCTAGTGTACAGCACATGGAGCTCTGCTCAGTGTTATGTGGCAGCCTGGATGGAGGGGTGTTTGGGGGAGAATGGATACATGTATATGTGTGAGTCCTTTAGTTGTTCAGCTGAAACTATCACAACATTGTTAATTGGCTATACCCCAAAACAAAATAAAAGCTAAAAAGAATAAAATGGCAGAGTGTTTATACCTCACCTGATCAATCATTGTCTGTATCCTGCTTGGGGGGGTTGGGGGGTAAAGTGCTTGAGCAAGTTGCCTCTCTGCAGATGCATCAAACCCTGGGGAGCTGATGGCTGGAGGTGGTTTGCTGGGGTGATCTCATAGTTCATCTCTCTGTCTACAGCACCTCTTTAGAAAACAACCTTTTTCCAAAACAGGGAGAGATTACTTTTCAAGTTTTGAGATCAAAAACAGAGACAAATAGCTAAATTCCATCAACCTTTATACAGTCTTTCATTAATTAGCTAGACTTTCATTAATCAGCCCCATCCCTCCCTTGACAGATATTCAGTTCAGTTCAGTTCAGTTCAGTCACTCAGTCATGTCCAACTCTTTGAGACCCCATGAACCACAGCACACCAGGCCTCCCTGTCCATCACCAACTCCCGGAGTTCACTCAAACTCATGTCCATTGAGTCGGTGATGCCATCCAGCCATCTCATCCTCTGTCATCCCCTTCTCCTCTAGCCCCCAATCCCTCCCAGCATCGGGTCTTTTTCAATGAGTCAACTCATTACCAGAAGTGGCCAAAGTATTGGAGTTTCAGCTTCAGCATCAGTCCTTCCAATGAACACCCAGGACTAATCTCCTTTTGGATGGACTGGTTGGATCTCCTTACAGTCCAAGGGACTCTCAAGAGTCTTTTCAAACACCACAGTTCAAAATCATCAATTCTTCGGCACTCAGCTTTCTTCACAGTCCAACTCTCACATCCATATATGACCATAGGAAAAACCATAGCCTTCACTAGATGGATGTTTGTTGGCAATTAATGTCTCTGCTTTTGAATATGCTATCTAGGTTGGTCATAACTTTCCTTCCAAGGAGTGAGAGTCTTTTAATTTCAATGAGTCAACTCTTCGCATGGCCACCTCATGTAAAGAGTTGACTCACTGGAAAAGACTCTGATGCTGGGAGGGATTGGGGGCAGGAGGAGAAGGCGACAACAGTGGATGAGATGTCTGGATGGCATCACTGACTCGATGAACGTGAGTCTGAGTGAACTCCGGGAGTTGGTGATGGACAGGAAGGCCTTGCGTGCTGCGATTCATGGGGTCGCCAAGAGTCGGACACGACTGAGCGACTGAACTGAATTGAACTGAACCCCATCCTAAGTGAAGCAGCACCTACACTACTTAGTGGTAGTTGTTCTTATTATATGCTTTTCTATTCTCTAAATTACCTCAGGAGCTAGTTTTCATCTTGATTCCTGTCTTTTGTGCATGTGATATTTCCTTTTTTAAGTCTGTTGACTTGTGTTTATGACTGAAGCACTGGGCTGTGGTTCTTCTGCACTGGTAAGCAGTGGTGTCTTAGGGCAGAAAGTCACTGAAGGTCTATGTCTAGGGGCCTGGCAAGGGACTCTTTGCTTTCAGGTAAGAGGGCAGCTTGTCAGCTTTCTCCTCTGTGACACTTTTACTGAAATGTCGCCTGTTCCTAATTGTTCACTCCCTTTTGTTAGATGAGAGGCTACCACTTTCTGCCTGGTGGAAAATGAAATGCTTCACTCACCCACCAAGGAGTGGGGGAAGGGAACAGAGGAAGTGAAATGAAGTTCTGACTCTTGAAGCTTTTCCTTTCAAGGATCTTTAACTAATTCCCCTGATTCAGGGGCACTTCAGCTCCCTGTGGTTCTAGGGGGCCACTTTCTCCACAGCATATTCTGTACCATTTACCTAACTTTATTTGATGCTCCAAAATTCACCTTTTTCTTTCCTCTTTAATAAATTAGTTGAAGTGTCTTTTGATGACTCCAGCATAGGTTATTTTCAGTGTTGTGGGTTCATCTATATTTGCTTATTGAACTCCTCTGTATCATCACTTATGGCATTCTGAGAGGGAGGGAGAGCTTATGTGTGCTCAGTCCATTGATCTGAACTTCCTCTTATTATTACCAATATTACAGCACTGATTGTTTTTCCTATTTCCACCTCTGTTCATAGGATGAGGTCACCATCTCTTTGTTTAGGCCATCTGCTCTTAGTTCATGAGGCCATCTCTGTTCATTGCTCTGGGATCCTCTTCCATCTAGTATCCTCTCAACTCTCTCATCCCTTCATCAAGGAAATACCTTTAGCTCTCTCTCCAATTTTTCTTTTTCATTCTTCTTTAGGTAGCACCTCATCTCTTTATTTTAATTCTCATTGAAGCTTACTAGTGGCTTACTCTGCTTCCTAACTTTCCAAATGCCAAAACTTAATGCAGCCTACCTTCCCAGCTCTCTTTTCTGATGCTGTTTGACATATCCCATTGACCATCTCCACACTGTCAAATGTAATAGACACATGTAAATTTTCTTTGTGTAACCATGTTAACCACACTTGGCTTTATCTTCATCCTGGGCTTTTAAGCAAACTTGTGCTCTAACTATTTTCCTACTTCCTTCATTACCATTTATCTTTTTTTTTTTTTTTTCTATTAAGCTCCTTCTCCTAATAACCCTCAAGCACAGTTTAGGCCAACTGTTCTCAAAATTTTGGATGGCTCAAGTATTCTCAGCCCTTCATCCTTTCTCATTGCTGTATCTGTCACTGAGTGTTGTTCTTTCTAAATCGAATCTGATAATACTGTCATTTATGTTTACTATTGTTCACCCTGTGCTCTGACTAAGCAGCTTCATGCACAATCTCATTTCTCCTTCATAGTAACCCGAGGAGATAAGTACAATAACCTTTATTTTACAGAAGAATAAATTGATACTTCACTTCAGTTTAGTTCAGTCACTCAGTCGTGTCTGACTCTGCTACCCCCATGAACTGCAGCACGCCAGGCCTCCCTGTCCATCATCAACTCCTGGAGTTTATCCAAACTCATGTCCACTGAGTCAGTGATGCCGTCCAACCATCTCATCCTCTGTCGTTCCCTTCTCCTCCTGCCCTCAATCTTTCCCAGCATCAGGGTCTTTTCAAATGAGTCAGCTCTTTGCATCAGGTGGTCAAAGTATTGGGAGTTTCAGCTTCAACATCAGTCCTTCCAGTGAACACCCAGGACTGATCTCCTTTAGGGTGGACTGGTTGGATCTCCTTGCAGTTCAAGGGACTCTCAAGAGTCTTCTCCAACACCACAGTCCAAAAACATCAATTCTTCGGCACTCAGCTTTCCTTATAGTCCAACTCTCACATCCATACATGACTACTGAAAAAACCATAACCTTGACAGACAGACCTTTGTTGGCAAAGTAATGTCTCTGCTTTTAATATGCTGTCTAGATTAGTCATAACTCTCTTTCCAAGGAGTAAGCGTCTTTTAATTTCATGGCTAAAATCACCATCTGTAGTGATTTGGGAGCCCCAAAAAATAAAGTCTGACACTGTTTCCACTGTTTCCCCATCTATTTGNGGGTGACAAGATACAGCCTTGACATACTCCTTTTCCTATTTGGAACCAGTCTGTTGTTCCATGTCCAGTTCTAACTGTTGCTTCCTGACCTGCATATAGGTTTCTCCACACAGTCAAAGGCTTTGGCATAGTCAATAAAGCAGAAATAGATGTTTTTCTGGATCTCTTTTCCTTTTTTGATGATCCAGCGGAAGTTGACAATTTGATCTCTGGTTCCTCTGCCTTTTCCAAAACCACCTTGAACATCTGGTTCATGTGTTGTTGAAGCCCGGCTCGGGGAATTCTGAGCATTACTTTGCTAGCGTGTGAGATGAGTGCAATTGGGCAGTAATTTGAGCATTCTTTGGCATTGCCTTTCTTTGGAATTGGAATGAAAACCGACCTTTTCTAGTCCTGTGGCCACTGCTGAGTTTTCCAAATTTTCTGGCATAATTAAAATGTAGCAGTTTCACAGCATCATTTTCCGGGATTTGAAATAGCTCAATTGGAATTTTATCACCTCCACTAGCTTTGTTCGTAGTGATGCTTCCTAAGGCCCACTTGACTTCATATTCCAGGATGTCTGGCTCTAAGTGAGTGATCATACCATCGAGATCATCTGGGCCATGAAGATATTTTTTGTACAGTTCTGTGTATTCTTGCCACCTCTTCTTAATATCTTCTGCTTCTGTTAGGTCCATACCGTTTCTGTCCTTTATCGAGCCCATCTTCGTATGAAATGTTCCCTTGATATCTCTAATTTTCTTGAAGAGATCTATAATCTTTCCCATTCTATTGTTTTCCTCTGTTTCTTTGTATTGATCGCTGAGCAAGGCTTTCTTATCTCTCCTTGCTATTCTCTGGATCTCCGCCTTCAAATGGGTATATTTTTCCTTTTCTCCTTTGCTTTTCACTTCTCTTCTTTTCACAGCTATTTGTAAGGCCTCCTCAGAGAGCCATTTTGCCTCTTTGCATTTCTTTTCCATGGGGATGGTCTTGATCCCTGTCTCCTGTACAGTGTCAGGAACCTCTGTCCATAGTTCATCAGGCACTTTGTCTATCAGATCTAAGCCCTTAAATCTATTTGTCACTTCCACTGTACAATCATAAGGGATTTGTTTAGGTCATACCTGAATGGTCTAATGGTTTAGTCAAACCCAATAATTTACCCATTACACAGCAGGAGAGTGAAGATCTTGGAGTTATACCAAGTCTGTTTCTCTGGAAGTCATGCTCTTACTCTTTGAGCTGTGTGTCCTCACAGGCTCCTCATCTCTTCTACACAGATCTCCTAGCTGGCCATCAGCCTTTGTGGATACCTGAAGCAGACTTGACTTTCTAAAAGACTCACAAACTCCTCAGAGAATTTCCTGCAATTCAGTGAGTCAGCATATTCTCCCATATTTGCTTGCATTTATCTTTCTTTAAACATACAACATACAAGACACATACACATGTACACACACATGCACCTCTATTCTCCTAGGCAAAGATGTATATTTATAATCATAATAAAACTGTTGTTCACTTGTCTTAAAAAAAAAACACCAGTAGTGAGGTGGTTTCAGGCAAGTAAAGGCAGGAATTGAAATCATGCTGCTGCTGCTGCTAAGTCGCTTCAGTCATGTCTGACTCTGTGCAGCCCCATAGATGGCAGCCCAAAGAATACTGGAGAGGGTTGCCATTTCCTTCTCCAATGCATGAAAGTGAAAACAAAGTGAAGTTGCTCAGTCATTTCCATCTTTTAGCGACCCCATGGACTGTAGCCTATCAGGCTCCTCCATCTATGGGATTTTCCAGGCAAGAGTTCTGAAGTGGGTTGCCATTGCCTTCTCCACTTGAAATGATGAGAGGAGGTTTAAAATTAATTCAGATTTATATCTTGGTCTTTCACATCTCATCTTTAACACACAGATACACATTGCATGGAAGATTCTCAGAACAAAAGACAGAAAATTGCTAGATTCAAGGCTCACTAGAAACAAGAACCCACATAGAAAGCACTCATGTAACTTTTCCTGGGGGCATTTTTTTCCACCTGCTTACTGCTGTTCCTGTCCTCTGTGCACTGTTTGAGGTGGCAGCAGCATTTCTGTCTTTCAGTGTGAGATCTCAGATCATGAAACTTATCTAGTGTCCTTCCTGTTTCCAGATCATACCAACTGTTAAGTCACCAACAACCAGTCTTGCGGGGCTTCCCAGGTGACTCAGTGGTAAAGAATCTGCCTGCTAATGCAGGACACATAGGAGCCAAGTGTTCAATCCCTGGGTCAGAAAGATCTCCTGGGGGAGGAAATGGCAACCCAGTCCAATGTTCTTGCTTGGAGAGTCTCACGGACAGAGGAGCCTGGTGGGCTGCAGTCCATGGGGTCACAAAGAGTAAGACATGACTGAGTGATTGAGAACACACACAAGAAGTCTTGGGAGCTCTCAGGGGCTCTGTCTTGCTGCCTCTGTCACACAGTGAAAAGATGCCATTGGGCTTTTCATACAAGTGCTAAGCATTAGTTTATCTCCTTGGTGTTTTAATCTCCAGATTGTGCCCAAGTTGAACTACAAAAAGACATGGAACCAAAAGAGTTAACGGTATTGCATTTATATTTTGTCTTTCTGTTCTGTCATGGGCCCTCACATATGTCTTCCTTTTTTTTTTGGCCAGTGCCACAGTGCATGACTGAGCGCTGTGTCCCTCCTGGGGTGACCACCTTCCTGGACTGCAGAGTGAGCAGTACACTCTGGAGTGCAGTGTGCTGGCACCTGCAGGTCTGCCTGAGCAGGAAGCTTGATACCAGTTTGTGAATTAAGAAGTGGAGAAGAATATAATGGCCACCATTCTGCTGCACTACATTTTGTAGAATTAATTTTGTCAGGTGACATATAGGGATACTCATAACTATACTAATGAAAACATTGAATTCTTTTAAGTGGACAGGTAAAGCTCTTATTTTGGCAATAGCTTTATTTGATATACATGGATGGAGGGAACAATAACAAGAGTAAATGAAATATTTGAATTTAAAAATCTTCTCTCTGCTGCTGCTNACCAGTTTGTGAATTAAGAAGTGGAGAAGAATATAATGGCCACCATTCTGCTGCACTACATTTTGTAGAATTAATTTTGTCAGGTGACATATAGGGATACTCATAACTATACTAATGAAAACATTGAATTCTTTTAAGTGGACAGGTAAAGCTCTTATTTTGGCAATAGCTTTATTTGATATACATGGATGGAGGGAACAATAACAAGAGTAACTGAAATATTTGAATTTAAAAATCTTCTCTCTGCTGCTGCTGCTGCTGCTAAGTCGCTTCAGTCGTGTCCGACTCTGTGCGACCCCATAGACTGCAGCCCATCAGGCTCCCCTGTCCTTGGGATTCTCCAGGCAAGAATACTGGAGTGGCTTGCCATTTCCTTCTCCAATGCATGAAAGTGAAAAGTGAAAGTGAAGTCGCTCAGTCATGCCTGACCCTCAGTGACCCCATGGACTGCAGGCTACCAGGCTGCTCTGCCCATGGGATTTTCCAAGCAAGAGTACTGGAATGGGGTGTCATTGCTTTCTCCAATCTTCTCTCTATTACTCTTAAAATACTTCCTTGTATTAATAAAAGATAGTATATTTCACATTTTAAAGTTTAAGAATACTGAGCTTGTGGATGAAGTCAGAGTAATCACCAGAGTATATTCTGTGGATCAGAATGGAGAATAATTTCATATTTCTTTGAATATTGTACAAAGTTTTAATGATAATGCAATATTGTCGTTGTTCAGTCGCCCAGTCATGTCTGACTCTTTGCGACCCTATAGACTGCAGCATGCCAGGACTCTCCATCCCTCACCATCTCCCAAAATTTGCCCAAGTTCATGTCCATGGCATCAGTGATGCCATCCATCCATCTCATCCTCTGAGGCCCTCTTCTCCTTCTGCCATCAATCTTTCCCAGCATCAAGGACTTTTCCAGTGAGTCAGCTGTTCCCATCAGATGACCAAAATACTGGAGTTTCAGTTTCAGCTTTAGTCCTTCCAATGAGTATTCAGGATTGATTTCCCTTAAGACTGACTGGTTTGATCTCCCTGCTGTCCAAAGGACTATCAGGAGTCTTCTCCAGCACCACAGTTCAAAGGCATCGATTCTTCCATGCTCTGCCTTCTTTATGGTCCAGCTCTCATAACGTACATGACCACTGGGAAGACCATAGCCTTGACTATACGGACCTTTGTCAGCCTTGTAATGTCTCTGCTTTATAACACACTGTCTAGGGTTGTCACAGGTTTCCTGCCAAGAAGCAAAGGTCTTCTGATTTCATGGCTGCAGTCACCATCCACAGTGATTTTAGAAGCCAAGAAAAGGAAATCTGTCACTACTTCCACATTTCCCCCCTCTATTTGCCATGAAGTAATGGAGCCAGCTGCCATAATCTTAGCTTTTTAAATATTTAGTTGTAGGCCAGCTCTTTCACTCTCCTCCTTCACCCTCAAGAGACCCTTATGTTCCTCTTTGCTTTCTGCCATTAGAGTGGTATCATCCACATATCTGCGGTTGTTGATGTTTCTCCTGCCTATCTTGATTCCAGCTTGTAAGTCATCCAGCCCAGCATTTCTCATGATGTTCTTAGTGTACAGATTAAACAGTGTGACAGCAGACAGGTCAATATTGAACCAATCAGTTGTTCCATACAGAGCTCTAACTGTTGCTTCTTGACCCACATACATGTTTCTCAGGAGACACTTAAGATGGCCTGGTATTCCACATCTCTTTAAGAACTTTCCACAGATTTTTTATGGTCCACACAGTCAAAGGTTTTGGGATAACTGATGAAACAGAAGTAGATGTTTTTCTGGAATTCCCTAGCTTTCTCTACGGTCCAGTGAATATTGGTAATTTGAATATTGTACAAAGTTTAATGATAATGTTATATACATGCAATATATGATAATAGGTCTATAACTGTATGCTAAATATCTCAATAACCAAGGCCAATGTCTATTTATTCATTCATTTAAAAAATTACTGAACATTAATGATAAGAGACTAAGAATGATTCTTATGGTACTGAAGCCAAGTGGAATACCACATATTAAGATATGAAGCTTTGAGAATGTACAATACATATTTTCAAGATATTTCAAAGATTTTTCTTAAAAATATGTTAAAAGTTTCTGTTGATAAAAAAGAGATGTAGAGTTCAGAATAATGAAATATCCATGGCTGAAAAAATAACCAGGTGCTATCTTATCTTTAACTTGTTTTCAGGTTCCTTTCAAAGGAAAGGCTACACAGTCAACACATCCAAGGCTATCAACACAGTCTTTGGGAGTTTCCTTCCTGTTGCCCTTCACTAACTGCTCCAGAGATGTCTTCAATCATTTCTCCTCATTCTAGGTTAAAGAGTTTTCATGACTGAGAGGTCTTAAAGTAATACTTCACAGGAAATTACAAAAGAGAGCCCAGATCTTTGAGTAATTGAACTATTATCAAAGTTACATACCTTCTCCCCAAATTACTTCTTTGCAAAAGGTTTATCGTTAAGATTTCAAAACTTCTAAACAAATATAGGCTAAGGCCAAAGGTAGAGGGGAGTGAGTGGTAAGTGTTCATTGTGGTATAGGGAATGTTAAAGGAGAAGTTTGAAATAGGATTTTCCAGCTACCAGTTAATATTGCAGATTTATTGAGATATTTGTGCTATTGAAATATTGCAAAAATTTTAAATCTAGTCCTTCGCACTTGACATTATCCGAATATAATTGGTCTCAGGAAATATATCCCTTGTTACTAGGGATTGGCTTGTTACAAGTTACAGTGATATGTGAATTGACTAAAGAAGTTTATACTTTGAAATTTCATCATTTATATCATATGATCATGACTGCCATGTTTCAAAGAAAAATGATCCAAATCCCCAAGTCCTAAAGTTGATATGCTCAAGGAAATTCAACAAAATTTTTTGAGGTCTAGCTAATTAGTCATTTCTGTTTTTCCCAGATAGTAAAATCTTACGAAAATCTGACATTTTTGGAATTTTGATGTGACCAATGTGGTATGATGCCAGGATTCATTGTATAAAGACAGAATTTAATCAAAATTGTAAAATTGCAGCATTCAGATTGTAGAGAAATAAATACCCTAATGCCATGAACAGTATGAAAAGGCAAATGATAGTATACTGAAAGGGGAACTCCCCAGGTCGGTAGGTGCTCAATATGCTACTGGAGATCAGTGGAGAAATAACTCCAGAAAGAATGAAGGGATGGAGCCAAAGCAAAAACAATACCCAGCTGTGGATCTAACTGGTGATAGAAGCAAGGTCCAATGCTGTAAAGAGCAATATTGCATAGGAACATGGAATGTCAGGTCCATGAATCAAGGCAAATTGGAAGTGGTCAAACAGGAGATGGCAAGAATGAACATCAACATTCTAGGAATCAGCAAACTAAAATGGATTGGAATGGGTGAATTTAACTCAGATGACCATTATATCTACTACTGTGGGCAGGAATCCCTTAGAAGAAATGGAGTAGCCATCACGGTCAACAAAAGAGTCCAAAATGCAGTACTTGGATGCAATCTCAAAAACGACAGAGTTATCTCTGTTCATTTCCAAGGCAAACCATTCAATATCATGGTAATCCAAGCCTATGCCCAAACCAGTAACACTAAAGAGGCTGAAGTTGAATGGTTCTATGAAGACCTACAAGAGCTTTTAGAACTAACACCCCAAAAAGATGTCCTTTTCATTATAGGGGACTGGAATGTAAAAGTAGGAAGTCAAGAAACACCTGGAGTAACAGGCAAATTGGGCCTTGGAGTAGAGAATGAAGCAGGGCAAAGAGAGAAGACTCAACACATGGACATCACCAGATGGTCAACACCAAAATCAGATTGATTATACTCTTTGCAGCCAAAGATGGAGAAGCTCTATACAGTCAGCAAAAACAAGACTGAGAGCTGATTGTGGCTCAGATCATGAATTTCTTATTGCCAAATTCAGACTTAAATTGAAGAAAGTGGGGAAAACCACTAGATCATTCAGGTATGACCTAAAT
>SJYQ01001547.1:494222-525451 GCA_006410935.1 Redunca redunca | reverse complement strand
GATTTCTTTGGAAGGACTGATGCTAAAGCTGAAACTCCAGTACTTTGGCCACCTCATGCGAAGAGTTGACTCATTGGAAAAGACTCTGATGCTGGGAGGGATTGGGGGCAGGAGGAGAAGGGGACGACAGAGAATGGGATGGCTGGATGGCATCACGGACTCGATGGACATGAGTTTGAGTGAACTCCAGGAGTTGGTGATGGACCGGGAGGCCTGGCCTGCTACGATTCATGGGGTCACAAAGAGTCAGACACGACTGACTGACTGAACTGACCTGAATAATCTGATTATCATTAAAGTATAAATGTTGAAAATCTGCATTTTTCCATTTAAAAACCTAAGGGAAATATTGGTATTGGAAAGAATAGAATATAACAAAAATTGGGAAGGTAGTTGTTTTGTTTTACCTTCTTTTGCTTGCTTTCATATCATATGGAACAAAATAAAATTACCCCACTTAAAGAGCAACTGATATAAGAAAAACCCTAGTTTCTTTAACTACATGAAAATAAGTATGTTGAAAAATCTTTTATTAACATAATTTAAATAATGATCTCCGTGTTTATTTAAAAGTATTTGATTTAAATTTCAAACCTCATATCTATAAAGTGACTTCTAATTTAGTATGATTATGCAACTCTGATTTTAGAAGTCACACCACTTGGAAATCACACCACTATACAAATAGATGATCTTTATTAAGTTGAGGACTTTTTCCTTTATTCCTAGTACACTGAGCCCTTTAGTCATAAATGGGTGTTGGATTTTGTCAAATAAGTTTTCTATATCTATTAATATGATCGTGACTTTTTCTTCTTTAGCCTGTCAATTTGATGGATTGCATTAATTGATGTGAGAATAATTAATCAGTTTTACATACCTGAAATAAATCTCACTTGGTCATGTAATAAAATTCTTCTTAGAGTGTTTTGGATTCAACATGCTAATAAAAAAAAATTGCCTCTGTGTTCATGGTACATATTGGTTTGTAGTCTTCTTTTCTTGTGATATCTTTGTATGGTTTTGGTACTATGGTAAGGTAGCTTCACAGAATGCATTCACAGAAGTATTCCTTCTGCTTTTATCTCTGAAAAAAGTTATAGAGAATTAGTATAATTTCTTCCTTAAATGTTGGCAGTATTCACTAGTAAAGATATCTGGGCCTGGTGCTTTCTGTTTTAATAGGTTCAGTTCAGTTCAGTTCAGTCGCTCAGTCATGTCCAACTCTCTGTGACCCCATGAATCGCAGCACGCCAGGCCTCCCTGTCCATCACCAACTCCAGGAGATCACTCAGACTCGCATCCATCAAGTCAGTGATGCCATCCAGCCATCTCATCCTCTGTCGTCCCATTCTCCTCCTGCCCCGAATTGCTCCCAGCATCAGAGTCTTTTCCAATGAATCAACTCTTTGCATGAGGTGGCCAAAGTACTGGAGTTTCAGCTTCAGCATCATTCCTTCCAAAGAAATCCCAGGGTTGATCTCCTTCAGAACGGACTGGTTGGATCTCCTTGCAGGCCGAGGGACTCTCAAGAGTCTTCTCCAACACCACAGTTCAAAAGCATCAATTCTTCGATGCTCAGCCTTCTTCAAAGTCCAACTGTCACATCCATACATGACTACTGGAAAAACCATAGGTTACTAATTATTGATTCAATTTCTTTAGTAGATTCAAGCCTATTCATATTGTCTATTTTCTCTTGGCTGTGTTTTTGCAGATAGCGTCTTTCAAGGAATTGGCCCATTTCATCTAGGTAATCTAACTAGTCATTCAGAATTTTCCTTGGTTATGTGTAATGTCCATGGGGCCTGTAGTAATTTCCCCTTTCTGATTTCTGATATTAATAATACTTTTTGTCTCACTTTTTTTCCTTAGTCTGCCTAGAATTTATTGATCTTTTTCACAGAATCAGTTTTCCGTTTGTTGTTTTACTTCTTTTGTTTTCCATTTGATTGAGTTTTGTTCAGATTTTTATTTCTTTCTTTTGCTTAATTTGGTTTTGATTTGCTCCTCCCTTTCTAGTTGCCTAAGATGGAAACTTAAATGACTGATTTTAGTTCTTTATTTTTAATGTATACATTCAATGCTATAAACTTCCCTCCAAGCACTGCTTTTGTTGCATTCCACAAATTTTGATAAGTTGTGTTTTAATTTTTATTTAGTTGAAAATAATATTAAATTTTGATACATTTTTTGACCCATGTGTTATTTAGAAGTGTAATCTCCAACTATTTGGGGATTTTTCCACCCTCTTTCTGTTTTTATTTTTCTAATTCCTAGTGGTCTAAGAGGCTGTATAATTATTATTCTTTTATATTTGTTAAGATGTGTTCTGCCACTTGGAATATGGACTATTTTGGTGAATGTTCTGTGTGAGCTAGAAAAGAATGTGTATTCTGTTGTGATTGGATGAAATAGTTTATGCATAATGATTATATCCAGTTGATTGGTAAAGTAATTGAGTTCAGCTATGTTCTTACTGATTTCCTGCCCACTGCAAAGAGTAACTAAAGAGCCTCTTGGTGAAAGTGAAAGAGGAGACTGAAAAAGCTGGCTTAAAACTCAACATTCAAAAAACTAGGATCATGGCATCCGGTCCCATCATTTCATGGCAAATAGATGGGGAAACAGGGAAAACAGTGACAGATTTTATCTTTCTGGGCTCCAAAATCACTGAAGATGGTGACTGCAGCCATGAAATTAAAAGATGCTTGCTCCTTGGAAGAAAAGTTATGACCAACCTAGACAGCTTATTAAAAAGCAGAGGCATTAACTTTGCCAACAAAGATCTGTCTAGTCAAAGCTATGGTTTTTCCAGTAGTCATGTATGGATGTGAGAATTGAACTATAAAGAAAGCTGAGCACCAAAGAATTGATGCTTTTGAAGTGTGGTGTTGGAGGAGACTCTTGAGAGTCCCTTGGACTGCAAGGTGATCTAGCCAGTCAATCTTTAAGAAATTGAGGATTCCTTGGAGTCTTGAGTATTCCTTGGAAGGACTGATGCTGAAGCTGAAACTTCAATACTTTGGGCACCTGATGCAAAGAACTGGCTCATTGGAAAAGACCCTGATGCCGGGAAAAATTGAAGGCTGGAGGAGAAGGGGACAACAGAGGATGAGATGGTTGAATGGCATCACAGACGTGATGGACATGAGTTTGAGCAAGCTCTGAGAGTTGGTGATGGACAGGGAAGCTTGGCATGCTATGGTCCATGGGATCACAAAGAGTCAGACATGACTGAGCCACTGAAGTGAACTGAACTGGATCTATCCATTCATTTCTAATAGGGAATTGAAATCTCCAGTTATGAGTGGATTTAACTACTTCTCCTTGCAACTCCATCAGATTTTGACACTCTCTCACTGGGTCCATATCCAATATGAATTATCATCAAATTAAGAATTCTTATGTCTTCTTTGAAAATTGACCCCTTTATTGTTATGTGTGGATTGGTTTTATCCCTTATATATTTCCATAACCTGAACATGACGTGCCTTTATTTGATGAACAGCAGGACCCAAAACAGCCTATTCATGTTTTACACTTTATGGGATTTCATAATTCCTGGAGAAAAGATTTTATGGCCACAGTATTCCAAAAACAAAGAGTTTCAAGAACAAACTAAAATCCTAATTTTGAAGACTGCCAAGAATATGACAAAGTCATGAAACCCAAACAGCAGAAGCAGCCATGTACATCCTTTCTCCCCAGTGGTGTCAAACTTGACACAATCCTTCTGTTTTCCTGTGAAGATTCTGAGCTGGCCCTTCTGGATCCTTCAATGGCATCTGATAAAAAATGAAAAACTGGAACTACCTGAGCACCAGACTTGAAAACCATTAGATGTTTGCTGCTAATCATCAAGTTTATTTTAATAAAGATAAATCATTAAAAGCTTCCCTGGGGGCTCAGAGGTTAAAGCGTGCCTCCAATGCGGGAGACCCGGGTTCAATCCCTGGGTCGGGAAGATCCCCTGCAGAAGGAAATGGCAATCCACTCCAGTATTCTTGCCTGGAGAATCACATGGACGGAAAAGCCTGGTAGATTACAGTCCACGGAGTCGCAAAGAGTCAGACACGACTGAGTGACTTCACCTTCACCTTCAAATCATTAAAAAATTTGGAATGTAAAACTTCACTAATAATATCAGACTTTACTTCCAGAGTCTGAGTTGAGAGTCTCCTCAAATGTGTTTAGTGGCATGAAATAGATTTAAAAAAAAAGTAATGTGTCATTATTGGTTCATCAATTGTAACAAAACCTCACTCTCACCTGGGAGGTTTTGCCTGTGTGGGGATAGGGAGTATATAGGAATTCTGTACTTTCCACCCAATTTTGCTCTGAACCTAAAACAGCTCTAAGAAATAAATACCACTAAAAAGTAAAGAAAAAGAAAAAAGTCCTAGTACAGACAGTTGATTTGCTATTTACACAATGCATAAAAGTGAAAGAATATATTCTACAACTAACTTAAAAGTTGAGGGGGTGATATTTGCCATTTTTCCTCAAATGGAGAACACCGTTATGGTGGCTGTATGCATAAGATGTCATCTTGACTGTTTTCACAGGTAGTCTTTCAAGAATGAAGCAGGTACATTCTTGACCTCACCCAGAATCCAATTTAAAGTAAGCCTCATCATTTCTTTGTTTTTATTATTTAAAATTGCATTAAGATAAAGAGAATGAAACATTTGGAGAAGAGAAAAAAAATAGAAATGGAACATTTTTGTTCAGAAGGAATGTCATCAAGAGTGATAGCCAGACTACCTGGAAACAACAATCTTCCTATTAAAGAGAAGTCCCAAAGAGGGCACTGATCCAATGTACATTTTACTAGTTGAAGGCAATATTATCTTGTCATGAACTATACTTTTCAACCAAAGAGAGCTTCTCTTGTGACTCAGCTGGTAAAGAATCTGCCTGCAGTGGGGAAGACCTAGGTTCGATCCCTGGGTTGGGAAGATTCCCTGGAGAAGGGAAAGGCTACCCACTCCAGTATTCTGGACTAGAGAATTCCATGGACTGTATAGTCCATGGGCTTACGAAGAGTCGGACATGACTGAGCAACTTTCACTTCACACTTCACTTCAATCGAAGACATATTCTAGGAGGGACAAATTGAAAGATTCAAACTGACATATATGCTAAGTGCTTCAGTCATGTCTGACTCTTTGTGACACTATGGACTCTAGCCCACCAGGCTCCTCTGTTCATGGGATTCTCTAGGCAAGAATACTGAACTGGGTGGCCATGCTCTTCTCCAGGGGATCTTTCCAACCCAGGAACTGAACCAGTGTCTTTTAAGTCTCCTGCATTAACAGGCAGTTTCCTTACCACTAGCACCACCTGGGAATCCCAGGACTGACACATACACACTACTATATCTAACATCAATTCAGTTCAGTTGCTCCATCTTGTCTGACTCTTTGCAACCTCATGGACTGCAGCACACCAGACTTCCCTATCCATCACCAACTCCTGGAGCTTGCTCAAACTCATGTCCATCAAGTCCTTGATGCCATCCAACCATTTCATCCTCTGTCATCCCCTTCTTCCCCAGCCCTCAATCTTCCCCAATCTTCCCCAGGGTCTTTTCCAATGAGCCAGTTCTTCACATCAGGTGGCCAAAGTATTGGAGTTTCAGCTTCAGCATCAGTCCAATGAATATTCAGGACCAGTTCCCTTTAGGATTGACCTGCTTGATCTCCTTGTAGTTCTAGGGGCTCTTAAGAGTCTTCTCCAACACCACAGTTCAAAAGCATCAATTCTTTGGTGCTCAGCTTTCTTTATAGTCCAACTCTCATCACTTCCATACATGACTACTGGAAAAACCATAGCTTTGACTAGACAGATCTTTGTTGGCAAAGTAATGTCTCTGCTTTCTAATATGCTGTCTAGGTAGGTCAGAGCTTTTCTTCCAAGGAGCAAGCGTCTTTTAATTTCATGGCTACAGTCACCATCTGCAGTGATTTTGGAACCCCCCCAAAATAAAGTCTCTCACTTTATTTTTAATAGATAAATTATTTTTTAATAGGTAAAGTTTCCATCTATTTGCATGAAGTGATGGGGCCAGATGCTATGATCTTGGTTTTCTGAATGTTGAGTTTTAAGCCAGCTTCTTCAGCCTCATCAAGAGGCTTTTTAGTCCTTCTTTGCTTTCTGCCATAAGGGTGGTGTCATCTGCATATCTGAGATTATTGATATTTCTCCTGGCAATCTTGATTCCAGCTTGTGCTTTATCCAGCCCACCATTTTGCATGATGTATTCTGCATATAAGTTAAATAAGCAGGATGACAATATAAAGCCTTGACATACTCCTTTTCCAATTTGGAAACATTCTGTTGTTTCATGTCTGGTTCTAACTGTTGCTTCTTGACCTGCATACAGATTTCTCAGGAGGCAGGTAAAGTGGTCTGGGATTCCCATCTCTTTAAGTAATTTTCCACAGTTATCTATATCTAACATAGATAACTAGTTAGTACCTACTGTATAGCACAGGGAACTACTCAATACTCTGTAGTGGTTTATATAGGGAAATAATCTTAAAAAGTGGATATATGTATATGCATATCTGATTTACTTTGCTGTACATCTGAAACTGCTGCTGCTGCTGCTGCTAAGTCACATCAGTCATGTCTGACTCTGTGAGACCCCATAGACGGCAGCCCACCAGGCTCCCCCATCCCTGGGATTCTCCAGGCAAGAACACTGGAGTGGGTTGCCATTTCCTTCTACAACGTCTGAAACTAACACATTATAAATCAACTATACTCCAATAAAATTTTCTTTTAAAAAGCATAGTGAATTATAAACCAAAGCTAGTAAAATGTTTTTTGTTAAGTCAAAAAAGAATTCAAATAATGCTTCTTGTTCTATCATGTATTTAGACTCTGGGGGAGTTGAGTTAGACAAATAAATCTTTGTAAAAGCTCTGTGCACAGTTACAGAAGTCCACAGCTTAAGAGAGATCACAATTACCTTTCTGATAGCTCTTTTTATACTTTATTTTCTCTCCCAAAGTTCCAAGGAGTTCCCTAATGCCTTACTCTGCTTAACAGATTTGTTCTGTTGGCTGTTGCCCAACCCTCAACTTGTATGCTCAGCAAAATCTGAATAAACTTCTCTACTCCCTTGTTCTAATTCTAGTTTACAGGCACTTTTGTTTTCTTAACAAAATAACTAGGTGGCTAACTAAAGATGGACATTGGACTTACTGGGTTTGTCCCTGAAACCAGAGGAAACTGGAGATGTTAACCAAACATTCAATTTTCAGTGCTTCAGACATAAATGTGGTCAATCTTTTGATTGCTTCCTCAACTCTTTGCAGTCATCACAAACTTTTTTATCTCATAATTTTCTGAAACAACCAATGCAACGTGGTAGCCACATCATACAAAAAATGACTTTGAGTTGTTCTTGCAGATGCCAAAGTACTCTGTACATTTTTCAGTTCTAGTTTTTTTTGTTAGCAGTCTCACAGCCTTGAGATATGAAAACTATTGCTATCATTCCAAGGTTGCTTAATGGCTTCAGCTGAACAAGCTGTGCAGAAATTCTTCAAATCATACTCTCTCTCTACTACCCCCTCTTTTACCCCTCAACTCCCTATCTTTGGGGAATTGATAACATCTATTATAAACTAATGTAAATTGGGTTTTATTACTTTCCATGTTATTTTGTATTTATTTAATTTGTGAATTGCCATCATTTCATATGCTTTTGCATCATTTTGTTTTCTGGATTATTTTCCAGGTACTTAAATGGTATTCTTTACGCATCTACCATTGGGTCATACAGTTCCTATGACAGTAAGAATACAGTAGACAGATGTTTGGGTTTCCTAAGTGGCACTAGTGGTAAAGAACTCACCTGCCAAGTGAACTTGGTGAGGTGAACTCACCTCACCAACTCACTCACCTCCTCCTTTTATGCAGGAGACATAAAAGACCTGGGTTTGATCCCTGGGTTGGGAAGATCCCCTGGAGAAGGGCAAGGAAACCCACTCCAGTACTCTTGCCTGGAGAATCTCATGGACAGAGGAGCCTGGCAGGCTACAGTCCATAGGGTCACAAATTGTCAGACATGACTGAAGCAACTTAGCATGCAAACACACAGACAGATATTTATTCTGAAGAAAAGATGGGAGACAAGGAAAGTTGTTCATATGGTGGTTGTCCTGGCATACCCAAGAGGCTTAGACCTGTTCTCCCTAGCCCCATAGGATAAGTGGAGCCAGTGAGGGAAAGATGCCTAGATATAGGTTTGGTGTAAAGAATAAAGCTTCTGATTTTTAGATCTGTCCAAGAATACGCTGAGAACAGGAATTTATGCATATGAGTTCCCAAGAACTGGATGTGTAACAGCCAAGACCAAGGAAGAATTGAACCCAGGAGGATCTAAGATCCAAATTGTGATATTCCACACTTTAATCCATTATGAAAACCACAGTCAGAATATGTGTGCATATACTCTTCATATATGTCATGAGGAAAATTGAGAAATTCTCACTAGAACTAATAAAACAGAGCAGGAGCACATGGTCCTTCCCTACTAGGTTCTCTGTCTGCCTTTTCTCTATGGAAAAATTTTAGCCTGGAAAAACTTTAGCCAAAGAATAAGTTTAATCAGAGAAGTGAAAAAATACAAAAGCAAAGGAAAAGCAGTCAGACAGGACAAAACAATAATAGTTTACTCAGTAAGAAAAGTTAATGACATTTAGTTCCTTTTCAAGGGCTATAGATAATATTCTGAGCCATATCCTGTGAGCTGTTTCGTAGAGACTGAAACCCCCACCAGGTGCAAGAGGTTAACAACATGGTGACCAGGCTATAACCATGATGCAAGCTGCCACAATTCCAAGAATTGGCCTCCAGGAAATGGGAACAATTTGACCCTGGAACTGAAGCTGGCGGGGGGNAGATCTTCCTGCTTCAATATTCTAGAGGAAAAAAATACTTCAAGACTATTGATTTAAAAGCAACAAATGATTGTGATGCACTTGAACTTATGAAGTACAAAAGTATAGCTTTTTCATCAATATATAGTAATTGTAATAATGACAAGAGATGTGATTACCTTTCCTATCTGACCTCAGGAAATATTTCATGTCAGTAAATGAGCAGGAAAAAAAGAAGGTATTTCCAGATTGTTAACACCCATTTAGGGGTAACTATCAATTTGTTCCTGCTAGCAGGAGAGGTTTTCAAATATTTACTCACTCAGCAATTATTTAAGTACCTGTAGAGTTCCAAACACTGGGATGTTTAGTACTGGGAATAAGGTGGTGGATCACGCACAAGAAAATGCAAAGTTTTTTACTTAGAAGCTCATCACTTGGTGGAAAGGACAAGCTCAGGGTAGGTGATAATAAGCTAGCATCCTGAAGCACAAAGTAAGATTCAGGACTAAATAGAAGACAAGTGCTTTGAAAAATGTTTGACTTATTCTGGGCACTCCAAAAAGGCAGAAAAAATAATAATAATAAAAGAAAACCTCAGTGCTGAGTCTTTCTCTTCGGCAGTTGCTAGGAATAAAGTTCAGCACACTGAGTCATCAAGGCTTAAAATTCAATGGCAATAATACCTTCCTTCTTGTGGGGCAGAAAGCTCACAGTTAACCGTCATGACTTGTTAGGAAAACAGATCCCTTCTTGGTAAGGTTAATCCACTTTGAACATGATAAGGCATGAAGAAGTGGCACCCGGAGACTTCTCTCAGCTCTGTTCAAGTGCAGCCCAGAGCCCCACAGCCAGCCAGCATCTGTGCTGTTTCAACAAGACATACTTCTGCCCGTGATTAATACTGGCTTTAGAGTTCAGTTTGGAGAATCAGATAAACAGATATCAGTTTTCTGCTTTCCCTGTCTCCTGTCTTCTGTTCCAATCCACTCCTCCAGTGGTAAATGGTCTCTGTTCTTTCTGTGGGTGGGTTGAGTTTTAGACAAACATTGAAAGGCTCCCTTATTCGAAGATTGCAGCTTGGGATTGGTGTTTTCTGTCCCTGGAGGACACTGGGGCAATGAATTGCCTCATTGTTTTTAGAGGAGAGAATTCAGGGAGAAGGGTGGGTGTCTAACTGAACGCCTGCAGTTTTCTGGAGCTGCCCGAATAGTGACGCTGCCCCAAGAGGAAAGACTTGCCATCTAACTCAAAAAGGCTGTGAAAAATGCATAAGCAAAGCTGGTATTTCACATGTGTAAAAGGTCACTAGTAAAAGTCACCATGCCATTCAGATTAACTTAAATTTGATAATTTTTTTTGTTTGAACACCAGTACTCTAAACCATTACTCTAAAAAGAGTTAGGCATTAGAGAACTATTTAAAAGAGAGGGGAAAAAAAATGTGCTATGCTTTTCTTTTTATCATGATACAGTCAGGCAGTTCTAGACTATCTGCACTGAAGGATGTATTTATTCTATTTATACTGACTTTCAGAAATTCAATGGCCAGGCTCTCAGTAAGAAGTCTACCCTAATTACAAACTCAAAGCAGGTTTGGTTTCTACGTGAGAAACTTATCCTACCTAAACTTGTATTCCTGTTGCTGAAATGTCAGTAAAATGAAAACCCCAGGCAGTGCTAGGAGGGCTGCCACTACGTTCAGAAAAGAGCAGGACTTACTCGACATCTCAGCTGGACGGATGCTTCAGCAGCGGCCAGCTCTAAAGCTGACTGGCAAATAGTCTTGGTACAAAGTTGGAGCACCATGGTACAGTTGGGGGTTAAGGCAGCACCCTCACAGACCCTCGGATTACTCAAGCCGTGAAATTGAACAGAAAGACAAACCCAGTGTTTGTCCAGATTTTTCTCTGGTTAAACTCAGGAGAAATGAGCTCTACAAATTCAGCCTACTTCAGCACTATGAGTTGTGAGCCTTACTGAGCTGACTGTAAGATTATCTCTTTTATAAGAACTTGGATTCTTTAATCCATGGCTGGTTTTCAAGCCATGGGAACAAATGTAAATACCAGGCAGGATTTTTTTTTAACAAGTAGCGGCATTTCTTCACTTTACTTCAATCAAAAAGCTCTCTTGATCCTAGAACTCCCCCAAAATTCTTATCAAATTCATCAGTAGTCATTTTTAGAAAGTTATATTACTAGATAATGACATTGGACAATTTTAACCTTTCTTTTCCCAAATGCTCTCTTTCCTTGGCATCCAGGCATGTTTATTCTACCAATTTTGGCCTTTTCTTCCCAAAGTCTCCCTTTCATTGTAACCTCTCTTTTACCCTTTCTTAAATGTCATGTTTGCTCAGGTCTTGATTTTAGTCCTTTTCTGGTTTTGTATTTATCTCCTATGCAGCTGTACCTGCTTCCAGTGCTTTAATTATCAAGTATATTAATGGTTTCAACAACCACTTCCAAATCAACCTTTTTTACTGGGTACCAGTCCTGTGGTCAGCAGAGGAGCCTGGTAGGCTGCAATCCATGGGGTTTCGAAGTTGGACACGACTGAGCAACTTCACTTTCACTTTTCACTCTCATGCATTGGAGAAGGAAATGGCAACCCACTCCAGTGTTCTTACCTGGAGAATCCCAGGAACAGGGGAGCCTGGTGGGCTGCCATCTATGGGGTCACACAGAGTCAGAGACGACTGAAGTGACTTAGCAGCAGCAGCAGCAGTCCTGTGGTCAATTGTCTCTGAAAATAACCCCGTAGAGACCGTAGGTGCTCAGTTGCTCAGTGGTGTCCGACTCTTTTCGACCCCACAGACTGTGTAGCCTGCCAGGCTCCTCTGTCCATGGGATTTCCCAGGTAAGAATATTGGAGTGGGTTGCCATTTCTTCCTCCAGGGGATCTTCCCGACCCAGGGATCGAACCAGCATCTCCTTTGTCTCCTGAATTGGCAGGCAGATTCTTTACCCCTGAGCCACCTGGGAAGCCCCAGGGAAGTCCCTAATAGCTTTTAAACTACTGTTTGCTGCCAATACACTTAAACTCAATAAGGGTGAAATCAAATTTATCTTAACTTCCTCAAGTAACTGGGGACATAGTGAAGTCTCAATAAATAAGTTAATGTTTTTTCAATGCATTTTTTTTATAAAAGTGATTATAATTATAATCAATTTTAAAATGCTTTCCAGGACTTTTTGGGTAGGAAATAAAATGGACTTTTGCATTTATTCATAGATGGAAATACTACATTTGTGTGTTGATAGCTATTTAAAGGAGCTAATAATAGGGTCATGTTTCTGTCATCTTCTCAATATTGTAGCTGTCTCTTCACTGTGAAATGCTTCTCTTGTGGAAAGAAAAAACTAACCCAAAGGAGTTGTGATAAGACAGGAGGCCTGTGTGTTCAATCGTGTCCAACTCTTTGCAACCCTGTGGACTGAGGCCCACCAGACTCCTCCATCCATGGAATTTTCCAGGCAAGAATACTGGAGTGGGGTGCCATTTCTTCCTCCAGTGGATCTTCCTGATCCAGGGATTGAACCCACATCTCTTGCATCTCCTGCACTGCAAGACAGATTCTTTCCTACCGGTAAGATAATGTTTGGAAATTTTGTGTCCTCTTTTTTAATTCCTCCCAATTATTTATGTTGTTGCACATCTTCTCTCTGCTGGATCTGGGGAAAGGAGAGGGTGGCACACATCAGCAGCAGATGGACGGGGAGCAGAGGCTGAGGCTTACAATGACAGCAGGACGTGATACCTCAGGAGAAGCAAGAGAGGGCAAGAGGACAGTTGCAAGGACGCCGCTTCCCTCAGCCTCGCTCCTATAAAGCCTCTCTTCTCCCCAGCTCCTGCCTTGCGAGACGGAAGGCTGAAAACAAGGCTAAGAACAGTGTAGGGTCAGGAGGAAGCCCATCAGCCTCCCAGAAGAAGAGGTCCCTGTGTTTTCTCTTACTTTTATATGAGGCGTGTAGTTTCCCCCATCTTTCCTCTTTTCAACACTTCCTACATCTCTCTCTTTCCATCACTCTACCTCCATTTCCAGCTATCTCTCACTTTTTATAAATGAAAAAGAAAACTGAGAGCTTCAATCCTTTGATATTACCTTCTAGCTTCAAGTGAACTATCTTGAAAAACATTGGTCATGAAAATCAAGAATTGAAAAACGAAAGAATTAACATGAAATGTGGATAATGATGTATAGAATGTAATTTGACTAATAATTTTTCTCTGTGCCCAAACAGAGCTGATGTAATTTCTTTTGTCAGTATGTAATATAACTTAATTACAACCATTGGTAAATAGATGGTAGCAGCATTTTGACTAATTTTACTCTATGAAACTCAGGGACTTTTGCATTCTAGATTAAAATTTCTCAATGAGGTAACTTTATCACATGGTTAGTAAAGGAATAGCCCTCTCCCTCCTAACTATACTAAATTTCCAAAGCCATCTGTGACCTTAGTATTTTGAAAAACTCTCATAGAATTTCTTAAAAACTTCTTAAAGAGGATCTGAAAACACTACATTGATAGAAATGCATATGAAAAACTAAATGTCACTCTGATCACCATGTCCAGGAAAATATACATATTTATGGAATGTCTTTTTTCATTTTTATTGCTATATTCCATCCCATTGCATGGATGTTCATGTATAATATACAATCATGTAACTAAACAAAATTATGAAATTGTATATCTTTAGGAACAGACATGAGGCCTTAGCATGCGTACAGCTCCTCAGCATCCATGTATATACTGGTTCTGTAGTAAATGAAATGGGTCTCTGATGGCATCAGGTTTATATCAGCAACAACTGCGACACAGGTCCTTGAGAATTCAACCACTCAGGCCTGCCTAGAGGAGTCTCATGGGGCTGAACTCTAGAAGGGACCACAGAGGATGATAATACAAATGAGGCCAGAACAACAAGAGTAGTGTTGTATTGTATATTTATAATCCTGATTTACCAATGAAACATGGCTTTTGCCTGTAGCAGTAAAGATGGGAGTTATGATTCAGAGAAGTTCATGCTGTCTGAAAATTAGATAATAATGGGGAAATATAAGCTTTTGTAGTTAATCTTCTCTGTTCTAATGCCTTTTTTATCTTTTGAATATTATCTTCTTTATTTTGTTATTGAAACAGAGTTTATGTACAATGTTGTATTAGTTTCGGGTATATATATATATATATATATATACACACACACACACACAGACATGCATATATATACATATATTCTTTTTCAGACTTTTTCCCTTATAGGTTATTACAATGTATTGAATATAGTTCCCTGTGCTATAAAGTAGGTCCTTGTTGGTTATTTTGTATATAGTAGTGTGTATATGTAATCCCAAACTCCCTCTTTCCCCTCTGGTAAATTTGTTTTCTGTGTCTGTGAATCTATTTTGTTTTGTAAGTAAGTTCACTTGTAAGTACTGACACATTTTTTACCTAAGACTCTAAAGCTTTCAGCTCATCTTGGAGAGAAAAATTAGTCCCATGGTCACCATCACTTCCAAATAAATCTCTTTCATCTGTAAAGCTAGATTTGGAAGGTTTACAAAAGGCTGGCTTCCTTGGGCTGTTGCCAGAACCTCCACTTCCGGAGGGCTGAAAAACACAACAGCCCGTCTTTTGATGCTCTAGCTCCTCCACTCTGACCAGCAGCCAGAAACTGGGGGATGGAAAAATTAATTAACATCAACAGAAATATTTCCAATGCTTCTAAAATGCAAGGTTCAAGCTAACCAAAAATGTGGGGCTCAGATGAGACGTCAGAAGTAAGCGTTACAAATATCTTGCATAGTGGAAGCAGAATCTCTTTCTAGAGGTTAAGTTCCATGAAAGCAGTGACCATGCCTGCTACTATGTCTCTTTTCTCTCCAGAATCTAGAATTGGACTTGTATGCTTGCACTACTAGGTGGTCAGGAAATATTTGTGGAATGAATGAATGAATACAGAGTAAACTCTTTGTAGTATGACTGTAGGACAGAGACTTCAGTCAGCTAAATGTCATCTTCCTGTTTACTTTTCTCCAGGCAAAAACACATTACATGCGTACACTCTACTGTGTATAAAATAGATAAAAAACAAGGACCTATTGTGTAGCACAGGAAACATATTCACTATCTTGTAATGACCTTATGTAGAAAAGAATTGGAAATAAATATATGTATATATAACTGAATATATATGTATATATAACTAAATATATTATATTGGTTGGGGCTTCTCTTGTGCCTCAGATGGCAAAGAATCTGCCTGCAATGTGGGACATCTGGGTTCAATCCCTGAGTTGGGAAGATCCCCTGGAGAAGGGAACGGCTACCCACTCCAGTATTCTGGCCTGGAGAATTCCACAGATAGAGGAGCCTGGCAGGCTACAGTCCATGGGGTGGCAAAAAGTCAGACAGATGTATATATATATCAGTTCAGTTCAGTTCAGTCATTCAGTTGTGTCCGACTCTTTGTGACCCCATGAATTGCAGTTCGCCAGGCCTCCCTGTCCATCACCAACTCCCGGAGTTCACTCAAACTTGCGTCCATCAAGTCAGTGATGCCATCCAGCCATCTCATCCTCTGTCATCCCCTTCTCCTCCTGCCTCCAGTCCCTCCCAGCATCAGGGTCTTTCCCAATGAGTCAACTCTTCGCATGAGGTGGCCAAAGTACTGGAGTTTCAGCTTTAGCATCATTCCTCCCAAAGAACACCCAGGACTGATCTCCTTTACAATGGACTGGTTGGATCTCCTTGCAGTCCAAGGGACTCTCAAGAGTCTTCTTCAACACCACAATTCAAAAGCATCAATTCTTCGGTGCTCAGCTTTTTTCACTGTCCAACGTTCACATCCATACATGACTACTGGAAAAACCATAGCCTTGACTAGACGGACCTTAGTCAGCAAAGCAATGTCTCTGCTTTTCAAAATGCTATCTAGGTTGGTCATAACCCTCCTTCCAAGGAGTAAGTGCCTTTTAATTTCATGGCTGCAGTCACCATCTGCAGTGATTTTGGAGCCCAGAAAAATAAAGTCTGACACTGTTTCCATTGTTTCCCCATCTATTTCCCATGAAGTGGTGGGACCAGATGCCATGCTCTTCGTTTTCTGAATGTTGAGCTTTAAGCCAACTTTTTCACTCTCCTCTTTCACTTTCATCAAGAGGCTTTTTAGTTCCTCTTCACTTTCTGCCATAAGGGTGGTGTCATTTGCATATCTGAGTTTATTGATATTTCTCCTGGCAATCTTGATTCCAGCTTGTGCTTCATCTAGCCCAGAGTTTCTCATGGTGTACTCTGCATAGAAGTTAAATAAGCAGGGTGACAATATACAGCCTTGACGTACTCCTCTTACTATTTGGAACCAGTCTGTTCCATGTCCAGTTCTAGCTGTTGCTTCCTAGCTTGCATACAGGTTTCTCAAGAGGCAGGTCAGGTGGTCTGGTATTCCCATCTCTTTCAGAATATATATATATCTGAGTCACTGTGCTATACATGTGAAAATAACATTGTAATTAAATTATACTTCAATTAAAAAATTACACGCTAGATTTAATTACAATAGACAGTGCAATTATTACTAACAAGCAGTATCATTAATGCATGATATTGATAGATACATAAGAAGCAAAAACAAAGAGCCTTTAGTAACAATATTTTTACCCATAGAATCCTGACCTACATTTTTACTAACCAACACCAAGAGGAACATGCTGTCTTGGGGCTCAGCAACATCACTGATCTTGCTGTGCGAGATGAAGAGCTTAAGACATTCACCTGCAACTGACATAGTGAAGAAGATGGGAGAGGATGTATGAAAGATCCTGTCAGAAGTGGTTTCAGGCTAAAAGGGTCCAGAGTTGGAATGAGTCTTGCAGAACTTCATCCATTCATTTGTAGACATTTACCATTTTGGGTACTGCTTTGTGCAAGGAGAAGTTACAGAGAAAAAAGGAGACACCTGTTCTTGTACATAAAAGTCAAAAACCTGGCTAACTCCTTTACCCACTGTCTGTCTGTTGCTGTAAACTCTTCTATTCAAAAAATATTTTACTAAGATGCTTAACAATTCTGCTTTATATATCGACATATTGATATAACATTTAATTGTGTTACAGTTTCCTATCTTCTAATGACTAATTTCTATTTTTATTAGGTCTTCCCTGATGGTTTAGTCAGTGAAGAGTCTGACTGCAATGCTGGAGACCTGGGTTCAATCCCTGGGTTGGAAAGATCCCCTAGAGAAGAAAATGGCAACCCACTCCAGTATTCTGGCCTGGAGAATTCCATGGACAGAGGAGCCTGGCGGGCCACAGTCCATGGGGTCACAAAGAGTCAGGCATGACTGAGTGACTAACATTTTTATTTTCTTTTTTTATTAAATCTGTTTTCTATCCTAACTTACTTTGATTGCTATTTTTATGTTCAAATATTTTAAAATATATTACACGTATGGAAATGTTAAGTGTTAGTTGCTCAGTCAAATTCTACTCCTAAAAAACCCTGAGTGAATAAAAAATAAGAACTAAAGAACTAGAACATTTCTTTAAAATAAAGATATTATTTCTGCATGTGCAAAATAATATTATCACATTTAACAAATGTCACAACGCTCTTATATTAGCCAATATAAAATCTATATTCACATTTCCTCATTTGACATTAAAATGTTCTTTGCAGCCAACTGTCTTTTTAAATCTATACCTTAAAACTCCCAGCAGATCAACGCCTCCCATCACACACACACACACACACACACGCACACTTTTGAATGTTTAAGTACTTGTTTTCTTCAGACTATAGAAGTGTGTTGATACTCTGAACTTCGTCCCTCCCTTGTCATCCTTTCCTTGGTCATCCTCCCCCTGACCCAGAGCTTCCTACTCAGCCTCCCCAGGACAGCATAGAAGATGCAGGTGGTCAGTCTTGTAATTAAAAACACGTTTCTGAACACACTGTTCCAGAGAAGCTCTTTCTGCTCCAAACCCGTTTTAGGACTTGGACCACTTTAGCTATTCTAACAGCTCTCAAAGAAGCACTTGTACAATTCGGAAGAAAACTTCCCTTGATTTTTGGCCGAAATTCTGTGCTCAAGGAAGCACACAGGAAGGACAAACAGCTCCCACTAGTATTGGCACAGACGAACAGAGCAGGGCACGTGTCCCCAGAAAGCCGGGGCCTGCTTTCAGTCCTGACCCTCTGTGATCCCTTCTGGTTTCTAGAACACACCACAGATAAAGTCGGCATACATGAATATTTTCAGCCATTGAGAATATCAGTGTGAAAGCTGAAATCATGCAGTCGAGAAGGACACTCAAACACACACACACGCACACACACTTTCTGAGGGAGATGTGAGTCCCAACACTCATACTGACACTCTCAAGAACCAAAATTTTGATTGTTGGTGGGGACTGTGCAACATTTTCTCATTTTCTTTTTCCATTTACCAGATGTCTTGCAGAACGATTTTATCATAAAAAGCAGTCTTTATATTTTTATATTACCTAGCTCTATTTTGGTTCTTGTTGTTTAGTCCCTTTGTCGTGTTTGACTCTTCGGGACCCCATGAACTGTAGCCCACCAGGCCCCTTTGTCCATGGGATTCTCTAGGCAAGAATACTGGAGTGGACCATGGGTTGAACCCGGGTCTCCTGCATTGGCAGATGGATTCTTTACCACTGAGCCACCAGGGAAGCCTGTCTAGCACTATTAGCAACCACTTAATTCACCAACCCAAAATCTTTTTTCCCCTTTAGAAAGTAAGACAGAGCCAGCTTCTCCAAGAACTCATTCATTAATAGGGCAGCTATGCCCTATTAAGTGAGGTGGAGTGTTTGTAGATGCAGAGGTAAGGAGCGAGGAGGGAAGCAGGGAGTGGTTATAATGCCAGAAGGGAATCCTTCACTGACTCAGGGCTATGTGATCATTAGAGCAGGGTCCCTATGGAGACACGTTCCAAACACTCTATGTTTTCAAGTCACTAGGCTTTCTAAATACTTCCTGAAGCAATACCATTTTTCTTGTAGGTATGCTCTTTCATGTCAATGTCAGCCTCATTCTGCAAGGTGAGGTGCTGTCAGTGGTGTTCCATAAGACAGTAAAGGGCTTTATCAAGTTAAGAACCCCCTCTAGCCTATAGGCCCAGCACATTTGTGCAGACTAGAAACAGGAGCTTCCTTTGGCAAGATGAATTAAAAAAAAAAAAAAAAAATGACCCCTCTGGGCATATGCAGCTCCTCCCAAGAAGCGGCTGGGCAACAGAAGCACCTGCACACAAAGGAAAAGGCCTCTCTTCTTGGAAGACGGACCCCACCTTGCAGGACTGCTGAACCGAATGGGGCAGGGTCTCAGCCCCAACCCTCCTCATGGCTTGAAGACTCTACATGGCCCACACCGCCTTGCCTGACTGTCCTACCCACCCCGATCCCCACCCCCCCAGTTCCTAACCAAATCCTTGAAGGTGCTAGCCTCTGTATAAATTTGCATTTTAACATGCTATTCATTTCTCTCTTTAGGTACTTTCATAGCATCTTTAAAGCATTTTCATTGCCAGATGGTGTTAATGGTAAAGAACCAGCCTGCCAATGAAGGAGATGTAAGAAACGCAGGTTTGATCCCTGGGTCAGGAAGATCTCGTGGAGAAGCACACGGCAACCCAGTATTCTCGCCTGGAGAATCCCATAGATAGCGGATCCTGGTGGGCTACAGTCCATGGGATTACAAAGAGTCAGACACACTGAAGCAACTTTGCAACTCACATCCATAGCTGTATCTGCCTGAAGCTTCAAAAGTATTCACCAAAACAAGAAAAATGGAAAGAAAACGAGATCCTAGGTGGGGAAGCAAGAAAGTTGGAGGAGAGGAGCCCTCTGCACTCATTACAGGAGAAAGCAGAAAATGTTCTCAGTTCTGCTCCAGTCAAAGACCCTGAGACAGATGAAACTTTATAGGTACAATTCACCTCAGAAACACAACTCTGCTAGTACATGTGTTTCTGAGGTGAACATCAATAATACAAACTGCACCTTTGAAGACCTGGCTAATAAAACGCACCTGTAAGCCCTGCACAGACCTGGCCTCACACCTGAAAACATCCCTTTCACACATTCTGTATCTAAAATATAAATGCATTCTTTGTTCCTGACTCATATGTTAACTCATCATGACTTTAAATAAGCAAGTGGATATTCGTATAAAATAGATAACTAATGAGAACCTTCTGTATAGCACAGGGAACTCAACTCAATTTTCTGTGGGGACCTAAATGGGAAAGAAATCCAGAAAAGAGGGGATATATGTATGCATGGTTTTCCAGGTGTCTCTGGTTGTAAAAAAAATCCACCTGACAATGCAGGATCTCCCGGAGAAGGAAATGGCAACTCACTCCAGTGTTCTTGCCTGGAGAATTCCATGGATGGAGGAGCCTGGAGGGCTACAGTCCAAGGGGTTGCAAAGAGTTGGACATGACTGAGCATGCATACGCGCACACACACACACACACACACACACACACAAGTGTATACATATAGCTGATTCACTTTGTTGTACAATAGAAACTAAAACATCATTGAAAAGCAACTAATACTCCAACAAAAATTTAAGAAAAAAAGAGTAAAATGAAAAGTAGATGCTAAGTCTTTCAGTCTTTTATTATACTAATTCTAGAAGATCCCTTTGATATGTTCAAATCTAATTCACTGGTAGGTAGAACCAAAGTAAAGTGAAGTCGCTCAGTCGTGTCTGACTCTTTGCAACCTGGTAGTTAGGTTTGGTAGAACGAACCTAACTTTAAATCTCCTCTCTCTTATGTTTTAATGGAGATGATTATACAAGGATTATTTATATTTCAGGCTGTAGTTATAACCAACATACTATAATCACTTCAAAGTGCCAAAAAATGTTTAAATCATTTGCACAATGACAAGAGACAAGGAAATAATCCTTGTAGAAAAAAGTGAAAGTGAAGTTGGATAAGCTTCACTTTGATATGCTCAAATCTAATTCTCTGGTAGGTAGAACCAAAGTAAAGTGAAGTCGCTTAGTCGTGTCCAACTCTTTGCGACCCCGTGGACTGTAGCCTACCAGGTTCCACTGTCTATGGGATTTTCCAGGCAAGAGTACTGGAGGGGGTTGCTATTCCTTCTACAGGAGATCTTCCAGACCCAGGAATTGAACCCGGGTCCCCCTCATTTTAGGCAGATGCTTTACCGTCTGAACCACCAGGGAAGTCTCTGTAGAGGGAAAAAAAAAAGTTAACAAATGAAATCGTGTATTATCCTGTACCTTTGGGAGATTTTCTGAGAAGTTTCACAGAAGGGAAGTTTTTTTGATGAAATTGTAAGCTAAATAGCTTCAGTAGTGTCCGACTCTTTGCAACCCCTTGGACTGTAGCCCACCAGTCACCTCTGTCCATGGCATTCTCCAAGGATACTGTATTCTCCAAGAATACCAGAATGGTTTCCATGCCCTCCTCCCGGAGGGTCCAGATCCAGGGTTGAATCCATGTCTCTTAACATCTTCTGCATTAGCAGGCGAGTTCTTTACCACTAGAACCATCTGGGTAGCTCTTAATGAAATTGACCCCCACCAAAAATCTAACCTCAAACTTTTCTTAATACAGAAATGAAAAACCACCAAAAATCTAACCTCAAACCTTTCTTAATACAGAAATAAAAAATCCTGTATCTTCATTCCTTTTTTACTTCTTAAATCTAGTGCCTGGGGCTAATGCTAAGGACACAAATACACAGTTACTGAGTCAGGGAAATAAAAGTTTATTGCCTAAGTCTAACTCAAGAATTTCACTGCTTGAAGCCTGTGTTATTTGGACTCTTAAGTCCCAAGTCCATTGTATTATAACGTACTTTTCTGTAATTTGGAGTACAAGGAGCTGAGAATAGCAGGAAGAAATTCAAAATCTATTAAAGTTCCCCAATTATTAGGTATGGCTTTCCCCTGTCTACAGTGATACCCTAAACCACCCTGATAACTTATCAGATGGTAAGATTCCAAGGAGCTGTGGACATTTAAGGATAAAATGCTACCTATGACAAACCCTGCCTCAGGATTTAAGAAACTCCAATATCTACAGGGACCAGACAGAAGTATGAGTGGAGCCAAGGGAGTATTTGCCTGTTAAATATGTACAACTCTTTTATATTTTCCCAAGGAAATACATTCTCCATTTTTCTCAAAACATGAAGTGGTATTGGCATGGCCTGGCATTTGTCTCTCCATGATTGACAGTGACATGAACAGCTGAGAAGTATATTTTTAAGGCTGTGTGTTTAGCCACTCAGTCGTGTCTGACTCTTTGCAACCCCAGAGACTGTAGCCCGCCAGGCTCCTCTGTCCATGGGATTCTCCAGGCAAGAATACTGGAATTGGTTGCCATGCATACTCCAAGGGATCTTTCCAATCCAGGGATCAAACCCAGGTCTCCTTCACTGCAGGTGGATTCTTTACCGTCTGAGGCACCAGGGATGATGACAGTGACATGAACAGCTGAGAAATATTTCCAATGCTAACAGGGGAAAAAACGTAGTGGTGTGATGATTGGCAGCTGTTACTCAGCCTCGGTGCTTGAGAGAAAGGGAGTGATGGAATCCATGCTATCCTGGAAAGCTAATGTCTGCCTAACAAGAGCAGCTGCTTTTCAGCCCTGGACATTGTTACTGCATGAAAGTGAAAGTGAAAATCGCTCAGTAGTGTCCCCCTCTTTGCGACCCCATGGACTGTAGCCTGCCAGGCTCCTCTGTCCATGGAATTCTCCAGGCAAGAATACTGGAGTAGGGAGCTATTCCCTTCTCTTTTCAAAGGAAGATGGTACCCCAGATTTTTAGGTAAAAATGTCCCAATTTTAAAATGCTAGCTGAACCTTCTTAAAACTGGGCAAGTTAAGAAAAACACCCAAGGCTTTTCTTTTTGAAAGCTGTGGTTCATACCATGCATCTCAGATTAAAGGGATTCCAGATAGTCTTGGAATTTTTGAGGACCTAGAAATCAGTAAGCAATGTGCATCCCAATGTAGAAGAATTTGCTTTCATGTATGATGCAAAGCAGATCACATTTTAATCTCCTGCCTATTTAAGAGGTGGAGTCATTCCTCCCAAGTATCTGTGATTCTCTAAATTAGGGTTTGCAGCTTTATTTCAGCATTTGACGTCTATGCCCTGAACCTGGGGAGGACATGCCCTGTTTTGGCCGTGTGCTTCCATGCTGGATGTGTATTTCTATCTACAGATCACGTGGTGAGGAAATTCCTTAATATTTCTCCACTGGATCGTGAATTCTGTATTGCTACCTGAGCTTCTCGAAAACAGAGTAGGTGCACTTAAGGACTACATGCATTTTCAGGTGGGTTAGTTGCGCATTAAGATCTGGCTGAGGCCAAGAACCCAAACCACTGATTTCTGACATGCACATTTATGCTGTCTGTTTCCAGTACATAAAATACTCCAGACAAACATCCACAATTTTATTAGCTTAAGCTTCAGGCCTAAATCCATTCCCTGTCTCCCACCTTTAAGAGATGGGCTAGATACCTTGGGAAAACCCTATGTCCCTGAATAGGAGGCCTAGATTCTAAAGGAGGCTGCTCCAAGCATTCGTGGATTCTTATTGTTTCTTCCATGAAATAAACTTCTCTAGACTTCACTTAACTGCATCGGGTGTGTTAGAGCAAAGAGAAATGAAATAGCTTAAACAGAAAATGTTCCCTCCTTAAGTCTTGGCTTGGTCCAAGTTGGACATTGAATTCCTCTTCCTTTGAGGCACACTTCTTTGGTCTCATTTGGCCTTCCTAAGATGGGCACATCTCTAAAGTAGCATATCTCACAAATTGCAGTTTTGGAACATCTGCAAACTCCTCTTTACCTCTCTCACTTTCTCTCTACCTCCTTACTCCCTCTTTTGCTTCCATATGGTGTATCTCTGAATTGCCCAGAATAAAATAGCAGTAATTCTTTTTTGTTAAAAAAAAGGGGCGGGGGGCTGGGGGAAGTATGGTTGCTTTACAATGGTGTGTTAGTTCCTGTTATACAATGAAATAAATCAGCTATATGTATACATACATCCCCTCCTTCTTGGGCCTCCCTTCCAAGGGAGGTGGGACCTCCCTTTCAAGGGATGGGGGCCCCATCCCACCCATCTAGGTCATTATAGAGCATCGAGCTGAGCTTCCTGTGCCCTATAGCAGGTTCCCACTAACTGCCTATTTTACACATGGTAGTGTGTATATGTCAATCCCAGTCTACCAGTTTATCCCAACCCTCTCTCCCTTCTCCTGTGTCCACACATCTGTCCTCTATGTCTGTGCCTCTATTCCTGCCCTGAAAATAGGTCCATCTGTACCATTTTTCTAGATTTCACAAACATGTGTTAATCTAATGTCATTGATTTACCCTAAATCACACAATAAGCTCAGAGATTAAACTAATAGCATTCAACTTTCTGTCACCTTTAGCCAATATAAGAGTTCTCTGTCCTTACCAAGGTAGACATCAGTTTCAGTTAAAAACTGATCCCAAAGTTTCAACCTTTTAAGCCACAAACTCACTATAGACAATTGAAAGCTGAACTCTTTCTCTTTCAATGAGGCATTTCCCATTTCCTTTAAGGATTAATCTCCAAGTTCCAAAGGGAATTCTTCATTGTATAAGCTGATCTTGGGGAAGACAAACCAAAGTAACACAGAAGTAAGCCTCACCATGTTATGCCTTTATTGAAAGTGCTGGCATTTGACATCAGTCCTGCACATATTGGACTTTTGATAAGTCTTAAAGATACTCTTTACACATATACTTCCTATCTAGAAAGGAAGGGGCTGATAGGCCTGATTCAGGGCCATTGTTTACATGCAGGTCCAGAGATTTCCTAAGGGTTGTCAGGCGACGACATTTAGCTCTCTGCAGAAGGAGGGGCCCCCATGCTTGTCTGAGTGAGAACATCTGGGCTGGAGGCAGGAACAAGCTACTCCAGGGGTGCTGCCCAATCTGTCACTGGAGAGGAAGTGAAGGCAGGTGCGACAATACAGCACTTACTGTTTGATACACAGATGCTGGTCTCTCCCCTGTGTGAAGCTGCTCCCTGGTGTCAAAGGAAGAGGACCCGCTCCTGCAAAACTCAACCTTTAAGTGATTCCCCAACACAACTCATCAGCAATCTTCCTCTGCCAGGTAGACCTGGTTTCATGGTGACCACGTAGGTCAATCCTTTGGTTAATCAGAAAACAGTTAAGCCATTTGTACTGAGGGAGCAGGCATCGTGCCAGCTGAAACATTCTTACACAACCCAACCGCTTGGGATGATTTGTACATCTTGGAAGCAAGCACAATAAGCAGCTTAAGATACTTGGAGCTGAGAAATGAAAACAAAGGATGTGGTCTCTCTGTGGCTCCCTGACCTCAGGGATCTGTGTGGTTTCCATGATTATAAATTATCCTAAAAGAAATTGAGTTTTAGGTGAGGAGAAATGATTCTCAGCAGCAGGATTCCAGTGAGTAAACTACCAGGTCCAAAGGTCAGAGAGTCACTCTGGTCATGTTCCTTTTTAAATGTCGCTGTTGTTATGGTAAGTCACCTTCTGGTTTGGCAAAGATGAGCTGCAGACTGTTGACTCGCAAGGAAGTAAGATCTGGGTCTCCCAGCTGTGTTGCTGTAAACGATTCAAGGAGAGCACACATGACCTCCATGAGCAGATTTCAGCTTAGCAAAGTTCACTCTCCTCTCGCCACAGGGTGGGTCCAGCTGAATGGGCTTTCTGCTTGGGCTGATAAGAAAGTGTGCTTCCTGTTTCTCTGAGGGCAAGACACTTTAGTTCAGCAGCATCTGAGAACTGTGGTGCTTCCCCCACTGATCTGAATCTCTTGCTCTGCTTTTTTTGAAGTCTGTCTTTGGCTAAAGAGCTCCTCTTTGGCCTCCTCAGTCTCACCATGTGTGTGCATGCTAAGTCGCTCAGTCATGTCTGACTCTTTGCAACTCCATGGAGTTGCACCAGGCTCTTCTGTCCATGGGATTCTCCAGGCAAGAATACTGGAGTGGGTTGCCATGCCCTCCTTCAGGAGATCTTCCCAACCCAGGGATCGAACCCAGGTCTCCTGCATTGCAGGCATATTCTTTACCATCCGAGCCACCAGGGAAGCTCCAGTCTCACCACAGAGAAGAGGAAGGGACCTGCCTGAGTAGGGCCCTCTGTCCTTTCTCTCCGACACCAAGCTAAATATCCCTTGAAAACATCAGAAGTAAGAAGCATGTTGCTTTCTCCACTTAACTCTAGATTATTATCTTACTATTTTTACAGCAACACACATTTGCCACAAAGCTAGTGTATTACTACATATAATCTATTCTTCTTATAATGATCATGTCACTTTTTTCCTATGTTCAGCACTGAATTTCTTTCTCATGTGTAGAGAATCTTCCTGATGAGCATGGGTGGGAGGCAGAGACCTCCTTTCAGAAAAGAACCTGAATAATGATTTCTTCAGTGTTCGTTGAAGCCAGGGTACAGGTGTGTGCCAATGAGATGCTGACTGGGGGAATAAAACAATATATTCATCAGGCTAGGGTGGCAAGCCCTGAAGTCAGCATCCAACATGGTGAGTATCAGTGGTACAGCCTCTGAGTATGTGCCTAGAAATGGCTGCATCAGTGTTCACCTGAGGCCTGGTCTGCTTGATGTTGGACAGTGGATAGTGGAGTCTTCTTAGCAAAAGCCTTCAAGCCCGTGCCCATGTATGCTCAGTCGCTTAGTCGTGTCTGACTCTTTGTGACCCTATAGACTATAGCCCACAGGCTCCTCTGTCTGTGGAATTTTTCAGGCAAGAATCCTGAAGTCAGTGGCCATTTCCTTCTCCAGGGCATCTTCCCAACCCAAGGATTGAACCTGCATCTCCTTCATTAGCAGGCAGATTCTTTACCACTGAGCCACCCGGGAAGCCCACTTGGGGATAAGTCTATCTCTGCTTAAATAAACCAGATAAATTTCTATTGATTGCAACTAAAAATCCTGACTGAGTCACAGTATTAGCCCTTTCCCAGCTTTTCTTTTTCTCTCTCATCTCCCTTCCTCTCCTTTCCTCTTTCACTCCCTCACCTTCTTTGGCCTCTCTTTTTTCCTCATCCCTTCCCCTGCCTTCTCCTCTTCTCCTCCTTCACTCTTTCCCTGCCCCATGTCCCTTCCTCTCCCCTTCCTCTCTGTAACTGGGAAGAGCAAACTTTGACTCCAAGCTGGATCTGTTTTTTTAACTTTTGCCTTCAGTAGCTTTTGTTATTATAATCGCTAAAAGGATGCTGTCTATAGCTGTAAGCATACATAATGGCCTGGCACGAAGAACCCTGTCCCTCTGTCTGAACCTTAAACTAAAGTGACTTTGTTCAGCCCACAGGGAGACGTTCTGACCCTGCCCATCTGTGAACGGCTGCAGAAGAGAAGAAATTAACACATCCCACCCTACCTGCTGAAGGCCAAATGAGGAGATATTTTGCAAGATTTATGGCCCTTTTACTTTACTTCCTCATCTCCTCCCCTTCTCTGTTCTATAAAAGAAACAGGCATCCAGACCCTGAAAGGATGATACTCTAGGGTACTATCCCACTATCTTCTCAGTCTGCCAGTTTTCAGAATAAAGTCACCATTCCTTGCCTCAACACCTCATCTCCCTGATTACTGGCCTGTCATGTAGCCAGTGAATCGAGCTCCCATTTGGCAGCATCGCCCCTTCTTTCTCCCTTTCCTCACTTCTTCTCACCTCTCATCCCCTCTCTCTTATCTTCTCCTGTGCCTATCTCTTTCCCTCCTCATCCTCCTCCTCCTTCTCTCCCATCCCTTATTTTCACTGCTTTCTCCTCTGTCATTATTTTGGATCTGATCTTCAAGTCATTATGGACAGTCCTATCTTGAAACTAACAGAACTGAAAAGAAATGCTCCTTTCCCATTTTGAAGCTGCTAAAACCGAGACCTAACAGGTTTAGACAAACCGTTCCAGTCAAACAGCTAAAATTTAGAATGTGTATGCATGCCAAGTCATGTCTAACTCTGTACAGCCTATGAACTGTAGCCTGCCAGGCTCCTCTGACCAGGGGATTCTCCAGGCAAGAATACTGGAGTGGGTCACCATGCCCTCCTCCAGAGGATCTTCCCAACCCACATCTGTTACATCTAACCTGCATTGGCAGGCAGGTTCTTTACCACTAGCATCACCTGGGAAGCCGTTCTGCTGATCCAATGCTCCTAGCACTGTGCTATCCCATTCTAAAAAGTACACTTGATATGTTTCTTGAGGATGAATGGGCATTTAATTCCACAGATACAAGGGAATAAAGAAAAACACTTAGTAAAAAACAAGCTCACAAAATAATACGTATTTTTGCATCTTTTCCATTGTCTTTGAGTCAGAACACAGAAGATGGATGTGTATTTGCTTCTAGTTCATGTTTATTTATTGCAAAAGGAAATGGCAACCCACTCCAGTGTTCTTGCCTGGAGAGTCCCAGGGATGGAGGAGTCTGGTAGGCTGCCATCTATGGGGTCACACAGAGTCGGACACGACTGAAGCGACTTGCAGCAGCAGCAGCAGCATGTTGTTTGGTAACACATGGTTATGTGGTCATGTGAAGAAAGTTGGGGTGCAGACCGGGAAAATAACCTCTGCAGGTCCAGGAAATTAAGGGTATCCATTATCTCTATTAGTATTATAAACTGGGGGAAACCATTTGATAGTTTGCATAAACACTTACAGTGCTCTTTCCAAAGGTTAGTTTTGTCATTCTCTGCTTCAAAATCACCTTGTGGTTTCCTGTTGCACTTGAAATAGAATCCAAACTCTAAGTGGAATGACCATGTAGCTGGGACACCACTCTGGGACACTTGTGAGATGAAAGGGGTCCCAGTCCCATTAGTCACTGGAACAGGACAGCAGTCACAAACTGAGGCCATGTGCCAGCAAACCAAGATACATGATTACTCTACCCACAGGCACGTTACTTTCTTCCAAACCTCACTGTGGTATCACTAGTCTGCTAATCCCACAGCTCAGTTTGCTTCTGGCATACTGGCTTCCTTCTTTTTCTTCTTTTGCTCTTGGCTTTTTAAAAGTCTGCTAAAACCTTTGACTGTGTAGGTTACAACAAACTGTGGAAAATTCTTAAAGAGATGGGAATACCAGAACACTTCACCTGTCTTCTAAGAAACCTGTATACAAGTCAAGAAGCCACAGTTAGAACTTTACATGGAACAAATGACTGGTTCAGAATTGGGAAAGAAGTGTGTCAAGCCAGTATACTATCACCCTGTTTATTTAACTTATACGCAGCATGTGTGCGTGCTAAGTCACTTCAGTCATGTTGGACTGTCTGCAACCCTGTGAACTGTAGCCCATCAGCTTCCTCTGTCCATGGGATTCTCCAGGCAAGAACACTGGAGTGGGTTGCCATGCCCTTCTCCAGGGGATTTTCCTGACCCAGGAATTGAACCCAGGTCTACTGCATTGTAGGTAGATTCTTTACCATCTCTGCCACGATGTGAAATGCCAGGCTAGATGAAGTACAAGCTGGAATCTAGATTGCCAGGAGAAATGTCAACAGCCACAGATATGAAGATGATACCACTCTAATGGCAGAAAGTGAATAGGAACTAAACAGCCTCTTAATGAAGGTGAAAGAGGAGAGTAAAAAAGATGGCTTAAAAGTCAACATTCAAAAAATGAAGATCATAGCATCCTGTCCCATCACCTCATGGCAAATAGAAGGGGAAAACATGGAGGCAGTGACAGATTTTATTTTCCTGGGATCCAAAATCACTGTGGATAGTGACTGCAGCCATGAAATTGAAAGACGCTTGCTCCTTGGAAGAAAAGCTATGACAAACCTAGACAGTGTATTAAAAAGCAAAGACATCACTTTGCCAGCCAACATCCATATAGCCAAATCTTTGATTTTTCCAATAGTCTTGTATGGATGTGATAGTTGGATCACAAAGAAAGCTGAGCACCAAAGAACTGATGCTTTCAAACTGTGGTGCTGGAGAAGACTCTTGAGAGTCCCTTAGACTGCAAGGAGATCAAACCAGTCAATCTTAAAGGAAGTCAACCCTGAATATTCATTGGAAGGACTGATAGTGAGCTGAAGTTCTAACACTTTGGCCACCTGATGTGAAGAGCCAACTCATTGGGAAAGATCCTGATGTTGGGGAAGATAGAAGGCAAAAGAAGAGAGCAGCAGAAGATGAGACAGTCAGGTAGTATCACTGACTAAGTGGACATGAATTTGAGCAAACTGGTTATCTTTTATTTGAAATGATTGTGTTTATTTATTGGTATAATGTCCACAGAGGCAACAACCTGCTCTCTCAAGTCCACTTCTTTATCTACAGAGCCAAGGACAGTCATTAGCACACAATAAGTACTCAAAATGATTTGTCCAATATGTGACTGCAGAACTGAAAAGGACATTATACAGCTTTCCTGATGGTGATTGTCAAGGCAGGTTAAATTCCTATAGTCACACATGCACAACACAGCAAAAACACAATTCCTGTGAGAGCTTATTTTTATTTGCTCTATTTACAGCAACACTGTAGAAAAGTACCTTCAATTTAATGGCCCAAAGATACCAACTTATATCAGAATTTCATACACTGTAGAAGATGAGATTCAATGAATTCGTATGCCTCCTCAACAAACTTAAAACTATTCACTTTCTGTTATTCTTGTTTCATCTTTCCCAGTACAAACCTAAGTTTTTATTTCTTCAGAAAATTTTAGAAGAGAGGAAGAAAAAGGTTTTCGCCTGAAACTCTCTTATAAACGGAGTCAGGACAAATTCCTCAAAAAAACATTTCAACGCCGAGCAAACTCCACAAAACAACTTCTGAATGCTGGCAGAGGACATCAAGCACCCAGAAAAGAAGATCATTGCCTTCAAAAACAGGTAGGGAAAAAATATAAAAGACGACAAAAGAGACAAAGGAGGTGGGGAGGGAGCTCCGTCCCGGGTAGGGAAGCCCGACCCGGGAAAGGAACTTTAAGAAGAGAGGTTTCCAAACACCAGGAAACACTCTCCCTGCCGAGTCTGTGGTGAGCCCTGGAAGCACAGAGGGCATCATAACAGGAACGATACATAAATGAATAATTAAAACCGACAGATTACAAGCCCAGCAGTGACTTCCCCAGTGGAAAAGCAGCACATAAACCAGCACCCGCCACTAGCAAGTGGGGGTGGGGCAGGGACACGTGCTCGAGGCGCAGGCTGCACAGCTTTGTAAGAATCGGGTAGGAAAGCCCGGCAAGTAACCAGAACGAACTAACTTGGGCTAGTAAACCAG